>OZ005683.1:7213299-7813299 GCA_963930675.1 Gnaphalium uliginosum | reverse complement strand
AAGACATAGTGGTTGCTGATTTGAACTACAAACTATATAATATTGGATTGGAAGTTCTAACTAATTTATATACATTAGATTAGATTAACAATTAAAATTTGAAAATATTAATGTAAAAGCAAATTAAATGGAAAAAAAGTAAAATTTTGAAGATAGTTTAGTCATCTTAAGGATTAAAGCATGACCCTTGTTAAAAAAATGCAAACATAAAGATGTCTTGTGCTATTTAATTTTGTAGAGATGATCCACACATTTTTGACATAACACATGGATAATCCGTGCAATTTGCTCTTATATTATTTATGTCTTTTTGCCAAAAAAAAAAAAATCACTGACTGACTCTAATGCGGATCGATAAACAATGACCAAATAATAACAATAATCAAGCAAGATTAACCGAAATTCTCAAAGAGAGAAAATCTCTTATTCAATCAATAATCTAATTTTGTCAAAACGTAATGAAAAAAAAAACCCTAAAAACGTATTTAAGGATCCTAAGGAATTCCCACACAAAGATAATTATGAAATAAAAGGAAACAAAATCTAAACATTCAAAATAAATCCCAAAAAATAGCAAATTGACGTTTTCGGCCCCTTAACTATCCCGGAACGTCAAAAACTGATAGGGCTCGAGGTGAAGCCTAATCCGCCACCGAAATTTATTTCGGCAAAATATGCTCCAAATGTATTTGCCGCTTTGACTTTTTCGTTAACTGTCACGTTGACTGAAATATTGATTATCTCTGCATCAGACTTTAACATTATTGTTGAGTTTTCATTCACTCATGTCATGTAGTTACTCAAGTCATAAGTCAAGATATATATAATAAGGGGGAATCTAAGCATACCCAACATTTTCTCCATTTTTACTGGTCAACCATCATAATTAGCTAATAATAATATTTTTTCAACTTTTAACCATCATCATTAGCTAATAATTATGTTTTTCAACTTTTAATAACCATCATCATTATATAATGATTATGTTTACACATCATGATTTTCTTTTGCTTTTAAAAATGTAATTAAATACATGATATTATGTTTATTTAAATGAACTTTTTTATTCATTTATATTTATCTCATTATCTCATTTTTGTGGATTTATATTAATGCTATTGTTATTATTGCTATATATAAGTATATATAAAAAATAAAAATAACATTAGAAAAAAACTAAAAAAAATACAAAAATCATAAAATTACCATGAAATACCGTTTAACAATTATCCGTTAAATCTACAAACGGTTTTTCAGAATTACAAGGCATAAGACGAGCATATGATTCTAAACGTGGCGTATACAAATTTTGCCATCCAGCTGCATTCGGAGTTCTATAATAAGTCTACAATCGAGTAATGTGAGGCATTGGGTACTCACCTTGTAATTGTACCATCACATAATGATTACCATAAACATGTGCAATTGTCAGACTTTGGTGGTGTTGAAACTCTTCCGGACCTCTCCAAAGTGAAAAACATGTCATAGACTCTCGAATGTTTAGACAATAGACGATTACACCAAACCCGTTGGCAATCAAAATGGCTGTCTCGGGCATAGTCATCCAATGTTGTCTTGGTGCCGGGGATTCAGAGAAACATAATGAATTGTATAGCTCATTAAAACACGTATTAAACACTTGAAAGTAGTTATAATATCCGTTGTTTAACTCGTCTAGTAACTGATTTCTAATATCGAGCCACTTATCTTCACCATACCCGAGACAAACTGCGATCGACCGAAATCCACAATTTCCGTCACCCATTACATTTTGTATATCTGTGACATAAGGATGAAATATATATGAAATTTCGGCCATTAACGGGTGTGAATAGCATGTCTCAAACCTCGAATATGAATTATCCGTCGTTGGTACCTCATTCAAGTCTATGACGTATGAACTATCCCATGTTGGTACCTCATTTAAGTCGAATACGTATGAATTATCCTCGGTTGGTTCCTTGTTCAAGTCCATCACGTAAGAACTATGTCTCGCCGGTTCCTTGACTGATTCTAACTCAAAAACATTTGGTCTTGTTGAAAAACTATATCTGCGGGGATATTGACTACAAGGATCGGCACGCTTTTTTTGTTGTTGTTTCTTCAAGCTTGGACGTCCACGTGTATTTTTTTGAACACGTGGTTCTCGAATGAACGTTGTGGTTCGACCAATTATATCCTTTAGCTTCCGCAACAAACTTTTTTTCACAACTTTGGACTCCTTGTTAAATTGTTCCTTGAAAAGTTCTATTTAACTCTCACAACTAATATCTTCATTTTGCACAGATGTTGATGGTGAAATATCTAATTTCCTCCAAAAGATATCTATAGAATCCAATGGAATAGATTGACCTGCATTTAAATACAATTAGTTTACATTTTTAAAGTTTATAATAATTTAAGATTTATAAAACTAATTCATTTTGTTGATAAATATATTAACCTGAATTTAAATAAACTGAAAGTTCACAAGCACATGGTAAGTCACAACTGTTTTGAAGTTGACAACCACAATTTGAGGAGTCTAACCCTCGACTCTTCAATCTTTGCCGTTCTTCAAGTATTAAATTGAGAGCATTATTTGAAACAAAACCACGTAACTGGTTGAAACACTTTAGGTTGTGTTGATGAATCTGGACGATTCTGCTTTTCTCTAACCCTCCTTTAATCTCCGTAACTTGTGTCTTCACAATTTGATCAATACAACCAATAAATCTATCAAGACTATATTTTTCAAATTGCAAGTATCTTTTTAACTTCGCATGTTGACTCTCAACTCGATTGGTTGTGCGTTCTCCAAAGTTGAGATGTTGATCGATCTAGGCAGAGACGAACATTTCCTTATACTTGTTCAACCAATTATCATTTACATAATCAAAAACACCTGAAAAATAAAGTAACTTTGTTGTAAACCATAGAAACAATATGCGGAATATAGTAAATTAATATTGAATAAATAAATATACATACGTGGATAGTTTTGCAACATGGATTGAAGTTGTCTATAGTTATTCATGTATACTATCGACGTTGGTGAATCTTCTAGCAACTTCCACATTGAAAGAAATGAGTCCCAATCACGCTTTGTTTTGATATAGCTCCTGCATTTCCTCCAAATATTTTGACTGATATGAAATCTGCAAAGCAATCGAGCAGCATTGGGAAAAACTTGTTGGCATGCATTCATCAAAGCCAAATCTCTATCTGTAACTATAACACGTGGTTGCATGCACGCATCAAGTGTTAACTTTAGACAGTTTAACACCCACGTATAGTTAATCTCCTTTTCCTTTTCCATAAACGCGAAAGCTATGCAAAATGTTTGGCTCGTCGAAGTTACGCCAACCATCTCAACAAATGGCATATTATAGATGTTCGTCTTGTAAGTGGCATCGATTAACACAACATGTGGGAACGCACGCCAGATATCGAATGATGTTGGATGTACAAAAAATAGATTTTCTAACTGGTTTGAATCGTTTGAAGAAAATTCATAGACATAACCGTTTGAATGCAAAATTCCCATAAGAACTTGCATGGGAGATTTGCCCACTTGCTCCACCATGTGGATTTTGTGACGTATATTGTAAATGTTCTTGAGTGTGGATACATTATTCACATTCTGCTCCTTTAATATTAGTAGAATGTCTCGTGGCGCCACATTTTTTCTTGTCAAATCTGCCACCAAACTTATCTCATCCTCAGATAATCGCTTTGAATATGAATGCCCCTCCATATATTGTACAAGTTGATGATTATGTTCATCACACATCACCCTTAATGTCCAATAATTATGTTCATTTGAATATCTTCCTTCTAATTCAAATGGACAATTACTCTTTTTTGTGTCAGACAATTTACTTGAATCCTTAACCATATATATACCGCCACGATCACACATGAGTACAACTCTATACATGAAACCACTTGTGTCTTTATTTGATCTTTTAGTGACTATGACAACACCAAGAGAGTGTCCCTTGTTTTGTACCCAATCCATCAAGTTTTCACGGGACTCGAACACCTAAAATTGAAAAAAAAATATTAACATTATAAGAAGATTTTGAAAGATAAAAAATATAAGTGTAGTAATTAATATTGTACCTCGTTAGTGGCAAATTCTGGTGTTCTTATGGAAATTTTAGCACCTTCATTTGAGTTATTTTCGTAAACCGTCGACATCTCTTCAAATAACATGCACTTGGTTATAAATAAGGTGTACATAACTATACAAGAACGGAACATAGCAAAATGCTCACATGCAAAAAAACATGTAATTTAAAATACAATATGTCAAACTAAAATATAATTTAAACAGCATCATCGATTCATAAATGGGAATTGACGACATTAATATTGGTTGAACAAGACAAAGACGGATATATGAGCTTCAAAAAATCTTATTAATCTAGCCACCTAATCACTATACAATAAGTATAAGCATACAAAATGAATAATAACAAGTTGCTAAGACATGGACAAATTAAGACTATATTGTATGTATATTTAATATCAATGAAGTAGCGACTGTTTAGAAAGGAAAAATGATACTTAATTTTTATATTTTATTAAAAATATGAAAATCAAATTACTATGCATGCCAGCTCAACAGATGTCTATTATGATTAAAATATTATTTTGCGTAAGAATTGAAAATGAATTGAGAAGATTTGTTGAAAGAGAAAGCGGCGAAGATGAATTGAAGGCAAAAGCTAGCTGCATAAACGTGAATATAATAATAGGAGATAATGAAATATAATAATACCTTCAGAATAATATATAACCCAGCAATCTCAGCACTATTCTTTATTTTTTATGTAATCCAGCAATCTCAGACATATACGTGTATGTGTGTTTTGATAAATATAATAAAATATTATATTCAACCAGAGTATTCTGATATGATATTTATATAGTATTTTTTTTAGTTAACACCCAATATATTTGGTCAATGTGAGGCATGTAAAATGTTAGTTGTTCCATAAGACTTTATTGTTTTAAAAGTTGACTCACTATTTTCAAGAATATTAGTTTTTGAAAGTTGTAGTGGTGTTAATGTGTATGACTACAGTTTTCAAGGCAACCACCCTCCTTAATTTTAGAAAGAGACAAACTAAAAAAAATATCCGGTAGATGTAGTAGGACCCTATAATAAACTGAATCATTACGACCAGATAACTCAATTTAATGTCGATCGAAAGAAATGTGTTTTAAATTTAGTTCAAAGTAAAGTTAAAGATTAAATAAAAAGTTGTTCCACTCAACTTTCAATTTCAAAACATATTACCACCAAAATCTATACATTAATTATCATATTGATCGAGTGGATTACCTTTTAATAAATACTAGCAACCTAATCTAATCTAATCCAATCTAATTTAATCTATTCTAATCATAGGTTATTTGCGTTGAGTTTTGGGAACTTTTGTATTTATCATTAGTCATTTACTTAATTTGAGTCGATTTTTCTAATTAAGTTACAGTTTCAAGTCTTTAAATTTTCAACATCAATAAAACGGTCATTCATTTTGCTTTCTTTACGTGTAATATCGGTGTACTTAACTACACGCATGATTTACATGAATATATATATATATATATGTGTGTGTGTGTGTGTGTGACCAAAGACATTTTTACTATAATCTCACGTTGATGACGTCAGTCTCACTCGATTCACAATTTCACCTACAACCAATACTATAATCTCACCGTTAACATGACGTCAGTCTCACTCGTATTGTGAATAACCCAATTTTAAGAGATGAAAAAGCTTCTAGCCCACATACATTTTTCCAAGTGGGCCTTATCAATGGGCTTTCTGAAGATAAATATATCTGACTTGAAAATAAATATGCCTCTTTTAAAATAACTAAAACACAAAATTTCTACATATATGCATGAATGCATGATACTAATAAATACATTACAATATTTTATAAAAATATTTTCCTTAGTTAAGCCCATTGACTTTAACACAAAAATATATATTTCTCGATTAAATGCATTTTTATTTTTAATTTTAAAATTAATTAATTTTTTAATAAAAAAAATTATATCAAAATTATTAGAATTTTATGCTTTTTGATTTGAGACAGTATTTAACTTTTTTGATAAACATTATAATATTTTAGTGTGTATCACATATTACACATAAAAGTTGTGATACACAACTTTAAGTTGTATATCATATATATGTATATATTTTTTTAAATCAATCTCATACTAAAAATAATAAAATTATAATAATTTTGATATTAATTTTTTTTTTAAAAATATACATATGTTGAAATTAAAAATGAAAAAAACAATTCCTACGGTTCCTACAATAAAGAATGATTCTACAATAACCTTTTCCTCTCTATAATTAAGTCTTCTCCAATTCCGACAAATTATGGCACCGACACCGAGACTTCATTCCTACGAAAAATAGTCCGTTTCAAATTATGTACTTGTTGTCCTTACACTACGTGAGTGCATCGTATACATCATGTTGTTCATCATGTTATTAGTCTTGTTAATCCTCAATTGAGACGTCCCCAAAGTTCACGTTGATGGATCACCCTCACTCGATTCACGCTCTCACCTACAAACTACACATTGTACTGCAATTTAGCAGTTAACATGACGTTTCGAAACCCTAACCCTAGTTCAGGGTCAGAGATTTGTTTTGATAACATTGAAGCTAATTGATTTGGGATGGGGGAGATTAAAGGGTTTTATTTAGGTTGTAAAAGGGATAAGAATAATTTGAGTATATGGTGTTTAAAGGTGAACAAGTGGTGGTGATTAAAGATCCTAAGAAATTGAAATATAATTTGGAGGATAACGACCATGTTTATAACATTGATTTGAAATTGAGATTGGATATATCATATAACGCTTTTTGGGACATTTTTGGAATTGATAATTACGAATTGAGTTATGGAAGTAAGGTTTCGTCAGTGAAAATTTGAGAGAACCAAGTCCTCTTATGTAACTAATGATATTTAAACTAATGATATTTGTTTTGATTATAGCTCATTCAGTTGATAAAATCCTTAATTTTCAGAAGATCAAGCATGTAATGAGTACATTGATGAGTTATATCATGAAGACGTTTTTGGTGAATGTTTGGATGTTGATCTTGGATATCATCTGGTTTTATTTTTTACATTTGGAGACGATTTCAATTTCTTGTTTGAATTTAGATAAAGCATCAATAACTTGTTGGGTTATGATTCTATTTACCTAAGTAGAGTAGATTAGTATGGTTAGTTTTTAAATTAATGGCGATTCTTGCGGAGCAAATTAACTTAGAGAACAAGTTAGAGTTTGTCTATTTATATAGGAGTTGTTTATAGAGTTTAGGTGAGCAAGTTGAGAAAAAGAGAGAGCATATGAGAGTCTTCCTCCATCTCGTGTTGTGGTCTCGGTAATTCGATAACGACAGCGCGAATTCCATCATTGTAATCTACCAGTGAGAATGGTGTGAGGATACATGATAATATTCAAAAATGCTGAGAGGAACGTCCATTGTTGTAATACTGTTCGTGTTGGGTTTTCTATTCCCTTTCTAAATTAACATACAATGCGGAAATAATAATTAATCTAGGACATGAAGGAAACTAAACCCTAAAGGATCTTACCTTAATAATAATAAGCAACAAAACAAAATAAATAGATAAATAAGAAAACACTAACCTTTGAGAAAATCGGATTTCTCACACGCAGACCACCTCAGCAGACCTTCTTGTCTTGGAGGCGAGTATTCAAACCAGAGCACCTCTAATGGCTCACACCCACGAACCAAAGAGAAAATTCCAACTCCTAAGGTCTCGAATCTAATCGAGTAAACTCTTACAAGGAGTAGGAATGAGAAAGAGAGAATTGTGTGATTTGAAGCCATGACATGCCCTCTATATATATAGGGAGACGGAAGCTAGGGTTTCTTCCCTTAAGCGATGTGGGACAAGCTGATTCGTCCTTCCAACCGCCGATTGGACCATCCAGCCGGCGGTTGGGCTTGCTCCACTGCCTAACTCCAGCCGCCGGTTGAACCTTCCAACCGGCGGTTAGATTTGGCTTCCAGAATGTTCCTTTCATTTCTTTTAGTTTCAATTAATTCATCAACTATGATAATTAATAAACCAAATAATTAACCATAATATTAAGTCTAATTAATATTATCTATCATTTATTTCTCTTTAACTGTTCGTTGAGGGCGACCCAAAAATGACTGTACTTTTAATGATATAATTACTAATTAGTTATGACCTTGGACACTATATCCAACAGTCTCCCACTTGGACAAGTCATCAACTATTATTGGTCTAAGTCTATCCCATTTAACTAAACAGAGAGTGCCATCCAACGCAACTGCCGAACTCTGAATCATATCAAGAGACAGCCCTTAGATAAGTGATCAAATATTCCTTTGTTCTACTGATATCGTATAAAATTGAGACATGGATTTTAATCAATCTCAAGATTCAAGATTATGTTTTCCGATTTCCGATTATTTTGACTATACGAGACTACTGAATTGTGCACATCAACATAGTCTCAGCTAGGCCTAGCACTTTAGAGTCAATTTTTTTTAATCATCAGAGGGCCCATGATATCGCTTTTCCATTTTGGCAAAAGGAACAAATAAATTTCGACTACATAGTACTAGTCAACTCATCATGTTACACCTAACATACCATTTATAACTGGCATTTACGCGCAGCGTTTGAATAAACTAAAGTATATATAACAAATTTGAAAAACTAGAAACTCAATGTATCTCCATTTTAAGAATAGAGGATATTATCATCTTAAAATAACTCGTGATTTTAATCCATAAAGTGATCTTTTTAAGTACGGGTCTCTCCTATACTTGAATCCCCATCAAGTACTCATGAGTGTTGCAGCATTCTCCTTGCTATGTCTTAAGCGATGTGGGACAAGTTGATTCGTCCTTCCAACCGCCGATTGGACCATCCAGCCGGCGGTTGGGCTTGCTTCCTACCCAAGTACCCGAGCCACGACCCGCGTGCTCCACCGCCTAACTCCAGCCGCCGGTTGAACCTTACAACCGGCGGTTAGATTTGGCTTCCAGAATGTTCCTTTCATTTCTTTTAGTTTCTAATTAATTCATCAACTATGATAATTAATAAACCAAATAATTAACCATAATATTAATTCTAATTAATCTTATCTCTCATTTATTTCTCTTTAACTGTTCGTTGAAGGCGACCCAAAAAGGACTGTACTTTTAATGATATACTTACTAATTAGTTATGACCTTGGACACTATATCCAACAGTTCGTAGTAGTGGAATTTTAAGTGGTCGTTGGTCCTGTGATTTTTACTCTCACTTGAGAGGTTTTTCACGTAAAAATTTGTGTGTATCGTACTTTTTCTGTTATGTGCGATTTATTATTGACTTATACATGGTTGTGAGTTTATTGATGTGGTGGTGATCGATCTCAACAAGTGTATGGAGCAGGGTCGATCCCGATAACTGGTATTAGGTTCTTGGAAAAGAATCACATAACCGGTAGGAAGTCAATAAGAGAGTAAATAGAGTGCAATTCGTCATATTCTGCGCACCGATGGGAGAATTAACAGTGTGAGTTCGTTAGCCGTCGGATCGTGGTAAAATTTAGACTGTAGGTTTATAAGAGGATGTTATACGATCTGACTGTTGGAATTAGAGCATCCACAGTGCTCTGATTTGGTAAAGTTCAAAGAAGTGTTGGACGATGAGGTGTCAGGATAAATAGCATTGCAGGTGATATGCGTATAAATTGAACTCAATACTGCTTGCATGAGAAATAGACTGACAAGCTGGCCACCCAATAATTTAACATCCTTTTATTACCAATAATATCTTATGTTTGACACTTCTTATTTATTTATTCAATTTAATGCCTAATGCTATAATATATTTACAGTTCTTTTTGAAATCTACTGATACATTTCAAAAATCATAATTTAAAACTTTCAATTGATACTTTGAAGCATACGCTATAAGAGATATATAAATTTGTAACATCATTTTTTTAGTGATTGTATTTTTTGTGCGTTAGAAATTTAAATTTCTATTAACGCATGGGTTTAGTTGTATTATATTAAATGTAGTATTTTGTTTATTATATAATGCTAGAATATGTATTTATTAAATAATTATTGAAATACAAAAACTGCCACTTAAGTAATATAAATAACATATAATGGTACGCTTACTTGTCGGTTTAAATAATTATGTAAAGTTCAATGCACTGTGAAACTTTTATGGGGAAATGTAAAATGCTGATGTAGCAGTGCTTTGAACCCTGTTGAGTTCAAAGCACTGGAGATGCTATTAGGGTTTAGAGATGTCGATAGAGAGATATATGTCGTCAAAGTTTGCTGCAGAATTTTTGTGGGTTTCAGCGCTGTTGTGAGAAAATAATTGGTCTGGGTTCATTAACCGTTGATCATCGTGATTTTTGGACAGGGGGTTCAAGACCTAATAATCAACATTGTGACCGAATTTGGGGTCTATCAGATTTCCAGAGAGTGAGATACGAATTTTCGAAATTGATGTTGTTTTGGAAAGGTTTTTCTTTGCAAGCTTTCATTTTAAAGGAAACTATCGGGATTGTTAAAGCTAAAGCGAGTGATGTGAATGATGTGAGGTTCAAAGATGATGAGGCTCTGCGGAGTATGTTGATGGCGAGTATTCCTAGTGTCGACAGTCTTCGTAGCAATGAGGTTGTTGGGCGGCGTGTCCTGGTAGAGAGAAAGTCGGCGGCAACAAGATAAAGATCACACTCATTATCGTTGAAGATGAGATCCACATCATAGCAGAGGATTTAGGAAATTTGAATCTAAGGAGGATTTGTTAGGTTATTATTCTATTTACCTAAAATAGAGTAGCTTAGTTTGGTAAGTTTTCGAATTCATAGTGATTCTTGCGGATCAAGTTAATTTGGGGAACAAGTTAGAGTTTGTCTATTTGTAAAAGATATAGAGTTTATGTAAGGAGGTTGAGAAAAAGAGAGAGCATATGAGAGTCTCCCTCCGTCCCGTGTAGTGGTATCGATGATTCAATATCGATGATTCATACGTGATAATACTCAAGAGTGTTGAGAGATGCGTCCATTTTTGTAATATTGTTCGTAGTAGTAGAATTTTAAGTAGTCGCTAGTCCCGCAGTTTTTTCTCTCACTTGAGCCGTTTTTCTAAACATGTTATGCAAGTCATGTCCATGTTGGTTACTTTGACCTACTCAACCTATTTACCAAATCAGTTCAGGTTGTGAACTTTTGATCTCCAAATTTAAATCTAATAACCTCATTCGACCCGAATTATAATTATTTAATCTAGCTATTAAATGATATAATCAAAAAAATGTTGACTATACAAAAAAAAAAGAAGAAGAAGAAGCAAAATTATTGCACTAAATATTGTATTAACTAAAATGATATAATAATAATTTCTATAGAGTATTATGACTATCAAGTGATCAAAATCTATATCTTTATAATCATAAAATTAAGTTTTAAATTTACTTAAATTTGTTTTAAATGTTTAAATTTCGAATAAAAATAATAGAAGAATAAATTAGTCATTTACTATTTCTTCCTTTTTAATTTTTTAATTTATAGTAATATAGATAAATTTTGGGGATTAAACCTATCACATTGTTTAAATATAAAGATCAAAAACATTAAATCATAAAAATTTTGGGGTCCATTAAACGAAAGGAAATATCACATTCTCTCATAACACGCTACTACATGAGTTTATGATATAGATATTTTTCGATTAATCTGTTTTTAATTTTTTATATACTTTTGTGTTTTAAAGGCTAAAGAAGTATGCTTTGATTTAGGTTTTTCTGAATTGGGAAGAACGAGAACAACTATAGCATATTGATGTTATTTTTATATCTGTTGACGAACATTTGCTAAATTCGTATGAAGCCGATATTTTAATGCAAGTATGTAAGTAAATAACTTTATGTGGAACTTTGATCTGCAATATGTAGGTAAATGCAATGCTGAATGGAATGCTAAATGTTGAGGTGAATATTTTTCAATTCCGTTTAAATAATGAAATCAATTATTTGATCGATGCAAACACACATACATCAATCATTCGTGGAGCTTGATCACTTATTGATGTGAAATTTGATCCACAAATTTTAGTACGGACTTTCAAACTATTTATAACTTAATATGAATTTTGTTAAAATTAATATCCAAATTTTATAAGTTTGAATCGGATATTTTTAAATAAATTGTAAATAGTAAATTGCTACAAAAAATCATATATATTTATCAAATGTGTTGATATTAGTTGTAAAATAGATTTTTTATTTGTATTTTTAATCTAATAATAATATAGAAAATTTATTTTGATATTAGTTGTAAATTTATATATAAGCATTGATATTACTATATCATTTATATTAACGTAATAAAATTTTCATTATATATGTTTAAAAAATCAAAAAGATCTAAAAGATATATGCTTCGTTACTATATTCGTAACCTCTAACTTTAGGATTAGAATAGAACAAGATAAGAATTGGAGGAACTTTGTTTTGTATTTCACTATCTCTAAACTTACAATTAAACTCACTGTTGTTGTTTTCTTTGTTTTTGTTACAATGAACTTTTGTATTTTTTTAGAGGTTATCCTCCCGCTCTTGTATCCTATGCTATTTATAATCTAAATAAACAAAATGATAGAAGGCCATAACAATTCTCATGTATTTCACGCATAGACCCATGGCATGCATGAGACAAGGGACATGGGTCATGGGCATGCATGATATTTGAATCTCTCCACAACTTCTACATTTTTCTCTTCTATTTTTTTTGTTTGTTTGTTGACCCAAGCTCGTCTCGGATCACTAGGTAATTATGTAAATATTGTAAGGGTAAATTAGTCTTTAGGTATGCGGTAACATGTTATTTAGGTAATCATAATTTGAATTTAAAATCAATGACTATAATGTATGGAGCATAATCATCTAAAAGAGGAAATTAATTTAAGATTATTTAATTTAAGAAAGTTTACCTAAATATGATTTTCTAAGAGAAATTCGGCCCATTAATCATTCCTGATTATTCTTCTATATATATTTTTTCAGTCGCATCATGATTTTTTAAACCAAAATTTTTACTGCAATACTTTTTACACAAACCAACCAATTAGGTCCTCCAAAGCAATTCTTTACCTCAACAAGTGCCGAAGTAATGAAATAGTTTTTGAATCGAACTTATGAAGAAAAAAAAAAGATCTTTTACATGAAACTATCAATAAATCATCATAAAAATTACTACTTCAGACTTGATTATTGTCACGATATGGAAAAGAAAAAGAAAAAGAAAGCACCAAGATAACAAGATATATGCCACTAAAAAAGTATAAATATTCCTTGGGTCCCACTTTTCTTAACTTAACGTTTAAAAAACAATCACATAACTTCATATTCAAACTTAATATATATATATATATATATATATATATATATATATATATATATATAAAATATAAAAATGTAAAAAAAAAAAAAAACAAATCAAAATCATCAAAACTCAAACACTGAAAAAACAATTAACCAGAATTCAATTCATAACCATAGTCAGTTAATCACTATATCATCATATATCTTCTAAATTCTCTTAAAAAAACTAATTCATGAATTAAAAATAATAATAAATTGCATCATCTTCATCTCTACCAATCAAAATCACACTTTGTTCTCTCAAACTTCACAGAATTAATCTTCCCTTTACTACTCAACGGAACCTTCAATTCACACTCCAATTCAGGTTTGAATTTGGGCGTTTTCATCCACCAAACTTTAAACCTAATCTTCAATCTCAATTTCAAATCAATTTTATAAACCGCATCCTTATTCTCCGATTCATATTTCGATTTCTCGTTACTGTTAAGCACCACTAGCTGTTCACCTTTAAACACTGTACTCACATTATCATTCTCCTTTTTATGCCCTATATAAAATCCTTGAATCTCAGTCGTCGCTAATCGTTGACCATGATACAACGCATTCGCTTCAATTTTATCGTAATAGATCCCTAATCGACGGTTAGGGTTACGAAACGTCATGTTCACAGCGAGATTGTAGTATAACGTGTTGTTGTTATCGGAGATCGTGAATTGAGTGAGGCTGGCGTCATCAACGTGAAATTTGGGGACGTTTGGACGGAATATGAACCAGAAGATTAACGCGATGATTCCGATGAAAATTGCTACGGTGATTAAAATTTGGAAGATGAGATTGAAGACGCAACTGCAGATGCAGCTGAAACAACAGGTGAGTGGATTACAACTACCGCCGCCGCCGCGGCTGCCGGGACGGTGAGAGGATTTGGTTTTTTGGTGGATCGGAGGGCCGTAGAAGGCGCCGTTGAGGTGTGGTTGTTCCGGCGACGGTGACATTGTTTGAATCGGAGAGATTTGAGGGTTTAGGGTTTGGAGGGTTTTGAAGGTGAATGGTTGATATGGATACAGGAGCGTGTATATATAGAACGTAATGTAACGGATAGGCTGTTGGTGCTTCAAATTAACTTTTTCTGTGTATTAGAGTTGTACGTTGTGTAGTAATGGTAGTACGTTTTGACTGTATATAGTTATTACTCTATTTATATATACGGTATAGAAAGTTGTAGCCTTGTGTAGGATAAAGAATTAAAGATTGAGGTTTGTTAAAAAAGAAGGATAAATTACAATCACGTGAATAAATCCTATTAATTAATTGAAATATAACTATAACCATAAAGGTAGGTGATATTTGTTTAATGGGTTTACTAGACTTCTAGTATAATTCAAATTATTTGTTTGTGAATTATTATATATTATATATTATATTATATTATATTATATATATATATATATATATATATATATATGTTAGTAGAATATAACCGGCTGAATTTCGCGGGGCTAGAGCATGTAAATGCATATAGATGATTTATGTAATATAGATTAAATTCATATAATTTAGATGTACGATGTAAATTATATATATTTTAGTTTAATTAATTTAACAAAATAACAACTTTCCTTGGTCTATAATAATTCTTTGAAAACAAGTAATATATCTACGTATACAATTTTAATTAGTCATTCGGTTTTATCCAAAAACAATATGTGTTACCTAGCTAAAAGTAATGTACGTACAAAACAAGTTATATATATATATATATATATATATATATATATATATATATATATATATATATATATTTGAATTATTTAATTTAATTTAACTACTATTTACTATTACTATTATATGTAGTAATATGTACTATTACCTTCATCAACATCATCACAAGCTTCCTCGTTAAATAGATAAAAGTAAGATTTAAATAACATTTTAAAACTAATCTCTCAAATATTCTTAATAAACCATAACATTGTTAACTCATTTTTTTTTAATCTTAAAATCAATTTATTAATTATGCAAATTGTCTCACATCTTTATATTTTATAAATGCATGTATATTTACTGACATATTATTTAATTACGCAATTTAACACTTAATATTATTAACGCTTATTTAACTAATATTAACATTATATTAATATCGATAGTGTATGATGTTAAACTATAACACACTCTAACCCTTTTATAGAATGTTGATTATAAAAATAATTTCTATAATTAATAATTTTCATTAAGGTAGTTTCATTTCAAAAACATGGTTTAAAAACCACCAAATAATAAGACTCAAATGGGAGAAGATAAAACTTGATTAACATTCAAATAAATAAAAGACAATTTGATTCAACATAAGTGTGTATAATGGGTTTAACATTCAAATAAATAAATTTATAAAAAAAAAATTATAAAAAAAATAAATTTATAAAAATATTAACATGAATTTCCTCCAACATTAATTAATAAGGTTTCTTCATAATTACGATAGTCAAAACATACTTTAATCTAATACAAAATATGTACTTGCATTTTCGATAGACAACTCGTTAATTGTTAAAACAAGACCATGTGCTAACATGTAATATATAATCATAAATGCTAACACATGTATAAAACTCTTCAATTTAACTTTTAATCTTAAATATAATATAAGAAACACATGATAATGTCATCAAAAATTCAATTAGCCAATTAGATTCTTTAATTTTGTTCACTTAGCTAAAATTTAGGACAATATGATGTCATAAATAAGTATTAGTAATTTAATTAAATGAGGTCAACTTATTTTATCTTTACTCTACAAATATTTAAATAACATTCTTCCAAGCCGTGAAAGAACTACATATAACAAACAAGAAAATAATGTTTTTCTATATAAATAAAATAAATCTAAACATTATACATAACAAGTATCGATACTTCCTAAAGATAAAACAATACATTGATTATTAAAAAAAAAAAATACAAATACGATTTTAACGGGCCGTGTGTATACACGGGTTTGATGTCTAGTTACGTATGAACTAATAACACATAAAGTAACTTCGGCCGTCCATATATAATGGCAGATTTTGTGTTTAAAAAATTGTCATTTGTAAGTGTTAGTGAATATGTTAGAAAAAATAAATATCTTTGATTTGATATATAATAGATCAAATAATGTTGGGTCGAAAATTTAGTTGTTTTTTTGAATTAAACGAAATTGATAGTATATCTTCTATTGAAAAATTTTGTTTTTGCTCTATAGTTACCATAGTATGGTGGGTGACATTGGCGATACAAAAGAACAAAGTAACAGGTAGGTATTTATAGATTTTTTTTTTTTTTTTTTTTATTTTTTTTTTTTTTTTTTGACAAATTGGTTTAAAGAAAGGGACTGTTTGTTAATAATGGATTCGAATGAAGGCTATCTTGATTTTTTTAAAAAGATGTGTATAGTAATTATGATTTATATGGAGACATTGATGTAGGCTTATTTATAGGAGTTGATATTGGTGAATTAATTATTGTTAAAAAAATTTCAAAATTAATAATAAACCGTGTTGTTTTTTTATTTATTATTATTATAGTTAGTAATCTTATGAAATACATAAAGGTTTAGTATAAAGTATATAAAAACTAAAGTGTTGCTGGAAATGCCGATACCCAATAAACTTGTATTTATGACACTAAGAGTGGACATTTAAAAAAGTTTATACGTCATTTGATTAATGTATGATAAACTGTTAAAAAGCTTGAAAACATATATAAAAATGAGTAGACTTCCGGTGCCGTTTCTGGTGCCATTTGATTAATAGTAAATTACATTACCAGTCCATGTGGTTATCCCTATATTACCCGATCTGGGGACTGGGTCCGTAATACAGGGATAATCACAGAGACTTGCAATGTAATTTACTCTTTGATTAATGAACGTTTAAATATTACATAACCTTTAATATTTAGTTGTGTTACTTTCTCACCGGAAATTGAAATAAATGTGTTAACTAACAAAAATACCTGTCAAAATAAGGCCACCGAATGCATCCTCTTTGAAGGACATAACGAATTCTTTGACTTTAATTTCGTATATTCTATATACTATCTCGGGCCTGTTTCCTCCGACATGAATAAGTGATTTAGAAACCATGATATTAGAGGGACTTAGATAGGCTTTTTGAAATGATTGTTTGATAGACATGACTTGAATTTGTGAGCTCATGTATGTTGAAAACAGTGCTGTAGTTATATAGGAAAGTTAGTAATTGTGGCGAAAATTAATGCTATATTCGTTGAATTTAAATTTTGAAATTTTTGTTTTCTCACGATTTTTACTCTACTATATAAAATGAGAAAAAGAGACCGAGAACTGTATCTTTTGTAGCTCCTTCAACAACACTCAGCACAACTTAGTTTCACTTCCTACGTTAGGCATACAGAAGATGGATATAGATGTAGTTGGAGATATTATTTGTGTAAGAAAGAAATAAAATTAAACATAATAGATGCTCAGAGAAATTATAAGGAAAGGTGAAGGTTCTATTTCAACATTACTTTTATATTACAAGAACAAAGGAAAAAGAAAGCATATGATCGATGATCCTTTTATTACAGTACCATTACATATTTATATCCTCTATCTAATATTAAAATATAATATTTTACAATACAAGTTTCAAGACAACCAAGGTTGTTGTCTCTTCACGTGTACTTCACCTGAAGTTGAAGTTCATTTTGTCTTGTTGTATTTAAAGACATCTTTCAAGTAAACTTCTAGTCTATTACAAGTGCTCCAAGTGTCATCCTTGTTGCTTAGTCATCATCTTCACATGATACTAAATAAACACATGTATCTTCCTCTTTTTATTTTTGTGGAGAACAAGCTGGACATGTCCCTATTTCATGTTGTATGTATTGACAAATTTTTGCATGGGCCTGTGGACTTGACCTTATTTGCCCTTTATTAAGTAGATTTATTTTTCCTTTCATAAAATTTAGAGTTGCACCCCGTGTTATCTTTGCAGGAGATATCATTAATGAAGAAAATCTTTTCTTTCCACTGTAGGTACGGAATCATCTTTTAAAACTAGCCTCCATCCCCTGGAGAACTATCCTAATACCAATAGCCCTTCTAAAATGAATATCACTTTCACAAAATCTTTGAAATTCATTTCGATCTGTTCAAAAGGAAATAATAAAACATTCAGATTTTTCCAACTGTATAAAATGTCAGGCCGGATATCTTTTTTCCTCATAAAAATCTGATCTTGCTGAAAGGAATTTCAAAACTAAAATATCTCTGGGTGTGATAGTTGGGTTTTTTAAGTAACAATCTTTTACACCTTCTCCTATCCAAAGTGGTAATTGTGTAATCTCAGGAAAATCTGGTGAAGTAAGATATATCGAATTTATAGATCCAAAATCGTACCAGTATCTAATCTCTTGGGGAGAAGAACCTTATAGATAGTTAATTCTGGGGTAAATTCCAGAAAAACCTATATATCTGGAATCAGTTTGATTAAGATTATATAATTCTCTCATCACACAATTTTTTATTTCAATAAAATTTAGTGGCAGGGGTTTATCGAAAATTATTATTTTGTCTTTAAACATGGTTTTCTCATAATGGGGCCTAAAAGATAACGTTTTCCCATTTTTTTAGAACTTTCTTTATCGAGGGGTTGATCTATCATTGTTTCTTCTGATGAAGTAGAAAAAATATCTATTTTTGAAGAAGAACCAATATTCTTTTTTTCAGTCTCTTCTTTTACCCAAAACCTTAACTTACCACTATCAGTTTTATATTTTTCGATTTTTGTTCTTATCAACATACAAGATGTTGTAAGTAAATCTTTAACTTGCCCTAAATTTCCTGGGAGGTTGGCAATATCTGTAATATCTGAAACAGTGTCGTTGATTGTCTCTATCTGTTCCATCATTAGAGGAAGCATTCTGTCAACTTTCTGAGTTCGAGACAAAGGAATAAAAAAGACTTTCTCTATGGCCTCCTCGTTTTGAGACTTTGGAGAAGAAGCAAGCTTCAACCCTCCCCAAGACAACAGAGCCATCATTGTGGGGAGGGTAAAGAAAGGATTCCCCCCATACAGAAAGAGAGGCCTTCCTGCAGGTTGGTGGCCGATCAATCAGTCTCTACGACCCCCCTTCCATTGTACTCTTCCCTTCTTCTTCCCCTCTGACCTGTGCTAATACGGGGTGAGTTTTCACCGAGCTCGTCGCTTGAGTCTATAGGCTACAACTAACGATCGGCTCATGTTTGAGGATGATGAATCACTTCGTGTCGACCTTTAGGATATGATTACAATGCTGCAGTTGTCATTGATCAAGAAGGAAATCAAAAATTGTTAAGAAATCTTCTAGAACTTTTTGTTACACTTGATAATCTCAATATCAAAATTATATTCTGATAAAAGAGTCTGCCATCTTATTAATCTTTTATATTCAGATTTAGAAGGAAAATTATTTTTAATAAAAGCTTTTACCTGCGTATTATCTGTTCTTAACAAGAAATTTGGCAACCAAAAGCAATAGAACTTTTGACAACCGCTAATAATTCCTTTCCTTAATACGATATCTAGTTTAGGTATCTGTAAAAGTTCTAGAGCAATATCTACATATACTTTCTCCTATTTTAAGTTGTTCTGAATTATAATCTATTCTTTTAAGTACTCCACTTCAATGGTTTTCAGAAACATCTGTTTCTAGAATCAAATTATCATCTTCTTTTGGTAATTGTAATTTAGGTAAAATTTTACAATGGTCATTTATCGTTTTTACTTGATTTTCTAGGTTTTTCAAAACCAAAATTTTTATCCTTTTTAATCGATCTTGAAATGATTTTCTTAATAATGTTAATTTTTGGATAAAATCATAAGCATAATTGAGTATTTCAAGAAAACTTTGAACTTGTTTCTTATCTCTTAGTATGTCTGAGAAAACTGTTATTTTTTTTTTTAAATATGACTTTGGAGTTAATACCTTTACCATCAATTTTCTATTTTCTTTTGTAATAATTATGTTTTCTTTTCAGATAAAGCTAATCCATTTTTAATACACAAATCAGCAAAAACATGTAAATGTTTTACGTGTGACTGAATATCAATAGACAAAATTAATACATCATCAACATAAACAAAAATAAAATCATAATCTTTAAAAATACAATCCATTTTTCTTTAAAATATTTGTGGGACATTTTTTAATCCAAATGGCATGACAAGCTATTCATATTGTCCTTGGGGAGTAGAAAAAGCTCTGTATGTAATACTATCTGGATGCATTTTTATTTGTCAAAATCCACTTTTACAATCAAATTTAAAAAATATCTTTTTATCTGTAGTCTAGTTTATAAGACTTTCTTTGAGTGGTAGAAAGTATCCATCAAATACAGTATTATCATTCAATTTCTTATAACTTCTCTATTATAGCTTTTACTCTAGCCATCTCAGCATGTTTGCTAACCATAAAGGTAGGTGAACTATGAGGGTTGTTGCTTAATCTAATTATTTTATAATCTAATAGTTCTTTAATTTGGTTTAAAAACTTTTTCTGATCTTCAGGGTTATATCTCATAGGTTTAACTCTAATTTCTTTATCTTTGTCTTTCATTTCTAATTTAGCTGTTATTTGATTTTTATCCCAAAATTGTAATGGGTTGTCTGTATAACAATTTCTTAATCTTTCTTTGATATCTTCTATATTCGAATCTAATTTTCTTAAATTAACTTGGTAATCTAGAATACCTTGGTATTTTAATAAAGGTGTTCCCTTAGGAAAAATTGATTTTTCTGTGTATCCTAAATCACGATACTGGGCTGTGCGGGTTTTAAATATTATTGGCCTTGATTTTCTATAGGCACTTTTAAGTCTTTTGACCACTACTCAATGGTGGCACGATGTTTTAAAACTTACTTGATAAGATACATAATTGAATATAACTTTGTGGAAGGTTTGTTGGAAGTTATTCCTTAATAAAATATCAGATGATAATTGATCGTAAAAATAAAAAGGAGGGCATTTTATCATATATGATCATAACAGTATTACTGGATTTTTAATCCCTTTATCCACTTTAATAATAGCATTGGATATTCCTCTTCCTATATGGATTTCCAAATCTTGGTGGTATTCTTTGGAAAAACAATATGATCTACATATACACGTTCCAGCACCATTATATATGTATGCTGCAAAAATATTCAGCTCTATAATCTTTATAAGTAATTCCTATGGGTATATAAATATTAAGAGGACTTGTCATTTAGGTATATATATCATTTTTTCATTGAACGTTATTTTCAATCCATATATGTTATATGATAGGGTTTAACTTTTCTAGAAATGTTAGTCCTAACATAATTTCTAAAGTATCACCTTCATTTTCTATTAATAATCTTATAGGAGTTACCTCCTGATAGAATTTTAATATTGTTTCGATTGCCTCATTTATTTCGTGTAATTCTCCATTAAAATTAGTATATTGATGGGTCTCATCTAATTTAAACTTTTGTAGTTGTGAGCATAATTTATTACATACATAACTAGCATTTGCTACTGTATCTATTAGTATGTTAACTGATACCAATTTTATTCCATTATAATATTCACCTTGGACTTGATAATTTTTTAAGTTATCTTCTTTAACCGATAATATTGATTCAAATCTATTTGAACTAGTCAGTCTTTTTAAAGGGTGATTAAAAATACATGTATTTGTAAAAGATAATCTAAACAGAATTTGACCAGTTAATAAAGGTTTATCTTGTCAGTCTAGATTTAGAGGTCCAGACTCTATTTTCTCGATCTGTAATGAAGTAGGTATTTGTACCTTATAAACTTCACTAAATAAGTACGAAAAATCTATGGTATTTTTTATGCTAAAACAATCTGAATGATGTGTGTTGGATATAGCATAAGAAATAGCATATGTAAACTTAACTTTTATAAAGAAATGATTTCTTTTAAAGTCATAATAAACTTAACTTCTTATCAAAATCTTTATCTTGTATATGATAAGAAATTCTTGGGTAAATATTAAATTTCAATTTTTCATATTGCAAATTTCCTTTAAGAATTACTAAATAGGCTTCTTCTCTATTTTGAATTATATTATCCATTATAGCTTCGATGGGACTATCAATTCCTTCTTTAAAGGTTGACTTTATTATTATTTGTATTGCTCCTATATGTATCCATCCTAAAGCATATATGATTTCAGGCTTTATTTTTAGTAGCTTATCTTGTAAATCTTTTCTACATAATAAATGTATCATTACTTTGTTAGAGGTTACATTTCTATCTAAGGCTCTTTCTTGGATGTTTAGTCCATAATATAAATGATGATTTCTTGTAAAATATTTATCTTAATCTGGAATAGTTAGATAAAGAAAAGTATTCATGTTGTATTTGTTTTAATTTTTTCTTATCTACTAAATTTTTTTGTTTATATTCTCTAGTTTGTTCATTTTGATCATCTATTATCGAGCTATCTATATTAGAAGAAGAACTTGTTGGTGTTATCTCGAGGTTACTCATCTTCAGAAGATGTGTATTCGATGTCTGTTAGAATGAATATTCTTTCATCGGAATCTATATCTTGAAAGTCATTAATTTGGATGAAGTCTCCTTCATTAATCATATTTTCTTTATCTTCATCTACTTCAAATATCTTAATATTTTTATTAAACTTTTTTGGACACTTGTTAGCATAATGACCAATTTTTTTATAAAAATAACATTGATACTCTTTAGGCTTTTGTTTCCTTTTATAAGTTGCTTTATAAGTTTGACTAAAAACTTTTTTTTTATAATATCTAGTTTTTCTCCTTTTAAAGTATCTCTTTTTATATTGGCTTCTCCTTTTATATTTTCTATTTTTCCATAATAATAAGAACTATCGGATCCTATCATTATAGGCATCTTAGGATTATCGCAAGATAAAGATATTCTTTTCTTTAATACTCTAGTGGTTTTGGCTAATATTGCATCTGCACACTATTCACTTAGTTTATCTCTTAAAAATGTTATTCTTTTTCCCAGGGTATCTGTCATCCATGGGTTATACGTATCTATTAATTTTTGTCCCCATGGGTCAGGTATTTTGATGAAAAATAGTGGTAAATAACTACTGGTATCCACTACTTGATTATATATATGGTAATAATAATCTTGAAAAACACAAATATATCTATCAATTTCACAAATATCACATAATTGTAATCTTAGTAAGGTAGTAGTATATTTTTGGGCAGCAGAGGGATCTTTTAAAATATTTCTCCACAAAATTATAATCTAAATACTTCCACAGCTCTAGTTATAATATTTGCTATTATATCATCTGTTTCAAAAAATAGTTCTTTTTGTATCTGGGTGCATATTTTGCCTAAATCATAAAGCACTATTTAATAAAGTTCTTTCTAAAAAACCTTAAATAGAATCTATTTCCATTTTGTTTACCGATATTGTAATTCTAAAGGATGTTTCCCATTTATTTATTGCTTCTTCCGTATTGCTAATACAATCTAAATCTAAATATATCCCAAAAGGATTAATTGGTTCATTTTTCATGACTTCATAGGGAATATAATTTTCTTTTTTCCTTATCGTTGATTTACCGCTGCATAGCCTTTAGTTGTCCTATTAAATTCATTTCTTATGGGAACTTGTTTGCTATTACTTGGAGTATCATTTACGTTTGCATTTCAATTTTCTTGTTTAATCTCAGGTTTTATGTTTACTATTTTATAATCAATATTCATATCCCCTATTTGAGTTATTACGTTATCTATTTCTGAAGTACGTAGTCTATTTCTGAGTCGACATATCTAGTTTTCTTTATATCCTTTAGGTATCTTCATATTAAGCAATAGTAGAATTAAAGGGTCTTGGACATTATCTATATTTTTATTTATTTGTTTAGTATCTTTACTTTTTTCATTTGTTTGATTAAACTTTTTAAGTAAATCTCCCAATTTATCTAATTCTAATATTATTTTTTCTCCATAAAAAATGATAGTTTTTTGTATTTCAATTAAATCTTTACCTATTTTTAATAAGTTATCACTTTCTTTTAATTGAGTAAAATTATGTTTTTCATTAAGAAGAGTTATATTCCCTATCCGAATCATTTAATATATAGTCAGAGTTTGTCCACTCAAATCTATCATAAGAAGAATCTTCATCGAAAATATAATCTTCATTTTCTATATTGATATTATCAATCATTAATCTATCATTTTCAAAAACTTTAAGTTCGTTATATATTAAATTTATCTCCATGCTAGCGTTTCTTCAATATTTATAATCCTTTTCATGTCTCCCTCGAAAAAACTCTGCGTGGCGCTGATATTATTATTATTATTATTGTTGTTGTCGTCGTCGTCGTCGTTCTTATTAGTGTTGTTATTATTATTATTATTATTATTATTTCTATTATTATTATCATTATAATTATTATTATTTATTATTATTAATATTATTATTTTTATTTTTATTATTATTATCATCATTATAATTATTATTATTTATTATTATTAATATTAATATTATTATTTTTATTATTATTATTATTATTATTATTATTATCATTATTATTATTATTATCATTATTATTTTAAGTTAACTTTTGTTTAATGAACCTGTGCTTATATATGATACTTGTATTGATTTAAATCTTAGCTGTGATACGCCTAATTATTCTCCTCCTTTGGAATTTATGCAATATATGTAACTCATGCAAATCAACACTCATTCTTTGTATAAATTTGTTAAAGTTACAAGTTGATAATGACAATTTTAGACCTGTCAATAAGAAACACAAACTGTATATAAGATTTATTTTTTAATGTTAATGTTAATATTAATTTTTTTTATTTTAAAATTATATTTAATTTACTAAAGCTTTCTTTTTAAAAGATGCATTAAATGATTTTTTCAGTTATAAAGGAATTTGAGTTTAATAAATTTTTATCACTATTTTTATTGACAACCACAAGGGTTGTCATTATCAATCTTTACATAAATAATTTGGTGAGGTTGTAGTTGGTTTCGGATTTGCATTGACAGGTTGAAATCATTCATTCAGATTTTCTTGAGCGACATATTAAGTTATATTGAAAAGTTAGCAAAGACAAGAAATCATTCATTTAGTAATTTTCTATGAAAAGTTAGCGGGTTGAAATCATCAAAACTTGAATATCACTTGTGTAACCCATTCATCTAAACTTGAATATCACTTGAATATCACCAAACTAGAATATCACTTGTGTAACCCATTCTTTTCCAGCCAACTAGGCCTGTAAGCAAACCGAACGAACACGAATGGAGCATGTTCGTGTTCGTTTATTAAGGTTTTAACGAACATACGAACGAACATTAACGCATAATCGAAGAGATTTTGTTGTTCATGTTCGTTCACTAAGAAAATTTGATTGTTCACGAATATAAACGAACGCAAACGAGCGAAAAAATAATTTAATGCATCATCTGTTAGTACGTTAAACGAACCTAAACAAACATATATATTAATATATACTCCGTATAATATATAATACATACATATATATTTATATATTATATTATATAATGAAGTGTGAAATACTACTCAAATGTAATATTGGTATATTTTAGATAATCGTGAAGATATTTAAATATTTAATACTATTGTATTTATAATTTAGCTTAGACTAAAAAAGATACTCCATATACAAATATGTATCAATGAAATTAAACTATTAGTAAACAAACGAACATCTTATAGAACGTTCACGAACGTAAATGAACGAACGAGACTGATGTTCTTGTTCGTTCATATAATTAAACGAACGTAAATTTTTGTTCATGTTTGTTCATATAACGAAACGAACAAACAAAAACGAACTTTCAGCCGAACGGTTCGTAAATTGTTCGCTGAACGTTCAGTTCGCTTACAGGCCTACAGCCAACCCTATTAGACCCAACCCTAACCTATTTATTTTCGTGTGGTCGAGAATTGCAACGTCTGGAAATTGACCAGATTTCGTAAAATTAGGTAAGTTTCACCAAAAAGTGTTGTCCAAGGGATTCTCGTAGTCGTAGAAATATGCTAGCACAAAAGTCTTCGATTACAACTTTCCTATGTTTTTTCATGTTTATTTATATTAGCTTTATGGCTCAAATAATCAAATTTACTCAAGGACGTTACATTAGTTTCTACATAGTTGCAAAAGATTTGAGTCAACAACATTTAGAGTCAAAGCATTAAAACATACCACCTCAATTCCATTTATACTGTATCCAGGAATAAGTTTGAATAAATGTCAATTTTACCCTTATGTTTAAGACATGTGTGAGTGTCATAAATTGAGATAAATGTGGGAGTTTAATGATTTTTAATAGTTATTTTTTGCTAGTGGACAATCTTTTTGGAACAGACAAAAATAATAAGGTCAACAATAAAAGTGAGTCGGAAATAGTACAAAAACTTTAAATCTCATACGTGCAGAATAAACCATCATTCTAAACTAACAAAACGTAGAACTTTGTTAAGAACGTAAGCACTTTAATCAAAGTGCAAAGTGCAATACAAAGCAAAAGGTCAATTTGGGCCTACGTTGAAAGCAAATAAAGCATTGAGATAAACCAAATATTTATAATTTTATAACTCAATTAAATTATATGGCTTTTGGTTCAACTCCTAGCCTTTTAAATAAGAAATAAATTTCATGTCTTTTGTCCTTCTTAACTTTTTTATTTTTGGTCTTCGTTAAACATCATTGAACCGTATCTTTAATCAAACAAAGATAAACAGTGAGTGAAATGTTAGATAAAAGGATCTAAAAATAGCGTTAGATTGACGTGTAAAATAGTGTTTAAATAGTCATAAGAATAGAAAATTACCGAAGTTATGATTATCATACAATACAGCAACAATATCTGATCGTATAATAATATGGCTAAAGCAAGTTCGGATGTCGAACACATGGAAGGGATTAATTTTAACTTATTTAAAATGGAATTTAAAATTTAAACTAATATAAGCATAAAAGAGGAGGAGCGTTTTAGTTCCGTGCGAACTTATAAAGAAAATCAGTTTTTTTACCGATTTAAAAGTAAGACAATAAAGTAATTAATAAAAATGTGAAATTGCGAATAATACAATTTAAAAGTTTGTAAACAATCGGAGAGAAAAGTACATTCACTTATACTATTTCTCCTAGATTCCGGTTATTATATTTGTCTAATTGCTCATTTAATTACACCAGTCATCCTTTCTTTTGAAACTTGTTACGCTAATAGTCCTTTCGACTAACGATTGTTAACTCTCCGTTCACAATGTATTTATACATATTTTAGATTTTATAAAGGAGAGTTAACGATCGTTAGTCTAAAGGACTATTAGCGTAACAAGTTTCAAAAGAAAAGATGACTGGTGTAATTAAATTTTGAAAATGTCTGTCAGTGAAATTTGAGATAAACTTAAAGGGCGATTTGCGTAATTTTCTCTAATAATTATAATTGATCTTAACCTAGTGTCAAGCTATGATTACCTAACAAGTTAAATAATCATAAATAACTAATAAACCAAAGCGAACGCCAGTTATAACTTAGATTAATTATTCACGTTAAGTAGACAATTATTAATCACAAATAAACATGGTTCAACGAATAAACATAATAAACCAACATAGAACAAATAATCCAAACGTAGATAAATACTTAAACCGTCATCTAGATATTTTCGTTTAAGCGAATACAAAAGTAATTTACTTCATGATAAAGGTCTGAATAATCAGAACTAGAATCAAAGAAATAAATATAGTTCTAATGATACGAGTAATAAGTAAGCAAACCGATTTATCGAACAAAACTTCAAACAAACAAAGCCTTCAATCGTGTGAACTTCTCTGCTCCAAATCGTCCAGAAAACCTCTAGAATATGCCTTAGAGTCGAATTAGGGTTGTGAAAAAAAATGTAACTTTTATTCTGATTTCAACTCTATTTATAATCCCTCCGACAAACCTATCCAACTGACGGTTGGATATAATTTTAATCGGCGGTTGAATGGCCGTGCAAACCACGTGACCTCATTTAACTTCCGACCGCGGTTTAATGTATTTAGCTGGTGGTTGGATCTTCAGACTTGTAGGTTCCGACAGATTCTTCAAACTCGCTTGATTCGCTTCGTTTTCAGCCGTTTTCCTTTCCTTTTGATCAAAGCTCCATGTTTAAGTCCTATTTGTAAATATTAACCAAATAAGTATCTAAAATCAAATAAGTGCAATAGAAATGGATAAAAATAGAAAGATATTGTTAAATAAAAGCAATCATATTTGACGATGTCATAGATCATTGACTCTTTAATCAACCTAACCTACATAGTATATATGTGCATCCCACAAGACTTGAACCTAAAATTTCTCAGGTAATATGTTCCTCACATAGTGTTAAATCATAGGCAATTTGATCTTAAATACCCTAATTAATAGATAAGAAGTTTATACATAACAATCCTGAGTAAACTTCGTTGATTTAATATTAAAAGAACTTCTTTTTGAACCTAAATTCAAAATATTAAAAGGCTATGAATTATGAATTTTGAGTTTAAAATTTGGAAGTTGTAAGTTGATCTGAAATCTAAACTTTATATATCTATATATATATATATGTATGTATATATATATATATATGTATATATATATATATATATATGTATACATGTATACATGTATATATATGTATACATGTATATATATTCAAAGGATCGGATGAAAATTATGAGAAGTTGAGAACTACCGTTTAACTAAACTATTTCTTCCCTAATTTTTCATACCAGATAAAGTTTCACAAAAACACCGCTCATCCTATTTGTTTTGATTGACCACCAACTTCATGCCACCGGCCACTGCTGCCGAATGATTCGCAGCGGAATTGTTCGCCGCTAACCGATCTGTTTACGAGTAACGATCTAATTCGCAAGCGGAATCTGTCGCACAAGGTGTTTGGTGCTTGTTTAAGAGTAACAAAAGCATACATGATTGTTTGTTTCATCGCAAATATGTGAAATTAAAGGAGTGGAGTTAGCGACTTTTGGTCGCAGTTGGAATTACTGAAGGTATTGAGGATCTTCATCAGTATTGGGATCCACTGATTATACATGGTGATTTAACCTAGTAATTTTAATGTAAAATTTGAAGATTTTGATTTAGCTAGGCTAAAATGGGAAGATGAGTTTTGAATTATTAAAATTTACTCTTCTTTCACATTGTCTACAAATTGATTGTAAAATTACATCCTGCATATATGAACATGTGATTCTGATTGCGAGTTTACATGTTTCTGCACTGCACCTAGTTGTGTTTTGCACCTAGTAACGTTTTGCATTTAATTGCATTTTGCACCTACTTGTTTATGCGGACTTTCCGGATGCAAAGCTAAAATTTAGATGCAATCGTGTATTATCGAATGTACCTATCTTAAACAAAAATAAGTTTATAGTTAATTGCATTGGTTCTTCTATCTTTTTTCAATTTAATATATGCAAATAGCGTTCTACATCTAAGTTTTTTGAAGAAGATAAAAGATCGATCTTTCAGCAATATAAAGAGTATAAACAAATTAATTCAATGATATAATTTGTTTGACTAAAATGTTATTAGTATTGTGTTAATTTTGAATTAAAAGATCCGAGAGTTTGTTTTAAATAAGATAACGGTCCGAGAGTTTATTAACTATTTTACATGTATACTTGAACCATATGAAATCAAGATTATATTTTCATTATATTTTTTAATATTTTATAAATACAACAATAAGTATATTTTTTTTTCAGTTGTCGTGCATTGTACGGACGCACGAGTAACTCTATGACATATTTGATGTTGTTTCATTCCATTAGAGATAAACCTACAAGAAAAAATATTTAATAAAATTCTTTGTTAATACAAAAAACATCATTTGTTACATTTGAGTGTGTTCTTTTTAATTTTCATTAGTTTTTCAAAGAAACAAAACATTGTTTGAAAATCTCATTAGTTTTTGAACATAAGTACATCTTAACTTTTAAACTATCTCCCGAAATAATGTGCAACGACAAATTAAAATAATTCACCGCATGTTTGAACCAAATTATAATCATGTACAATCCTGCAGGCCCATACCTTAGACCAGCCAGATTAAGCCCATGAAGCAGGACAACCACAAAAATACTATTTAGGCCTTGCAAGCCTAACCCAAGAAAACGAAAGGCCCACGACACTAAGGTTAGTGTCATCCAAATACCATACTAACATGGTACAAATGTAACACCACCGACTATGAAATTTGGTATGTGCATACCATATTGTGTGTTCCATACAAGATTGATCCACATAAGTCGCAAGTACCCCGCCTGCAGAGATGATAGCTTTGATCTCTGCCCATATTATTTGATTGGTCCATCCCAAGCCTTCTAGATGTTTGGCTACTCTATAAATACAATGGATGGATTTACATTCATCCCTTAAGCATCTTTGTTCAGAAAACACACACCAAATCCTAGCCGCAAATATAAGCATTTATCTTTCACCGTGATTCTTATCACCCTTGATTTTGTTCTATACGAATCCGGGGTTGATCACATAAAACGGAGATTATCGAATTAATCGACCAAATTCATCCCGCACTAAAGCATAACTTTTATGCTTATCAAAGTACAAGCATGTATTGAAAGTTTGAAACGAAACCAATAACATACGTACACCTCAAAGAATTCAATGTATTTTCTTCATCATATGAGACTTTTTATATATATTTTTTGCAACCAGTTGTTGGTGTCATTGGTTCGAGGTCTTTCTCCTTCTGTATTTAGCTTCTTGCAAGGCCGATTTTCTTGATAAAATTTTCAGCTGTTTAAAAAACAGAAAAAAACAAACAAACAAATAAATTAAAATCACCGTCATCATATTTAATAAATAAAATAATTTCAAACGATAACCAAGATACAAATCCAAAAAGAGTAAAAATAATACCATCACAATTACTTACCTCCAACAATCGACCACCTTCAAATACCATAACCACATTAATTAATAATTTTATTCTTTTTTAAAAAATAAAAAAATAAAACCCCACTTGGCTGTAAAGGTTTTGGAAACATTTCAATTGCAAGGTCGTAGTACAAATCATTGTTCATACATGGGAGTATGAATTGTGTGAGAGGGGTATCATCGACTTGAACCTTTTGCTACATTTTTATCTTCTTACTCATCACCAATAAAATCATCCCAAAAGTTCGCGCCGATGATGCCACTCTCACAAAATTCATACTCTCGCGTACCGACAACACTTTCTCCTACATACGACGTTGCATTAGTAATAACCTTCCAAAAGCCGTACAACTAAGTGGGGATTCATTATGATGAACATGAAGCCAATGCAACATATGGTGGCCTCAGCTTGACGACTATAGAGACCCCAGGGTTTTGGATTGGACTATGGGTGAAGTCTCTGTCGTTGAGGTGTGGTGATTCCGGTGAGGTTGAGACAATCGAAATTGAAGGGACATTTAGAGAGGTTAACTTATGAGGTGTGCAAATTTAGAATAAAGTTGTGCAATTGGGTTTCTATGCATGGGCTCTTTTAATAACTTTATGGCTGATGATGTTTTCTTCCATGAAGACATCAAAGAAATAGCTAAGAAATGCTCAGCCACTGGGTGGAACCCTGAAACACTGTACAAGGTATATAACTTCAGGTCTTACTCTTCATCTGAAAAGAATAATGTCGTTGAGTATTTGATAGTTGACTTATCAAATTCTTGATATCCTGATTGCTGGGAAGGAAAATCAGATAGGCAAAATTCTGTACGGGTAGTCGATGACATGTCAGTGACAGGATCGGACGTGGCTGTAATCGATGAATTGAAGAGGCAGTATCTCTTGATAGAATCCTGTGGTTGGATTCGTTGCACACTTCAATGAATCTTCTTGGGCCTAGAACATGACGATGTTTAGAGAATGGTCCCAGTTTCATGATGCGGGTGTTCTGGTAGCCTTGTGTCGAAAGTCTTTCGACTCTGTGTAGTCGAGCGGTGTGTCTCGAATGGTATTTCGGCGGTATGAAGTTTGAACGGGTGATATTGGTGAAAGGACGTGATTTGTGAAGGGTTTCTAGTTTGAGGTTTGTTAATCTTCAAGTGAGAGATTGTTGGGATTGTGTGAAGCTTAACGAAGTAGAAGAAAACGAATTTTGCTGACTGGAGCGTAATCGCGGTGCAATGGTTTTGATTGCAGCGCAAATGATGAGCTAAACACAATCGCAACGTAATTGTATAGATCGCGGTGCAATCTGGTTACAATCGCGACGCGATTATTGGAATCGCGATGTGATTCCTGTGTCGGCCAGAACATGATGTTTTCTTGGTGCCTAGGTTTCTTGTTTCCTATCTAAACAAACCCTATGTATTTGTATCCCTTGAACTACGAAAAATAAAAGTAAACATTCTCTGGTTTGACCCTCTGGATTAAACCAATCTCCAAGTTACTACTCTCTCTCGATCACAATACAGATGTCACGTGACTTTAAGAATGTAAAATTAATCTATGCCTTTTTCAATACACAGACAAATGTCAATTTTATATTTTTTAAAACATAAACAAATTTTAGATGTGACAAACCAATATACATTTTTATGTGAAAATGGAATAAGGGTATAATAAGAATTATTATGAAAGGGATCATATTATAGAGCTCTGTTCTTTGGACCCCTCTGGAACCTCCCCTTAGACCCTCGTAATTTTGGATTGGCTCATAATACAATAGCTTACTCGGGTAATCACTCTACATCATCTATTCCGTATCTACTGATTCACGTACCATGTACTAAAATATACTAACACCGTATCTACTGACTCACGTACCATGTACTGAAATATACTAACATGTGATTCATAATCTTCTTTATCTATAATTAATCAATCAAACTAATAAGTAAATTAAAATCCTCACTAATCAACTTCCAGACAATAATATAAATCACAACCAAGATAAAAACAGAATCACTCATCTTCATATTCTTCTTCAAAACTCGTCATAAGTTGGCTTATGAGAACACTTAGAACTCTCAAATTTGGAAGATGAAACCTAACCTTCAGAACTCAATGGAACCTTTATATTACATAAAATGATATATCTATCTTTCGCTGAATTAATCGAGAAAGCTCTAGATCTCATCACAAACCTCAACATCAAACCAATATTATAAACACCATCCTTATTCTCCGAATGATATATCTCCTTCTCATCACCATTTAATAAAAAAATTAATCTTTCATCTCTAAACACCACACTCACATCATGCTTCTTCTTATGCCGTAAATAAAACCCCGGGGGATACATCGTCGACCACAATACGTCACGTTGGCTTCAATTTTATCGTTATGAATTCCCACGTGGTGGTAAGGGTTTCGGAAGGTCATGTTAACTGCAAGATGGTAGAACAAAGTGTTGTTTATTGGTGAGAGAATGAATTGAGTAAGATTGACGTCATCAACGTGAACATCAGGGATGTTTCCGTCAGTGAACCATAGGAAGGTATAACCGTATATGATGAAGAAGATGACTAGGAATGCTATTAGAATTGCAATGCAGCCACATAGAGAGGGCCTGCGAGGTTTATCGTTGTTCGAGTTTTTGTTTGGTTGTTCGAGTGCTAGTGACATGATTGGAATTGGTGGGATGTTAAAATGTTGACTTGTTGAAGTAATAATTAAGAACAAGATTGATCATATATATAATAGCATAGATTTGATGATTTTATCTAGTATTGTAATGGGTTCAAGGAATAATAATAAAATTGACAAACTTTTCTGCTGTTATTGTGCATATTAGTTACATCTTTTGCTTGTTTTCCGGAGATTTCTGCTGCCTGAACTAGTCAATCAATTCCTGCATGTGTTTAACCTGGTTAGAATCCAAAGTACAGAGCCATGCATGTGTATGGTATGTCCATGAGGCCCAACCCACTAAGCAGCTCAATGAATTATACCAGCTGATCAAATTTGGGCCCCTCCAGAATGGGTCTCCTCCAGGGCTCCAGGTCAATTTTTGCATTTCGAAAATTGAAACCAAATTGATGTGTAGTATGTATGGGCTGAATTTGGTGGCCTTATTAAAGTGGGCCTGGATTGAGGGTCGTTGTTTATTTATTTTTTTTATAATTATGGGACGTTTGGAATTTATTTATAAGCACCTTTTTCTTGACTCCATACTTTTTTTTTTAAATACTTATTCCTTAAAAAATAAGGAAATTATAAAGTATTCACGACGAGTTTGTATAAAACTACAAGACAAAACTTGCATCTTTAATTTTTATATATATCCTATGATTTCTATCCTATATACTATATAAAAATGGATTAAAATAAAGAGAAATTACATATCGTCCTAGATAATCTAAAAGAAATCAAATGTATTCAATCTATTAGTTCTTCTTCTATAGCTTTTGAATTGTTTGAAACTTTATATATATTACAATTACAATCAAATTCCGAAATTAAATATTAAAAGTAAATCGCGTGACTCATGATTAAAGACGGGGCTAGGTATAGCCGTATAGGGATGTATTCGAATTTTTTATGTTTTATAATCAAAGTAATAATTAATTAAGTCATAATATCATCATCAAATATGATAATAATTAAGGCAATATATAAATAAAATCAAATAATAACTAAGATAAAAAACCAACATAGCAAAAAACAAAACTGTAACTATATAATATATATGTCTCCTAATTAATCTCCTAAAGAGTTGCGTTCAAAACAAAAATTAAAAATAACTAATCAAAACTATCATCATCTTTCAATTTCAATTCATCTTCAAAGTATTGTTAAAAAGAGTCGTCACTTAATTCCTTATAAGAACACTTGATACTATCAAATTTCGCAGGTGAAACCTTACCTTCGGAACTCAATGGAACCTCTAAATTATCACACACAATCTCATATGTATGTGTCGCCATGTTTATCGACATAGCTTTCGGCCTTATCACAAGTCTCACCTTCACACCAATGTTATAAACACCATTCTTATTATCTGATGCATAAACCAACTTCTCATCACCATTAATCAACTGCAATACTTGTTCACCTCTTAACACCACATTCACAATACTTTTCTCCTTCTTATGACGTAAATAAAACACATCGGGGATCCCTTTCGTCCCCAATCGCTGGCCTTGATACATCAAGTTAGCGTCAATTTTATCAAAATGTATCCCCACTTGGCTATAAGGGTTTCGAAAGGTCATGTTAGCCGCAAGATTGTAGAACAAAGTGTTGTTTGTTTGTGAGAGCATGAATCGAGTGAGAGTAACGTCATCGACGTGAACTTTTGGGACTTTATCGTTTGTGATGAATATGAAGCTAAATAAGATGATAAGAAAGCAGAAAAAGAAAACCGGTATACTACCTATTGCTATTTTACAGATAAGAGGTGGGGGATTTTGGTTGGAGTTCGTGTTTGGTGGGACCGGAAGACCGTAGACGATTGGTTTTTCCGGCGACAGTGACGCCATGATGAACAGAATTGGGATCGAGATGTACGTTAAATAAAGTAGATTTGAATTTCGCATGGACTGCATGAATCTGATGCTTCTTATAAACTTTCATCTGTGCATTATGATACTTGTACGTTGGCCATCTGTGATTTGCACTCGGATGTGTATATGAGTTGTAGGCGAGATGGAGTCGGTTGATGATATTTATTCGTGATTAACTTTATGGGTTAATTATATCATATTCTTATCTAGTTTAGACGTAGTAACTGATTTATCTTAATACTTCCAAAATTATGATATCTTATCTTATAAATAAATAAATATAATATAATAATAATAATAATAATAATAATAATAATAATAAATATAATATAAGAAAGAACCGATGATGTCATTAAAAATTTAAATAACTAATAAGATTGCTTAATTTTATCAAATTGACTAAAATTAAAGATTTGATTACATCATAAATACTAATTTAAATAATCATTTAAATTAAATTACATTCAAATATATGTTCGTTATGTAAATTTAAAATTTATTTCCCTATTTTTGAATATTCCACGAGATGAATACGTAAGTATTCTTAAGTAAACATATATACGCAATAAAAAATTTACTAACAAATAAATTTAGGATTGCAGTTGATTTCAAATACATGTTAAAAATTATATAATAACCTCTAATGAGAATATGAAATGACTACATCTTTATCTAAATTTAAAACTTAATTCCTTTTATTTTTGTTATTAACAATAGTTTATGATCGTATAATAAACAAAACCGTTCGCTATTTTTTCCTCAATACTTAACCCATGCGTATAATTGTTTTGGTTTCAACTATTCATCATGAAACGGAGACATTATCACCATGACTGTTTACTTTTGATTGATAGTAAAACGGGTAGTGTATTTCATTAATTATAGTACGTACTTTCAATTGTGTTTGTGTCCTACGTATAAATGTACAATTGTATATAGTTTCATTTAAATTGTGTTTTCAATTTGTACTAATTGTTTTAATTTATATTTGGTTATACACTTATAGTTGAGTTGGATGCGTTTTTATGATTAGAAGTTATTTTAGTATTATCTTATATTTTATCAGGTTGTATTTGAATTTCACTGTTTGACTGTGAATGTAATTCAACTCATCTCATTATCAAGCAAATATCGTTGTAATGCTAATGGTATTTATTCATGCTATTTTCTCTAATTTTGATTAAGAATTACTTATCATTTTTACTTATCATAGAACTGAATGTGATTAAAATATTATAGTAACTCCTTCAACTCCCTAACAGTCCATCCTATTCCGCTTTTACTCTAAATGAAACGATTTACAAGTTCAACTACAATCACTATTTTAACTATTCCTATCTTCTGCGATTAAGATTGTTCATGGTTGACAGATTGTTACACATTTTAAAAATTAACAACTTGCAGATACCGAAAAGAGGTTGGTTTTAAATTTTGATTCCAATACTTTCAAATCATGTTTACTTCGTATAGTGAAGTTTGAAGAGGGTTCTCTTTCTCTTTAAATTTCTATAAGAAGTCACAATTGTTGAACCCTTTTAGATGCCTTTTTAGCAAGTTAATTTATAGTTTCGTTTCTTATCTTTTTTGATGAATTGAACGTTTAATATATGGACAATTCTCTTAGTGTCGTTTGACTTACCTTAAATGCTTATGGTTGCTAATATAATCGCTACCCACTCACATTCGAATACAGAAACTAACATTAATATGATACCAACAATATGCTTTATATACATTTTGCGTAATTTATTAAAAATCAAATAAATATTCAACGGACCGTGTGTGTACACGTGTGTATACACAGGTTTAAGGTCTAGTAATGATAATAAATAAATAAATTTAATTAATAAATAAAGATCTGTTATATTTATTTGAGGTCAAATGTAATGGGAAGTCAAGTTTAATTTAATGAGGTTCATGCGAGTTTTAGATTAAGTTGCATTTAGTTTTACATATCGCTTATTTAATTTAATATGGTATTAGAAAGTATGTTACGAGGTGTATAAAATTGTCTATCAAATCATGATACCACACGGAATGGTGACGCGGTTAATCGGTGGACGAGTAATTGTCACATCAATCACGAGTACTAGTCGTGGATGACTAGTGGGAGTGAGAAGTCCCACAATTAAACTACCACATTGAGTATTATCTGTAATAGTAAGTTGTACTCTTTTCATAATAAATAATAACAAAGCTAAAATGGAAATGAAAAAAGAAAAAATAAACAAATGGGATCTGCTTGATTTCATCACAAATTGCCTCCACCACTAACACACTCGGCTCGTCTTCGTCGTGATGGCCCTCCACGATCCCGAGCACTAGCACACTCCTAGTGGTCTAAATGTTGTGAATACGTGAATATATGAAATTTTAGTAAATAAATAAATCTAATCTAAATAATAATAATAATAATAAATATAAATAAATAAATATATATAAATAAATATTAATAAAAAAAACTCTTCTAAAAAATCTAAATACAAAATTGAACTCCTTTTAGCCAATTAAAACTCTCAATTTCACTTAAACTTTAATTAACCAATAAAATGTCTTATTCCCCTAAAAAATCTATAAATAAATCAAACCATATAATAATAGATATTAATAAATAAAATACTAGAAAAATAAAAATAAAAAGACACTAAATTTGTTATTTCTCTATACCTTACGAACGTTTTGTAAATTGCAAACAAAGTCAATTTCATATTCTTTCATATCTCTATATATATGAAATATTAATATTGATATTAATTTAATCAAATTGAAATTTAAAACATATATTTTATTTAACGTAATTAATCTTAAATACATGTTTAAACTTTAAACAATTTAAATTTCAATTGTTTTTAATTTGACGGGTTTCTTAATTTTTACGGGCATTACAAATGAATTCAAATCAAGATTATAGTTGTTTTTTCAAAGTATGTGACAATATTGACTTCATAAGAGGTTTGGATGGTTTAAACGTTTGGTTTAATTACGGGTCTAAATAAAACGAACTAATTCATGAGCTACTTGAGATCGACTCAAGAAACATTCGAAATCAACTCAGTACAAATCGAGTCTAGCTCGAGCTACTAGAGTAGAGTTTTAAATCAAGCTCTCTAAATATTTCTAAACAAAACTTTAATATTGCATAAATAAAAAATTAACAACCTTATTTATCACAAAATCACATAATATCAATAAATAATTACATGTGTTGTAATCCTATTTGAATTAGTAATACCAATGGATAAGAAGACATTTGCAAAAATAAAACAAAATGAAATAATGGATTTCTCTATTAATTATTCACAACATTTTTAAGTCCACTTAAAAGTACTTAATACAAATAACAATAGTTAGTTATAACTATGCTTCTCCATGTAAAGAGAAAATGTAAAAATAAAAATAATCATAATACTTATTATTAGCAAGTAGTAACAAAAAACACAAGGTATTTACGCATTGGCGGATCTTTTAAGGGGCAGGAGGGGGTTATCGCCCCCTAAAACTTTGAGATAGAGTTTTATGTTTCACATATAGAGTAATGTTTCAGAGTACTTTATTCTGCAAAGCCACATATATTTTGGCAATATTTTTAAGATTCAGAACAAGTAACAAAGGGGAAGAATATACAATATAGACCCTCCAAAATTACAATATGTTCCCTTCTATTTTAAGAGTTTGTCTTGAATTACCTTGAGTCCTTGATGTTTTTAAACTTAAGGTTTCAACCACATTATTAAGAATCTGAATTTGCAATTAATGAATTCATACGTTGTCAAAAATAATCGAGTTGGTCGGTCATCTTTCTTGTTTCACAGTGTCTCTTTTCTTCTTTTTCTTGTATATTTCAATCCATTTTTTTATAAAACAAAACTATACTTATGTTATATAATTTTGGCCCTCCCGATAAAACGTGTCAAAATCCGCCACTGTATCTACGAAAAAATAAAAAATAATAATAATAAAAAATGATAAGTTAACGAACGGATTTTGTCAAACTCCTTAATACATAATATCGATATTTTTGCATTAAGATCCCGTGTGTATACACGCGTCTATAAACTATAATAATAATCTAAATATTAATAAAAGAAAACCTCTCATATGCAAAATTTTTAAAAAATTGACACCTATTAACCAATCAATTACGTATTTATTTTACAATAATCGTGTGCATACATGGGTTTAAAATTATATATTAATAATAATTAAAAAAATGATGCTTAAGTATCATTGTACATTAACTATGTCATGTGTATTCACGGTTTAAATTAAAACTTTATATATTAATCACAATAAATGGATGAAGTATTCATTTAACAGTTTTCGTGTGAATACACAGGTTTAAAACTCTATATTAATAATAATTAAAAAACGATGCTTAAGTTTCACTTTATATTAAATGTGTTATGTGTAAACACGAGTTTAAATTAAAACTCTATATATTAAATATAATGAACAGATGAAGTATTCATTTAACAGTTAATAAAAGAAAAATTATACTTAGTTTTATTTCGTTAACTATGTGTATACACGAGTTTAATACTCTATATTGATAAAAAAAAAAAAAAAAACTATGCTTAATACAATCAAAAACTAAAATAGGTATTATTTTTACATTAACCCGTATTTACACACGGGTCTTAAAACTAGTAAATATAATATAGGAAATGGTTGATCATGTAATCAAAAGTTCAATTGGCTAGTAAAATTTATAATTTTATTAAATTAACTAAACTTGTTAAAATCAATTAAATTTAAATAAATATGTTTAAAAAAGATATACGTAGTATTTATCTAAATTTAAAAATCATCTATCGGATCTGGGCATCGGCCTAAATAACCAGCAAAGCAACCCTTTTCGGGCCACGACAACATGCCCACTTTTTTCTTAAAAAATACATTATTAATTACTCTTTTTAATCTTTTCCTTTATTTAAGTTCAAATAAATTTCAAAGTTTTCCTTATCAAATTTACTTAATTTAATTTTTAATTTTTCTAAAGGGGAAATGATGTTGGTCGTTCAAAATCATTACAAACTAAATATTATGTATAGTAGTGCTATACGTAATATATCTCTTTTTTTGGGTGCTAGATATAGGTTTTATATATGTTAGTAAACAGATTTTTTATATAGACCTAGCTAATAGGAGTAATTTTTAAACTTTAAAGGTGCTTTCTATGTCAAAGTATTACGCAGAGTTCGTTAAATAAGTTTTTAACACTTAAAAGTTAACTATATGACGGTTCCTCACTAATCGGTCCGACGGTCAACATGTTGAAGTGTTGATATGTATGCTAATAATATAAATGTATACAATTTTATATTATTTGCCCGTCTTGTTTACCAAAAGGTCGATCATTTACCACTTTAACTAAGCAAATATAAATAATGTAAATACGAGATTAAAAGAGAGAAAGATATGCAAAATAAGAAATGATTATAAGTTACAACTTTTTATTTATTTATTAATTTTATTTAAATCATATATATAGGAGGTATTTGATGTTTATTTTTATTGCATATATATTTCATATGGCCACTCTGCAGGTAAAAGCAACTCTAGAGGAAGCTCATCGATTCCCTTACGCTCTCCTCCCTCCGCCTTCGCCGTTTCATCAACCACCAATGGCTTTGCGGAGACTTGCGTCGTTGATCCGCAGAAATCATCATAGATACGCTTCCCTACAACAAGAGAAAACGATACTAAACTTAAAAATTAATTGGTATAAGATATAAGTGACTTGGGTTTCGATTGTTTCGATTTAAAAAATTTATTCCTCTGGTTTGTTTTAACTTTTAACTACTTAATTACTAATCATGTCATATACATTCACATCAATTCTTAAGGAATTATGAGAAATGGAACACCTACAAAACTTTTACAAGAGGTTTTTTAAAAATAAAATAAAATAATATGGTATATAAATGTGTGTATATGCACATATTGTAACAAAAAGGCAGTTATTACAACTTCCCTACCTAAAAAAATGTTACAACCTCATGCAAAAATACAATGACTTTGACCACAAAAGACATGCAAATGTTATTCCAAGAATAGGAAAACAATGAGGAATAAAAGTTCTATGCACACAAATTACCCTTTAGAAAATTGTTTAATCACGAGTCATTTAAAAATGTTACAAAAAGAAATTTGGGAGATCGATATTCAAAACATTTGATATAAGTTTTTACATAAAACATAGGTGTCATCATAATTCGACAAAACATATCGTTTACTACTATTTTGACATATACATTAAAAAATTAAATATTTAGATCGAAAATAATCTAATATATTATATATAATAATTGACCTATGACGTAAAATAAAATTTAATTGAGTTGAATAAATTGGTGAATAATTAATAATAAGTTATATTAATACGTGAAAAAGAAAAACACAGTCAGTGTGGCACGAACACACCGACTCGATATAATGAGTATAGTAATAAGTTATAGATCTTTACCTTTGGTGGAACGGATCTTCTTCGCATACAGGGGTAAGAACACTCCGGTCCCACCCATCGGCGGAACAGTTGGCCCGATCACTGAATTCTTCACAAAACCACCCTAATTAAACGTATCAATATAAAATTAAAGAGCCTGAATAAGAATACAAATAGATTTGAATTAAAATTCACTATAGATTTGCCTTAAGACGATAGATCATGTTAAAATTGTCATCCGAAAGAAAAATTCAATAAAATTAATGGTCCATCAAAAACTGACTCATTTCTTTTCACTCTTAGAAACATATTTAACATGACCCATCATATTATTTAAATATAAACTTGAGAAAAACTCGATCCAACACGAACGTTTATAGACGAGACACCTTTAAATCAAGCGCACTCAAATCATCGAAGAGTTGAAGTGGACGCGCAACATTGTCCTCTTCTATATTTCGAAAAGCTACGGAGCCGTTTCCATTACCAATTCCGCCGTGAAAGCGGAAGTAAGCCTTTGCACGCCCACAACCATATATCCCCATACGCTAGTTAATCAAAATAAAAACCAAACAAAGTATGATAAATCCATTTAGAAATTATAACGAAATATATTCCAAGGAATTAAGGATGAAAATACTTTCGTATTAAAGTCAACATCAATGTCATGTTGAAATTATATTTATAATTAAATAAAGTAAAAATTAACTTCTTTCTTTACTTTAATTTTTATCTATATATAGAATAGATCGTACTTAATCACATCACAAGTATCCATCTTACTATTTTGTTTTGTCCCAAAATTATGTTAAATTCATATTTCAACTAATTAAAAGCAATTTTAGTGGATAAAGATGATATTTGATTGATAAATAATGTAATTAGTGAAAATTTCTTAAACATCGTGCTTTTCAAACTGAACACTTTGATCGAGACAGAAATAGTACCAATAGTACTATTTTGATTGTTATCGAAAGCAAATGATTCTTTAGTTAAACATTAATGGGAGCATACATTTAGCGATAGATGTTCGTAGCGGTGGTACTCGGAGAAGTGATTACGCATTTTGAAAGGGATTGTGGTGGTGAAAGCATGTAGAGTTTATTTTTTATACAGGGGAGATGTAAGTAGCAAAGTGTGTGATCAATACGATTGTAGTGAGGATGATGGAAGTCACGTGATTGAAGACACACTTGACATGTAGGATATTGTGTTGACTAGTGACTTTTTTAACAAAATAAGTTGACTTTACTTTTAGTAAATTTGAATTATTAAAAAAGATAATTTAAAGGATACTATTGACGATCATAATATATTTCAATGGTACGCATGTGCCCCACTAGTAAGGAGTATCAACGTCGGGTAAATCACATGTCTACAAATCACCCGCATATGCTGAGATACGGATTCGAACCCCTGACATATCGGTCACACGTATATAATCTGGACGTTTGCGGTATCGCTTGAACAATGCCTAATTGGTAAATTATTATTATACACATATAGTCTAACGTATAATCATATAGTTACACGCATAATTAATTAAAATAATTTAACCTTCTAGACACAAGTTAAATATTCATAATAATATACAATTTTATCCACCAATAATCACTTGGAGTACATCATATAAAATTAATATTGTAATTAATCTAAAAATGAGATAGTTATGTATAATAAAATTAGTTATATTAATAATATATTCACTCCGTCCCAATTTATTTGTTCATATTTTCTTTTTGAGATCTTCAAAAATAATTCATCATTTTCAACTTCAACTAATTCAATCATAAAGTATTTAAGTGTAGAATCTTGAAATTTTACTGATCAACTATTTAACTATTGCACTGTTAACTGTTTGTATATTTGTAGTGGATAATTAAATCGACACCGATAGAGTATATGTTATATCGTTAAGCACTTATGCTAAGGTGAAATAAAACATAATATTTGCATGGACACACAATTTAAAGCTTAATTTACATGTTTCGTATTTAGAGTTACGTACTGATATCAACGTACTTCATATCTCCATCAATGACTCGCAAGGTATTCCAATGATTAAAAGTAGTGTAGGGTACCGATGAAAAAGTGTAAAGTTTCACCTTGGATGTAATTGTCACATTTTTTCGATAACGGGTGTGTTTGGCAACATAGCTTATAGAAGCTTACGGGAGCTTAATCTAATGTTCTCTATAAGCTCAAGAATCTAGTATTGTTTGACATACAAAAATTTTAAGTTTATTAAAAAAAAATAAGCTCTAGAAAAAAAAAAAGTTACTATAAGTAATCGTAGTTGTTAACTCGTGACTCGACTTGTGACTCGGAACCCCAATTTTTAACTCGTGACTCGATACGTGACTCGACTCGTAAGAGTCATAAATTTAAATAATATATATATATATATATATATACATATATATATATATATATACACACACTATATGCATAGGAATAAAATATAAATGAATAATCTAAACAAAATTTCTAAAGATCAAGACAAAAAGGCATATTATAAAATGTAACATTATTTAAAAGAAGAGGGACTTTAAAATCAATTTTAGAAAATATATAAGGATGATTTGTTATTATAGTACTAATGCTAGGGACTTAAAATGTAATATTTTTGTACTTTTTCTACATTAACAGTTGTTACGTGTAGTTCACTGTCTATATTTTCTATCTTCTTCAACAATTTTAATTTTGATTCCAATTTCTTTATCAGAGTAACTCGCCATAAATAAAAAAATTCAAGATCGTAAGTGTTGATTGTTTATTCAATAGTAGTTCGGTTCACCCCTTTCTCATCCCGTCTTTTTTCATGCCGGAATCATCCATTGCCGCCACTGCTACTTGATCAACTCGCCCGAATCCGTCAAATCGCCGGAATTCCTCCATTTTCGACGCTTGAACTCCGACCCGTACGAGCTTACGATTCGCCTCGACCCGGAACGATTTGCTCTATAACTCGCTAGTCGTATACGAGTCAAACGCAGTTTCGAGTCACCCCACCGATTCGACATTTTTTAAGGTTTTTTGACTCACCTCGTACGAGTCAACTCGTGACTCGTACGAGTTTGACAACTATGTAAGTAAAAGCTTTTAAAAATAAGCTCCCGGTTTATGAAATGAAAAATTACACATATACTCATTATAAAATATTTATCATGTATTTTTTTGTCCTTTTATGTCAATTCACATATTTAAACTCCAATTAATTTGTCAAATACTTGTAAAATAATAAGTTCTAACGTGCAACTTAATATATAAGCTTCAACTATCAGCACCAGCTATAAAATTCCAGCTCCAGCTACAAGTTAATTTTGCCAAACACCCAACATCATAGTTCGACCTAGGTTTCTTGACTTGAAATTATTCGAATCTTGTTTCATTTGTACAAATATATTCATTTAAATTTCTACATTTACGTTTTTCTACTACTTGAATACGATGATATATCCAAAACGTGCTTATACTGTAAACAATCAATTTGAAAATTTATATCGGTCGTCGATAAATTTAAATTTAAATTACTATGATAAAAGAAAACAATAAAACAATATTTAGTAGTAAAGATTGTTTTTAATAGAAGCATATATGTAAGGAGCTCGTCAACCTACAAACTCTTAGTTCAACGTCTGTTAGAGTCATATATATATATATATATATATGGTAGGGATCAAGAGGGAATTAATTTTTTGAGGGAAGCTAACCATTTATTCGCGATGAATGATAATCAAACGTAGAAAAATATATTTTTACCAAGAAGTATTAATCAAAACCGATGTTATAACTACTCATATTCATATATAAACTATTTTTAATAAATTATAATATCATATGATTAATATAAAGAAAATTTTCTAATATTCATCATTAATGAATATTAACCGATGGATATTATCATTTTCTATAAAAAATTATTCGTTAATATTCGTCAAAGAAGAATGATAATCAAAACGCATAAAATCATATTTTTACCAATAAATATTAATCAAAACCGATGTTATAACTATTAATATTCATCAATAAAGTACTTTTTATAACTTACAATATCATAAGATGAATATTAAGGGAATTCGTTAACATTCATCGTCGATAAATGTGTAGCTTACCTCTTCCTCAGAAAATAGTGTTTCCATCTGGATCTAGTCCCTATATATATATATATATATATATATATATATATATATATATATTATATATAGCCAAATGTTCAAATGAGAACCAAAAAAGGTATATATATATATATATATATATATATATATATATATATATATTGGATAAAATGTGGACACTTTAAAAATAAGAACGGCTAAGAACTTCTAAAATTCACAATTACTCTTGATTAAATCATTAGATACACATCCATACATCTCAAATATACAAAGAAAAATAAATGCACATTTTTAAAAACGCACAGAATTCAAAAGAACGATTGATGCACAATTATCTCTAGTATTGTGCATCAATCGTTTTTTCTTTAGGCATTTATGAGAGTGAACATTTATTTTTTACATATATTTGATATGTATGAGTGCGATTCTGATAATTTTATTGGTTAGTTGTGTGATTATGAAGCGTTCTCATTGAAACTCTACCTATACATATACGTATATATATATACATATACGTATATATATATATATATATACATATACGTATATATATATAGTTATGGATCTTGTGAGAAGTAACAATTGGTGAGAACCATAATTTTTTATTAAATGCATTTTGTATTTGCAATTAGTTCTCACGGTTCTCATCAATTGTTAGTTCTTACCAGATCCCTTCATTTTCTATACATGCATGAGATCCAGTGAGAACACAATATTGAACGGAGCAAGGTAAGAACACATCCTAACTTTTCATCTTTGATAAACAAAAAAAAAAACATGATTTTGGATGCGACATTAGTGAACTTGAGACACAACCTTCACATCAGTTTGTAAATAGGTGATAAAAAAAAATTTTCACAAAAGTTTTTATATGGTGAACATTTTATTTTTCGGTTAACAGCATGTTTGAAGCGGTAATTATATTTTTTATTTGTTCCCATAATTTATTTTAGGAATAGGTTCCGATGAAAATAAGGAGTTAAAATAAAAACGATGAAAACATTCTCAATTTGTATTCACAATAGTAGGTAACTTTCGTCACCGTTGGTTCCCGTAACCAAACATTTCTTTTCATTTTTTCAGCTTCACATACGTTTTTTTATTGTGAACCCTTATATTTTTTTGTTTTACAAAAAATTTTCACTATGAACCTTTACTTATTTTTTGCGTCAGAGAAATTTATAAATTTTTTAACAGTGAAGCTTAATTTTTTTGACTTCATATAAATTTATAAATGTGTGAAGCTTAATTTTCATCCTTCACAATTCATAAATTTTTATGAGAAGCAATAAAAATAAGTTTTACATTTAAATATTAAGTGTGAAGCAAAAAAATGCAACTTCACACTTAATAAAATTGTGAAGGTCAACTGTTTTTCATCATTTTGTTTTCACCGTTTTTATTGTAATCATGTTAGGGATGTGTTTTACGTGAAATTGAACGAATGACGAGTTGTTACCGAAATTTTTCTTTATAAGTATCATATCTACTTAATCGATTAGTATTGATTGGAGATCAAAGGGGCAGAACCCATATGAGGGGCAGGAGGAGCAACAAAATCTCGTCCATCCATTCCATCTATCAAGGGCTCAGATTATGCCACGTCACACGATGGTCTCTTTTGCAATTATTTTGGACGGAGGGACTGAATTGCAATTTACTTTTAATGGTTCAGGAGGTAAAACGTAAATTCCACAAAATATCTCAATCAGGGTTATTAATTTTGTCAAATAACAATTGTATCTTTCTCTCTCCATTTTCACACAAACACATACTAACACACATAGTACCCAAAACACTAAAATTAAGACACATAGTAACCAAACACTAAAATTGACACATACACACCAAAATCGAAACGTTTTTCACACAAAGGAACGACTAGTTGTTGCAACGGCGGAGACCGGAGAAAAGAGGCGGAGAAGTAACGGCGAAGACGGATTTGTGGCCGGCCTCCACTGCTCAACCGCACCACCACCACCACCTGGTAACTTTGATGTTTATTTGAGTGTTTTTGATGATTTATTTCGGTAAGATTTTATAGATCTAGTGTATAAAACCACCATCTTCACCTTCACCATCCACCTTCACCACCATCTTCACGTCCCCGCCAACCACCACCTTCACCGTCACCATCCACCACCACATTCACCATCTAGATCTAAAAATGTAGATCTATATCTACTTTTAGATCTAGATCTAAAAGAGTAGTGTTGGGAAAAACAATGATCAAACCTAAGTTATAAATCTGAAGAGTCAAAATCTAACTTAGTTGTATTCTAGAAAACTTAGTGTTTTCCTGAGTATGTGAGTCTGAGTCTGTGCTTACATAGACTGAAGACTTATCACAGACTGAAGACCTTGATCAAACAGAAAACTTATAATTTCGTTCTTGATGACTGAAGAATGAAGACAGAAAACTTCACAGACTGAGATCACAGACTGAGATCAACATACTGAAGAGCACAGATTGAAGGGTGCTCATTCCCAAGGCAGAGTACAGCTGAGAAGATGTTTGATGAAAGTCAAACATCAGTTAAAGGTGTAGAAGGAGTACTTTTGGAAATAAAGTACCTTCACCTTTTTGCTTTATATGATTCCAAGATAAAAAGCAAAAAGGGTGTGCATACTATTGTACTAGGATGCATGTGTTATCCCCTGGACAATACATTGAGTAGGTTAATAGAGTTTACACTTACATGTGATTTAAACTCGATAAATACCAACTCAAGTATGCTACACTTTTTATCCAAGAGTCCAAGCTTCAAAGCAACAAGTAATTTAATCTCTAGCATATTAACTGTTAGAGTTCTTAGTGATTACTAAATTATATATATTCATTAGTTGAATATAGGACTTGGATCATATTCAAACATCTCAGTGAGTTTGAATATTATTTGTAATATGTGTGATACAACTTTGGATTCTGAATAATACTAATATTCATACCATTCAATCTGTGTATTAAATAATCTTGTTTCCGCCAAGATTATCAACTGTTTGATTGAACTTAGATATCAAGTAATACATTAAATATCTGTTATTTAATCTGTATCTAAGTTTTGGGACCCTTGTGACCTAACAACTAGTATTAGAGCAAATAAAGATTTAATTATTAATTATATCTTTAACGATCAAAAGAAACCCAGTTTTATCAAACAATCTTCAAAACCCATTTTTCTCTTATTTTCTACTTTGACAAAATGACTACTATTGTTATGGCTGGAAAGGGAATTCCAATCTTCAATGGTATAAATTTTACCCACTGAAAATTGAAAGCTGAATGGTTTCTGGCTAGCATTTATGAAGAAATGCTCAGAGTCATTCAGGAAGAACCCATAATTCCTGGCAGAATAGTTCCTGCCACTTTAGATGCAAATGGTAATGTTGTGACACCTGAACATTTTGTGGAGGCTGCCAAAAACACATGGACTGATTTGGACAGGCAACTATATGCATTAGACTTTAAGGCCAAAACCATACTGGGCAATGCTGTTACAGAACCAATATTTGCAAAAATATCTGGTTGTAAAACTGCTAAAGCCATATGGGACATGCTAACTGACCAATATGATGGTATAAGTTTAGTAAAATCCCAAAAGAAGAAGAATCTCATAAGAAATTATGAGAACTTCTGTGCTGGCCAGGGTGAGTCATTAACTGATATACATACCAGATTTCAGATCTTAATCAATGATCTTCAAAGGTATGATATAGTCAAAGGACAGTTTGAAATCTGTACAAAATTTGTTGATGTCATTCCAAACACTTTCTCTGAAGTTATCACTTCATTGGTTATAAGTGAAAAGTTGGAGACATATGATCTTTCTGGTATATTTGGACTTCTGTTAAACTTTGAAGAAACCAAAGCCAGAAAAGATCTAAACGCCAAAAGGATTGCAAAAGATCCATCTGCTGCTCTTGTTGCAACAACAAGGAAAAATAGAGAACTTTTCTCTAGAGCAGATTACCATCTTACTCTTACAGACTCAGAATCTGATGATGAAACTGAGTTTATAGAAGCTAAAATAGCATTGTTAGCTCAAAGGTTAGAAAAAGCAAGATTAAAGGGGTCAAAAGGAAAATCAACTTTTGATCCTAAGAAAGCTACTTGCTATAAATGTGGGCAAGTTGGTCATATTTCTGTTGATTGCAGAGTGAAGGTTGGAGAATCTTCAAATTCTAATAAGTGGGCAGAAAAGGCCAAGAAGTACAAGAGAAAGTACTTCAACTCTAAGAAAATTGGAGAGAAACAACAACCAAAGAAGCAGGAGAAAGCTTTGGTTGTTGAACAATGGGAAGATGAAGAATCTTCATCATCTAATGATGATGATGAAGATAGATGCTTAATGGCTATCACAGAGAGCCAGTTTGACAAAGATGTCAAATATGCAGAAAGAGCTTGTGTTCATCCAGAATGGGACAGAGGATCTGCTTACAATGTAAATCACTTTAAACTTTACTATAATGAAGCAGAAAAACATAAAATGTTTGAACACATCTATGTAGACTTTTTGAAAAGACTTGAAGAAATAAAAGATTTAAAAACTAAACTCAGTCAGGTTCAAAAAGATCTAAAAATAAAAGTGGATGAAATAAACCAAAATAAACAGTACAAACGTGAGCTTGATGCTCAATATGAAATTCTCAAAAGGATCAACTCAGAAAAACTTGAATATAAAAATCTGTTCATTATCAGAAAATCTGTAGATCTTGGTGTATTTCATCACTTAAAAATGTGGACTGTTTATCCTAACAAATTCCATCTCAGATACAAGTGGTCATAGTTTGATCTTAAAAGCCATTTACTTTCAGAAACAGACTCAAAACCTACTATATTTGTATTTGAGACTTTACATCATACTTTTAGTCATACTGTGAGAGATAAGGTTATGCTGACAAATACTTTTGTTAGACCAAAATTAGTTCCTGAAATTGAACTAGTTTATGAGACAGAACCAGAGTCAGAAGACACAGACTCAAAACTTTCAGTCTGTGAAACTTCTCAATCTGTGCTGCCTGAACTCATAATTACTCATGAATCTTTGGAAACTACAGAGCTTGAAAAAGAAAGATCTTTAAAAAGAAAATCTAGTATTCCCACGGTACAGTCTTCAAACAGACAAAAAGAGGTTAAAGGGAATAAGAATAAATAGAAAGGTTGGAATGTGTCTGAACCTTCCACATCTGAGTCTGTAGCTGGTCCAGACAAATATAAGCCAAAAGACAAATTTAAAGGTATAAAACCAGTAACCAGAGAGTTAAACAGATCTCGGTCTGTGAAATCTAACTGTCAGTCTGGAAAATACAATTTTCAGTCTGGCATAATTAACTCTAAATCTGTTATAGTTAACTCTCAGTCTGACTCTCAAATGTCCATTTTAAGTAACCAGACTGAGACCATTAAGCTGCTTAGTGAAAACTTAATGAAGTTAACAACATATTTCAAGACATTTGTTGGGTCAAAGCAGGTAATTAACAGAAGGGCTAGTGCAAATAATAAACCAAAACTAGGTAGGACCATCAAGTTGAACAGAAAATGTTACAACTTTGGAAATTCTGGACATGAAGGTATTAAATGTACAAAGCCTATCTTAAAGAAACCAAAAGTTGCTTTGACAAAACAAGTGTCAACTACAAACAACAAAGTCAAATCTAGAGTAGTTAAAAGTCAACCCAGCAAGCCTGTCTCAAACAAAGCTGCTAAGGAAGTGACTTTAACTAACTCTAATGAACCCATCAAAAGATGGGTTCTCAAAAGTATCTAACTGATTTTGTGTGTCTTGTACATGATAACAAAAAAAGGTACCTTGATAGTGGTTGCTCAAGACATATGACAAGTTCCTTGAAGAATCTGTGTGAGTTTGTAGAAGAAAAAGGACCTTCTGTCAAATATGGTGACAATTCTGTTGTCAAGATAAAAGGTTATGGCGTGGTAAGGCTGGCAATATCAGAATTTCAAAGGTAGCCTATGTTGGGGGATTAAAGCACAACTTGCTAATTGCAATTCAAATCTGTGATGATAACAGTGAGATCAGAATCAGAAAAAGAGCTGCTGTCATCTATGATCCCAAAGGCAAGCCTATTTTAGTTGCCAAAAGAGAAATAGATATCTATCTCTTGGATCTTTCTTCTGCAGACAGTAATATAGAGACTTGTCTCTATACTCAGTTTGTGCCAGAATTATGCTGGCTGTGGCATAGGAGGTTATCCCACCTGAATTTCAAAAATATTAACCTCCTGTCAAAGAAGAAATTGGTTAGAGGTCTGCCTGATGTTACATTTGCAAAAGACAAACTTTGTCCTGCATGTACACTAGGGAAACAGACCAAGAACCATTTTCCATCCAAATTGTTAGCTACAATTGATCAACCACTGCATATGCTCCATATGGATCTGTTTGCACCCATGAGCATTAGCAGTTTGGGTGGAAAGAAGTATACACTTGTGGTTGTGGATGAATACACAAGGTATACTTGGGTCATCTTTCTTAAGGCTAAAAGTGATGCTCCTGAAGAGATTATTAATCTAATCAAGAGGGAAGAATTGCAGAAAGATGCACCTGTAAAGCAACTCATGAGTGACCATGGTACATAATTTAAGAATTCTACTCTCATTGAATTCTGTACTGACAAAGGCATTATTCAAAACTTTGCCTCTATCAGAACTCCTCAACAAAATGGTGTTGCTGAGAGAAGAAATCGTACACTCATAGAAGCTGCAAGGACTATGTTATGCCATGCTCAAATGAAGATCTATTTCTGGGCAGAGGCAGTTAACACTGCTTGCTATACTCAAAATAGATCCATTTTGGTCAAAAGGCATGACAAAACTGCATATGAGTTGTATCATAAGAAGGTTCCAACCATCCATTATTTCCAGACCTTTGGAAGTAAATGTTATATCTTTAATCAAAGGGATCAATTAGCAAAAATAGAACCTAAGTCTGATAAAGGTATTTTTGTTGGCTATTCATCTATCTCAAAGGCTTACAGAGTCTTCAACAACAGAAGGAACAAAATTGAAGAAACCATCAATGTCACCTTTGATGTCTCATCTGCTAATGATGAACACATCTCTCAGTCTGATGTTTATTCATTAGAAGAATTATCTGTTATGGGATCCAAATCTCAAATCCCAGTTGTTGCCCTCCAACAACCTGACTCAGAAAGTGATGATGCAGATGCTCAACCTGTTACAGTAATGTGAGAACCTTCATCAACTGGATTTCCAAATGAATCTATGTCTAGAGACTCAAATTCTTCTGATACAAGTGTTCAGTCTGGCAGTTTTTAGTCTGTGAATACTACAGACTCAGAAATGCCTCAAGTTGCTGATGATGCAGAACTTAGTACTGCTAACCATCAAAATAAAGGTGACTTATCATCAAATGGTGAATCCTCATTAGGCATCAAAGAACACAGGTATCATCCAGTAGAAGAAATTATTGGAGATTATGTTTCTGGTGTACAAACAAGAGCTCAAGTGTCAAACTTATCCACTGCAAATTTATGTTTCTACACAAACTTCCTGTCAATCATTGAACCAAAGAAAGTTGAAGAAGCATTGAAAGATGATGATTGGGTTGAAGCAATGCAGGAAGAGTTAACAGAATTTGAAAGAAACAAAGTTTAGACCCTAGTTCCTACTCCTAGAGGCAAAACAATCATTGGAATTAAATGGGTTTACAGAAACAAAATGGACAAAGATGGAGTGATTATCAGAAACAACGCAAGGCTAGTTGCTCAGGGCTACAAGCAAGAAGAAGGCATTGATTATGATGAAACCTTTGCCCCTGTAGCTAGAATTGAAGCAATCAGGTTATTCTTCGCATATGCAGCATTCAAGGACTTCAAAGTCTATCAAATGGATGTCAAGAGTGCATTTCTGAATGGTAATTTACAGGAGGAAGTCTATGTGAAATAACCTCCAGGTTTTGTAAGTACCACTTTTCCAAATCATGTATTTAAACTGCAGAAAGCACTATATGGACTAAAACAAGCTACTAGAGCTTAGTATGAAACTTTATCTATTTATCTCCTCAGTAATGACTTTACTAGAGGATCAATTGATAAAACTTTGTTCATTAAAAAGAACAAAGCAGATGTCATATTAGTCCAAATATATGTTGATGATATTATATTTGGGTCTACTGATGAAAAAATGTGCAAAGAGCTTTCAAACTTAATGTCCAAATGAGTATGATGGGTGAATTGACATACTTTCTTGGTCTGCAAGTACATCAGAAACCTGATGGTATTTTCATAAACCAAGGGAAATATGTTAATGATCTCCTCAAGAAATATTCATTAAAAGATTGTTCAATAATGAAAACACCAATGAGTACTGCAGATAAGATGGATAAATATGAGTCTGGCAAGTCAGTCTGTCAAACCAGTTATAGAGGTATGATAGGATCTCTGTTATACCTCACTACAAGTAGACCAGATATAATGTTCTCAACATGTTTATATGCTAGATATCAATCTGAACCGAAAGAATCACACCTAAAAGTCGTGAAAAGAATTTTTAGGTATCTTAAAGATACTCCCAACCTGGGTATTTGGTAACCCAAAGACTCTGGTTTTGATCTAATTGGGTATTGGTGTTGCCACCGGCGGTCGGGTCGGGAATGTGACTTCCCGGTCGTCGTACCGTCCGCTGGCGGCAACACCAGATCGTTTTAATATTTATATGAGTTGCGGCTCAAACTATAAGTACTACCTACCTTTTGAGTAAGCAGTAAGTATAACTCGAGTGTCGTTCTTAAAATCAGAACGAATTGGACTACCTAAGATAAATTTGCTTTATTAGAATGAGTTTGAAAGATAGGTAGGTTTGTTTTTGGTTTGTTTTCTAAATTATCTAAATGCATAAAATAAATAACGGAAAGTAAAGATAGATTTTTAGCAGACAAGTAGAGAGTGATTGCTAAAACTTCGATAATTAGGGTTTCGGGATGATGTTCATTATAAAGTTGATTGGAGATTTTCTTTGGTAATAATCAAACAGGCATTCGGTGTAAACACTAGGATTTTAGTCTAGTTCTAAAAGCATATGTCACTGAATCCTAGGTTATCATGAATCTGATCAGACCAGGCTGTTTTGTAACCCCTTTCACTGTCTTTAAGAGACCAAGTGACCCTCTGAGGTTGATTACATCCGGGGTGCAGCAATGAGGCAACAGACCGTAATTTATCTTCTGGCCTTTCTTAACACCTATGTCTAATTGATTTTATCAGAGCTAATACTAATTGTATTCTATGTATGTTAAACTAGCGGTTATGTGGAGTTAAGCTGTTTAAGCATCTTAGACTACAGCTGAGTCTTTGCTTTCATTTCAGAACTGCGTATTCAAATATTGTAAGCACAAATACTTCCGTCATGAATTAAACCCTCCTTTGCCATCAGTCGTTCATCCCTAGGTCTACTCACGGTGTACAATGCGATAGGCATTTCCACAGCTTTATGTTCCCTGGGCCGTGTTCTAGAAGGGTAACTTCTAGGTAATTCACGATGAGATGGACCTACGACATTTCCTTAACTTCCACGTATTTATACTTTACCAGAGGTATTTCCAATGCTATACTAAGTACAGGGCCGTTTTACGGAGATCTCATAGCTTCATACTGCAACAGAGATAACTTATATATTCGTAGCTAGGATTGATCAAATTCTAACTAAGGCAATAGTCACGTGAAAAACTGGAAATGGTGAATAAGAAATTAGGTTTAAATTCAGGATAAGTTTAATCGGATACATAGAATAGCAATTTCCAATCGTACATGATTAAGATATTAATTTAACATCATCCCTACCCTAATATCTACATTTCAACAATCACATTACTAAGCTAAGTAATTACCATGACAATAATCAAAACACATACTGAAATAACATGGAAAGCAAACATTATAACAATAGAGAGAGAAATAGATATCACCGGGAATTAAGCAGCGTAATACTGAGGATTACAATAGTCTGAAATTGACAAGCCGTTACAACGAGATTACCAAGCTAAAACTTTCCTCTAGACTCTAACCGGCTAAGTAAATCTCTCTAGTTCTCTAGAGAGAGAAACTAGAGAGAGAAACAAGTGTGTGTGAAAGAATGAGAGAGTTGTGGAATGATTTGATTGATTGAGGGATGATAAATGGGGAGGTTAGGCTCCCTATTTATAGACAAAAGTCCCTAGCACCCCGTACAAGTCTTTATGCACAAGATACAAGCCCGGAATATCTCGAAATCGCGAAATAACCAAAAAACGGCATCACCGGAGGGCCAAGGGGGCCGTATACGGCACCCTAGAGGCCGTATACGGCATGCTAGGGGCCGTATACGGTATAGGGTAGGCCGTATACGGTATCCCCTAGGCCGTTTGGCCTTTACCCGTTGTTCGGTGCTTCGTTCGTTACTTGTTTCGCGCGTATCTTCTTCGTTTCTTGTCCGTTTTTCTTGATTCTTTTGCCTATGTTCTCGAAATTCCGTTACGCTTCTAATAACACCAAAATCATGAATTTCGGATGTGTGTAGCTTGTAGATGCTCGGAATGCGTTCGGTTGGTTTTCGGGTGTTGTATCTTCTCCGTTTTTTATCCGTTTTGCATGATTCTTGATCTCCCGCTCTCGTAATTACCTATGAGTCATATGAGATAACTTAGGATGTGTATATCATAAGGTAAATATTAGTGGAGGAATCGGGTGAAGTTTATTTGTTCTGTTTTGCTTCTTAATTGATCGTTTTTAATGATTTTTGCTACAACGTCTGTATTTGAACTACTTTAGTGAATTTTAGTAAATAAGTATTGTTTTAACATGTTTTCACTAAATAATAGCTCAAATAGTGAGAAATAATATACGTAAAAACATGACTTTTTATGTTACATCAGGTATACAGATGCAGATTATGCAGGGTGTAAATTAGACGGGAAAATTATTTATGGTGGATGTCAACTGCTAGGTGGTAAACTAATTAGTTGGTCATGCAAGAAACAGAATTATGTTGCTACCTCCACTGCAGAAGCAGAATATGTGACTGCTGGTAATTGCTGTGCCCAATTGCTGTGGATGCAACATCAACTAGTAGACTATGATGTGGAGTTTACAAAAACTCCAATCATGTGTGATAATCAGAGTGCCATTGCCATCCCTGAGAATCCTGTGTTTCACTCCAGGACCAAACATATTGAGATCAGACATCACTTTATTAGAGACTGTGCTGAGAAAGGTAAAGTGATTCTCAAATATGTACCAACAAATGACCAATTAGCAGATATTTTCACTAAACCTCTTAATGAAGATCGATTTTTCTATCTGCTTGGTCAACTAGGAATGCTCAACCCCTAGTGAAACCTTTGAATCTATGTGATTCAACTCTCAGTCTGTGCATGCTTTTCAGTCTGTGTCTCTGATCTCTTAGTAAGACACACCCAAATAGCACAGACTAAGAGATTTTTGTATATAAACTAAAGAAAATAACAAAAAGATTTTACAATTCTATTATTTTCTCTCAGTCTGTTTATTATACGTGTCAGTCTGTGTGACGTCATCCAGACTCACTCCACAGACTAACAATACCCACTCAGACGGAGTAATGTTCCATTTCTTTTTTAATTTTTTTTTAATTTTAATTTTAATTTTATTTTATTTTATTAATAAAAATAAATAAACAACAATATCTTTGCATTTAATGCTTCTACTATTTTTATAGTACTAATCATCAAGTTTTTCTTTTACGCTTGTTGTCTATTTATCTGCTCAATACAAAAAGGTGCACGTGCCTGAGCCTCATTGCTACAGTAAAAAAAGGGATAACGATCAGTGGGTCCCATTTAACAAAAATTTAATTTCGTTAAATACCCATTTCTGATTTTCCCCTTTTTCTTCACTTGTACTTGCACACAAAAAATATACAGAGTTTGTAAGCCCTAACCTAAATCGCTCAACCATTTTCGAAATCAATCTCAAGAAATCATAATTAAAAATGGCTGATCAATGGGTTTACACTGCACCTGCCAACAATGCTGCGGTTAAACCCTTTAAACAGGGTAAACATGTAAAACTCTATACAAATAATCAAGTAGCAACCATTTCCATACCTGATTCTAAAAAGAACCAATGTTTTGAAGAATTAACAAACTTTATGTCTGTTCATCCATTAAGGGGAGCATTCTTTAATACAGTTCCTCAAATTTACCCTTCTTTGGTTATGGAATGGTGGTATACTTGTTCAGTAGATAGTGCTAATTCTGCAATAACTAGCACTATTGATTTTGATAAATGGGCAGTTACCATAGATCAAGAGCTGATTAGGAATGTCCTAGACCTGCCTATGGGAAATGATTTTGATCCTATCCCAACCAAAGAAGCAGCAAGGGCTTCTCTGTCTTTGGTTGGGTATACCAAAGAAAAAGGCACAATCTTGATGTCCGGGTTCACCCCCAAATGGAAATTTTTAATCTCTGGCATCATTAGAAGTCTAGAAGGTAAATCTGGTAACACAGGGGAGCTAAATGAGTTTGAAACTCAGATCTTGAGCTCATTCATCACTGGTTTAAACATCAACTTTGCAGAGTTGTATTTTCAAGAATTATTAAAACTGGTGAATGAGTCAAACAGAATTTTTAATGTACCTTTTATAAGGTTACTCTCTTTGTGCATACAATCCAGATTAACTGGGTCTGTATATATGTCCTTTAATAATAAAATTGCAGATATACCCGTACTGTGCTCATTTATAAGGTGTTCAACCATCCGGTTCCACTTACTGGAGCACCTATCACTGCTGCTATGCAGCAATAGATTGATCACCCATTTGTTGCTTCTGCATCTATGGAGGGTGATGATTCAGGTGATAGTGAGGGTACTGAGATCCAACTGGTGGAAGATAGTGTGGCTGATGAAGAGCACACAGACTCTAGGAACACAGACTCAACTGAGTCTGTGCACCTGCAGTCAGACTCAACTGAGTCTGTGCACCTGCAGTCAGACTCAAACATTCCTGAGTCTGTCACATCTTCACCTGAAGATGCAGGTAGTATTTCTTCTTCAACTGAGGAGATGGATATAGATCAACCTTCTTATCCTAGCCCATCCTCACCCACAAAAGAGAGTCTCAAACAAACCAACCCAGGTGAGTCACCACTCACTCTGGAGGAATCACCAAACTCAACCCCCCAAAGTATAGCACAAATGGAATCATCATCCATGGAATTGGATGTCAATAGAACACCTTTCAGTGCTGTAGACCATTCCATTACAGCTCTGCTAGAGTCTGTGGTGCCAATGGCTACCCAACTGACCCAACCTGAACCTAGATTAGTCAGCTTGGATACCCACATTTCTGCTACTACACTGAACCTTGTAGTATGAATTGAAGAAGATGCTCCAATCCTGAGCACTACCACCCCCTCTTAACCTCACTCACAATGGCTAACCCTATTATGACCACTACTCCTGTACTAGTTCACATTCCTGTGAGTCTTTCCTTACACCCCCTGCACAGATCGACAATGCCTCAGTCATGTCACAGACTGAGGTACAGATCTCAACTTCTTTGCTCCATGATCTACCATCCAATCAACAGATGGTTAGTGAGGGCATACCAACTTTCACATCAGTTGTCAGTGATACTGTTCCATTACACCAGGAATTGTTTGAGGCAACCGGTGCTACACAATCAATCCCCCGTGATGTCTTATCCTACCAACGGATTAGATCTGAGGGAATAACACCCACACCACTCAATGCCTATGATCGCTTTTTCAAGCACAGGAAACAGAGTGAGGCAGAGAGTGCAACACTAAAAGATTCCAGTGATCTTGCTCAGTCACAACCTGAGTCAAGTGAGGAACATATTCCATCACCCAATTCTAACCCTTCCACCCAAACCCAGTCTGTGCCTTCTAGTACACTTAATGATGTGCTTTCAGTCATCTCAAAGTTGTCTGAATGGGTACAGAATGAGTTCAATAATAATAAAAAAGAGCCAGAGAAGATGAAGCATCTAGTCTCTACTATGGTGGACAAGGTGGATATGCTGGAGGAAAAGGTATCCAATAGGTTAGATGAAATGCAGACCACCCTCTCAAGCTTAGCTAATGAAGTCAAAAAGGGGAAGAAGATGAAGTTTGGGTCTGCAGAAACTAAAACCCCAAAAGATAATATATCAAATAATAAAACTTTAGATATAAGGGGAGATAGTGATGAGGGAGATGATGGAGATGATGGTGCTAGGGTGAAGTCTAGGATAAAGTCTCAGTCTGTGCCACAGACTAAAAACATTGGTGCACAGACTAAGGGGGAGCAGGAGATGGAAGAGTTAGGGGAGCAGACTGAAATGGTTGCACAGACTCAGAGGGAGTCTGTTATGCATGTAGATCCTATAGCAATCATTTCAGACCTAGGTCAGATGGAATTGAAGAGACCAAGGGAAGAAGATGAAGCTGCTCAGCCCCTAATGATCAAGAAAGCCAAGAGGATGAAAAGAATGGCCAGGAAGATTTCTGAAAGGGATATCTTTGATACCCAACCAAAAATGAAGGGGATCAAAAACTTGGACCAATTTCTCAAGCTGGCTGAAGAAGATAACAGAGATTTACATGATGTAAGTCCTGTCTGCAGTTCTGAGTCTGAGGTATTCAAGAAATCAGATGATGATGAAAATGATGCTGCTTTTGGAGGAGAAGATGAAGGAGCCTCAAAAGTCAAGACTGGAGAGTCTAAGTCTGTGCCTTCTGAACCTGCACAGACTGAGACACAACATCAACAAACTCAGAGCTCAAAACAACAAGCAGCAAGTACTAATGTACCAATCATTAGTACTGAGGCCATCCTAGCTGAAGCTAATCCTTCCAGACCAACAACAACTGCTAGATCAATTCCTCCAGGTAGAGAAGAATTTGAAGACAAACTACAATGGAGAAGTGCTCATGTTATAAGCACCTATCCTGGATCAAGTTCTACTTTGGAAGCAATTAATGAGGTCAAGGGTAAGGGCAGAGGGATTGCATTATCCAAGAAGGAGAGGCTAAGTAAAATTAAGAAAATGGTGGATGACCAAGCTGCTGGAATCAGAAATCCTGAACTGTCAAATCTACAGGATGAACACTTGCATCAAGAGGCTACTACTCAAGGTATGACTTTAACTGAATACTTAAATGTATTATCAATTGAAGAGCAGAAGCTGAAGAAGATTACAAATTATTGAGTTAGCTTAATAATTCAGATGGGTTATCTACAGAGAATGAACAGAACAGAGAGCATCCACTACCCCAAGGTATAGTATTTATTGATAGATATCAATGGGGTAGAGTGCTTCCAGAATCAGAATAGATTATATGGAGAATCTCTGCTGCACTGCATTGCCCTATTAAAGGAATGCAAGCATTCTCAAGTCAAGCCCTTCAGAAGAAGATTAATCAGCTGGTTGTTCAACAACATCTCCAAGATCAGAATGATGACTGGATTTGAAGATATTTGCAAGAAGATAATTCTAGAATATCAAGAACTTGAAGACAAGTCAGACAAAGAAATGGAGATGTTGCTGAAAAGGAAAGTAGAAAGAATGAAAGAGATCAGGGCGCAGAGAAAGAAATGAAGATTTTAATCTTTAAATCTTCTGTAATATTTGTAATACTTTTGTAAAAACTAACTATGATTTTTGACTTTATATATATAAGTCTCAATTCATTTGTTATGTTTCTGTTTAAGTGCTTATTATCTTTTCTCTATATTATCTTTTGTAATTAGATTTTGACATCATCAGATAGGGGGAGATTGTTGGGAAAAACAATGATCAAACCTAAGTTATAAATCTGAAGAGTCAAAATCTAACTTAGTTGTATTCTGGAAAACTTAGTGTTTTCCTGAGTCTGTGAGTCTGAGTCTGTGCTTACACAGACTAAAGACCTTGATCAAACAGAAAACTTATGATTTCGTTCTTGATGACTGAAGAATGAAGACAGAAAACTTCACAGACTGAAGATCACAGACTGAAGAATACAGAACAAGATCAACAGACTGAAGAGCACAGATTGAAGAGCACAGTTAAAGGTGTAGAATGAGTACTTTTGGAAACAAAGTAGCTTCACCTTTTTGCTTTATATGATTCCAAGATAAAAAGCAAAAAGGGAGTGCACACTATTGTACCAGGATGCATGTGTTATCCCATGGACAATACATTGAGTAGGTTAATAGAGTTTACACTTACATGTGATTTAAACTCTATAAATACCAACTCAAGTATGCTACACTTTTTATCCAAGAGTCCAAGCTTCAAAGCAACAAGTAATTTAATCTCTAGCATATTAACTGTTAGAGTTCTTAGTGATTACTAAATTATATATATTCATTAGTTGAATATTATTTGTAATATGTGTGATACAACTTTGGATTGTGAATAATACTAATATTCATACCATTCAATCTGTGTATTAAATAATCTTGTTTCCGCCAAGATTATCAACTATTTGATTGAACTTAGATATCAAGTAATACATTAAATATCTGTTATTTAATCTGTATTTAAGTTTTGGGACCCTTGTGACCTAACAAGTAGATCTGAAAAACATTCACGACATTTTACAAGATATCTACTTTATTTTACATTTCTAAAAAGTAGATCTAAAAAAGCACTGCATTTTACAAGTTATTTGATGGATAGTGTTAGATTTGGTAACTTTGATATTTATTTGAGTGTTTTTGATAGATTATTTCTGTTAGGTTTTATAGAATTAATGTATATATGTGTGATATTTTTGTTGAAATGATAGATCTAGGTTTGATTAATAATATATAAAAAGCACTGGTAGTGAATGGATTTAATGCATGTTTTTGTGTTATGGTATTTTTCATGGTTACTGCATTTTGTTAAGTTATTGTATTTTAAGTAGATCTAGATCTAAAAAAGCAGATTTGAAAAGTAGATCTGTAAAAAATCTACTACATTTTACTTTTTTTCCACTGCATTTTACATTTCTTCTACTGCAGTTTATACTACTGCAGTTTAATTGCAGTTCATGTAAATTATGCTAGTACTTGTTTACTGCATCTTCTATATTGTTACTGCATTTTATATTTTTTTAACATTTTATGTATTTATAAAGCTTGGTTTTATACTTAAAATTAAAAAATTACTTATATTTATTTACTGGGTCTTGTATAATTGTTATTGCATTTTATGATTTTTAGCATTTTTATGTGTTTATACAGCTTGATTTTATACTTAATTCGAAAAATTAAATGTTATTCTTCACTGTATCTTGTATATTGTTACTGCATTTTATGTTTTTTAACATTTTTATGTGTTTCTGCAGCTTGCTTTTTTTTGTATGTTGCCTTATGTTTATTATTCATTTTATAGATAAAACGTTAAGGAGGGTGCAATGAAGAATTCTATTAAATCGAAGTCTGTTAAGCTTAAAGTTGAAAGAAGGACTATTTGTATCTTTTAATTTATTGAAATGATGTATTAGTGTAATTAATGAGTTTAAAAATATTGTATGTGTTGTATGAATCAATAATGTGTAAGTAAACTTTCCACTATATTTTAATTTTGTACACTGCATTTTATTTTTTTGCATTGCATCTTGAATATTACAAGGTTTTCTGGTTATAAATTTTTTTTGAGTTATTTGGGTATTTTTCAGGTATGTCCTCAACTTTTTTCAAAATTGCAAAATAGTCTTTGGTGACAGGAAGGGGTGAAGGAACCACGGTTGACAGATGTCAGCTTTTGATTGATCAAAAATCTAATCTCCTTACCCCTCATAAAGGGGTTGCTCCTCTAAACCACACTTATTAGTATTTTTCGATCAAATTTAAAAAATATTGAGTGAGAAGAGAGAAATCAACGTTGAAAGTGGTGATGGGTTTTTGTTATATTCTCTCTTCTCACTTAGTATTTTCTTAAACTGGTCGAGAAATACTAATCGATTGATTTGATATGTTGCTTATAAATAATGAATCTTAAAACAACTCGTCATTTGTGCAATTTCGTAAAACACGTCCCTAAGTTAATTACAAGTTGAAAAGTCGATACCTTAAATTAAAAAATTTAAAGATGTTTACCTTAAATTAAAATAGGTAAAAAAATATATTACACTTCCTAACTTTTCCCTTTTAAAAATGTCAACTTTGAGAAAAGTTCAATGTAGAATGTTAAAAAAACATAGAATGAAAAACCAATAGGATTGCTCAATTCTAATTACCCATTTTCATATTTTTTTTCTAAATCTAAATATCTCACAAACCGTATATCCATAAATTATAAAAATTACACCGTTAAAATCAGCGTCTTTTTATCTTTAATTAGATATGTCACTTGACATACTTTCGACGAATTTTTTTTTCGTTTTCTAATGTGCATGTGAAATTCATAATAATAAATCATATGTGATTTAACACTCACATTTGAATATATTTACAATCAAATTATACGTTTTAAATTACTATAATCACATGTGAATAATCAAATTTACAAATTATAAGTTTAAAATCACATAAAAATAATTCATTTGATAATTTAATAAACATTTCGAAAAAAATTTAGTTATAATCACATGTGATTAAACATTAAATTAATAATCACATATGAATAAAGTGTAAATAATTACAATTTTTATATTATTGTTTATAATTATACATATATATAAATATAAATGTGAAATCACATGTGAATTATCAGTTATTATCACATAATTCATTTGAAAAACACATGTGATTAAACCTTAAATCAATAATCACATGTAATTTTTAACATAAACGAATGCAAACTCTAAAATATTATTTATATTTGTTTATATGAAAGAATAATAAGTTGTAATAATGTGTGAGTTAACATCCACAATTGATAAATAGTTGTGTACCAGTTATATTTACTCATAAATCACATGTGATTATATATAAAATCACATGTGATTATATAAGTCACATTTTCTACAACCCAACAAAAATGAAAAAAAAAAAAAAACAGTTGTCGAAAGTATAGTTTGTGAGATGTTTAATCAAAGAGAAAAATATGTTGATTTCGAATATGTAATTTTTATAATTTTTAGTCATGCCGTTTATGAGATATTTGATTTTAAATATACGAGTGAAAATTAAATTTTAAAGTAAATTGAGCAATCCTATTAATTCTCACATTCTTTACTTTTTTACCATTTTACATTAAAACAACTCTCTCAATTTTACACGCTAAGCCAAACACCCCTAATATCGTTCAAACAAAATACGGGAAAAATTCCGGGAAATTACATTAACATTCCCCCGAATATATTAATAATATATAAAATGTATCTATTTTAGGCATTTATCAAGATATTTTCTTTGTCATCTATCAACTTTTAAAAGTGAAAAACTAAATAAATTGTTCCAATATCGTGAGCCTCAAGAAAACTTGGTTTTTATAACAGAAATAAGAAATATTATATGATGCTAACATACATACACCAAATATCTACATCATGTACAATACACATCCACGTGTCATGTACAATACACATCCACGTGTCTCTATAATTAGTTATTATATATATATACTTCAACGAATCATAAAACCTTTTCAAAAGATATTTACAAACCTTTTCAAAAGATATTTGTGTAAATGCACGGTACTATTTACGAGATACTCGAATCGGACTTAAAAACTCGATTAAAAGGAAACTTTAATGTAGATTTTGTATGAGGTTTTTTTGAACAAAGAAAAAGAAAAAATCTTTTTAATCAAAAATTTGAAATTTTTCAAGATTTCGATGCAAAACTAAAAAACTTAAAAAAACAATCTTTTTTTTTCCTTTCAATTTGCGGAAAGAAAAATTTGATTAAAAGTTTGAGATCTCTCAAGATTTTGATGCAAAATCTTTTTTGATAATTCCTTAACATATAAACCTTTAATTTTGTTCGAAAAAACTTCATGGACTATAGCATTTTTAAAACTTTTCATTTGTATCATATAAAAAGGCTACTAATAGCGTTTTTAAAACTTTTCATTTGTATCATATAAAAAAGCTTTTAGTCGTTGCGGATGGTCTAGCGTATACACACATTCATTCATTTTTTAAAAATACAAAATGTGATAAGTTACAAAATAAAGTAAAACATAACACTTCACAAATAATAATAATAATAATAATAAATAATTAAATAATAATTAATAAAATAATAATAATAATAATAACCTCAAAAACAAAAACTAAAATCAATATTAGAAATATTAATATATCAACGCCATTACAATTCAACAAACCAAATAAAATCCATTGTGTCTCACCACACGTCACGCTCTAGTTCTACATCTTGTCTATACAAAAAGAAAAATGAACATTCTAGAATCATCTAATTCACCGTGGACGACCAATCGGTCCCGCCGGTGACCGGAAAAAACCTACAATTACCTCATCATAAACACAATGATGAAACTCAGCTTTCTTCCCCTGTTTTTCCGCTACTATACATTCATTACACAACGATCGATTCCGATTCACCTTATTCGAAACCCTAACCTTAGGATACACTTCATCAATCGCCGGAAAATTTATACTCATATTCATATTCATATTCAACGGCGATACAGGATCAAATCCATATATCGAATTTGAATTCGATAGAATCATGTTCATGTAATTATCTCTCTGCATCATCATCAAATCATGATTATCGTAAAAGTACGGATTATATGTATCGTTATAATCATTATAACTCCGGTGAACACGTGATAAATCATCCGGCGGTATCACCGCCATACCAGGTTTTCTCCGACGATCTCTTCTCGATCGTTTTAACACCACTTGGAAGTAACAGTTGATTTCGCGAACTATAACAGCAAAGTTAACCTTACCGGTCAGAATCTTCCGTCGGTCCGGTGAAATCTTGGATTTCTTATTATCCACTAAGTAAGTTGTCAAATTATTATATGAAATACCTAGCAATTGACTCAATTTCATTTGAAATTCTTTAAACGTGAGATCTGATTGAATCTTCAGGTTTCCGTGGTTCATCTCGCGCTCGCCGTCGAACAGAACGACAGGAAATACACTCGACGTCGTCATCAGCGCGGTATCGTCATCAGTTTCCGCCATTTTTTCCGATTGAGATGAAGGTTCTAGAGACCGCGTGAAAATGAATTGAGATTGGTATTTATATAAGCGGTGGGTTTAGGGGTAGAAAGTGTAATTAGTTAAGACGGTTGAGGGTACTTTGGTAATTTTTGTGTATGGAGTTGCTTGGGGCTGAAGGGTGGTACGTTGTACGGTGTTTAGTCGCGCTATAATTCCGTTTTGTGGGTTTTTGTTACGATTAAATGCCCTAATTTATCGCATGTGTATGGCTATTTGAGGACTGGATTGACCTTGTAATGTGTAGGAAACTTCATGGAAACTAGTCTTGAAATGTAATTTTGGTACTTTTTAGTTTTTACCTTTGGTAAAAAGTGAAAATCAGATGTATGACAATAGGTTTCAAATGGTGTTTGAATGTGTACGTAATGTTTAACATGTGGATCATTTTTCAGAAAAAAAAAAAAAATCATTTTGCAAATTTAAACTTAATCGAATTTAATAGTTAGTTTTTCAATAAGCTATAAAATGATGGGTAAATTCTAATGGAAACTGCTTGAAAGTTGAGCACTCACATAAATTTTATCATGCCTTTTCAAATGTAATTAACTTGTGAAGAGATAATATGATATAAGGAAACTTCTCTATAAATTTTCTCAATCACGTTATGATCCACTTGAAAAATTTTAATTTTCTTTTCGTCTTCACTATGATCTTCTATTTCTCGTTTTATGGTGAAAATCAATTACCGCATCTGCTGGTTCTCATCTCATTTGTGAGTACACTTCTTTCTTTTTGAAAGATTTATGAATTTTCTTTCCTTTAATTACAAGATTCAAAGTTTGGAATCCTTAAATCATTTATATGAAGTATCTACTTAAATTCTTCATAATTTTCTCATTGCTCTCTTGCAACCAGATCCTGAATCTTTAAGAAGAAAATGATTTGATTTGTTTATTATCTTCAATGGCATCTTCAAATCCTATTTCACAATGGAGTTCAACAATTACATGATTCACTTTTTCGAATTCTCCACCCCCCCGGGGCGTTATTAAGGTGATATTTTGGTGCGTTATTTTTCTTCTTTGATATAGTCATGCCACATCTGCGCAAGAGTCTTTTTCTTCAGATTTCTTTGGATTTGATTTCAACTTATCGACAACAATTTGCGTTAATTTTATACATTTTGTATGTTATTCTTTTATTGCCAATTTTGAGCTGTTAGTATTATTGTAATCCGTGGATTTATACTCTGTTTGAAATTACCTCAATTTTGAAGAGTGATTATGTGACAACCGGCACTTAGGCGTATTAATTACTCTAAGCTTGATTATCATTATTTGTACTTAGTTTGAAATAGGGCTAAGTACAGTAACATTTGGTATATTATATATACACACGCACGTAATTAATTGTAATTACGCTAAACGATCAGAAAGATTCCGACACTATGAATACGGACGTTGGTGAAAACTTTTTGATAAATAACGTAAATCTATTTTATAATTAAATAGTAGTTATTTACATTATATTATTATGGTACAATAATAAACAAACGCTTTACGTTTTATGTAAAACGTACCGTACGTGATGAAAACGTGCGAATCGCACCCGACAACCAAACGAAACTCGATTTATATTTCAATAACCTAAAATGAAGTATTGTAAATAAAACTTCAATCAAAAACTTCGCGAATAAATCGTTAACGAAAAACATAAGTAATAACCGTTTAACGTTTAATCGAACGACGAAACGAACGGGTTGTGACACCCGACATTTTAGGACATCATTTGTACCTAACCAAAACATTATGACGTGTATTTAGTTCTATTTTAGACTAAATATCTGTAACATTTTGTACATATATGTATATATATATATACACTTACGCAATTGTTTTTAATTGCGCGATTTCGATCGGATGGAATTCGACACAATAAATACGGACGTTGGTGAAATATATTTTCTTAAATAACGTAACTATATTAAATAATCGTTATTTAATATATATTATTATGATAGTATATTAAACATTTTACGTTTTGTATAAAATGTACCGTACGTAACGAAAACGCGCGAATCGCGCCCGACAACCGAACGAGACCCGACAATATTTTGAAAAGGTCCAAAAAAGTATTTAAAAATATTGGGTCAATTTAAAATAACGATTTCGTATCAAAAATAAAACGCGAAAACGTTAACGATTAAATTCTAACGCGCGCGATTAACGTTTAACCGATCAAATAACGTAACACGAAATCGAGGAGCGAGTCACAAGCCCGAGACCACGATGGGCCAGGCCCAAGTCGGCCCAGCAAGGCCCAAGAACCGGCCCCCCCTCCTCTTGGCCCATCCATTCTCTTTTAAAGAACCCACACACCTACAAGTTTTCATTTCACACAAACCAACTCTTATTCTCCTCCCTTGTTCTCTCTCTCGGTTTTTACTGCTCAACCAACACCACCACCGCCACATTCCACAGCTTCTTCCGAGAGTTCTAGTCATCACAAACATCTTTTACCTCGTCAAGAAGAAGGAGAACGAGCGAAGAATATGAGAACCGAACTGCAACAGCCTTCCCTTCTCATTTCGGCTCTAGATCACGTTTTTATTGTAAGAACCTCTTCAAATCTCGTTTATTTTCCTTGGATAATGTTCATATACATGTTAGATGTTCGTTTTTGCTAATTATGTCTAAGATCTAAACCGAAAACCAAAGGATAATACCAAAAACCATTGGACAAAGCTATTAACCGTTGGACAAAAACTTAACCCGACTTGGATCTACAATATCTAACTCATTTCTCAACCAAATCGAGTGATTCTTGAGCCTAAAATCAATCTTAGGATGTTAGCTTTCGAACCCAGGTGGTTTGGTATTTTTCTGAGGTCGTTTGGTATGGGAAAACGATTTTACAAAAGTAAGTGTCCGGACTGTCCTTTTGAACAAAAAATTTGACCAACTTTGAGAAGGCATATCTCGAGATCTACAAATCCAAGTCGACTGAAACCCCTTGGAAAGTTTTGTAAATCATGAGATATGGACTAAACACTGAGTAAAGGTCAGGAAATCGACCCACTGGACACATGTTTGGTTCGTGGACGATTTCATGACTTACACTTGACCAAAAATTATGTAAAAATATGTTTTGTGAAGGTAAGACATAGGGGAATACCGTGAAATTTTCTTGGATTTTAATTCGGATTTTACTTAGTTAAATCAAGCCACGAAAAACGTATAAATATCGAAGAAATTACTCTAGGGACTGATTTTGCAACGAGTATAAAACGACACTTTCGGGTTAACCATAAAACGTAACTCTAATTTTTTTAAGTTCTAAAAACATATTTAAGAGTGGTGTAAAAGTTTCGGGTCAAATCAAGCACATTTGACCAATTTCCCGAACACGAAAACACATCAGGTCGTCTGTGTCGCAGTTGGCCAAAACCATTACGACACAAGCCCTGTGTCGCAAAACTCAATCTCAGTCTGTTAACATAGCGACACAAGTTCTGTGTCGCAATAAACATAACTAGCAGTACTAACGTGCGACACTACCCTTGTGTCGCAACACTTATAACTAACAGTATTAACTTGCGACACTAACCGCTATGTCGCGCATCGATTTAAATTCACGACTTGCGACACCAATTCTTATGTCACATAATTATCTGAAATCTACACTCTGTGACACTACATCTGTGTCGCAACGCTTCACAGCGACACAACCCTTGTGTCGCATAACACGGACTGATTAAAAATATGTTCTCACAAGGTATTGTTTTCACGAGACAACAACTATACTATATACAACACTACCCGTAACACGCAACACATATACTCCTATAAGTATACAACGAAACACAACATAATAATAATGTCTTCGGGAAATGTTATTACAAAACGTTACCAGCGGGCCGTACATGTTTTCTAAACACAAACGATAAACAAACATTTGGACATAACTAGTTGAGTGGACAACTAGCATGAATGATCTTTTGAGACATTCACTCATACATAACCTTATGCGTTTAGGGCGCTAGAAGGTTACACTTTGGATATACGTTTATTGATTTAAACGCACACTTTCAAGACTCAGGTGAGTCTCATAGCCCCACTTTTACTGTTTTAACTATAGGAGTGAGAATACATACACTGTTTTCATGAACACGAGTACAGATTGACACCTATACGGATTGCATGAGTGTTTTACTTTCATAATCCACACAAAAGTCCTCTACACATTATAGTTCCGTTAGTATGGATCTTAGCGCGAGTTTTGAAGAATAGATCTATTTGGGATTGACCATCCCCGTCCGGGTTAGTAGCTCTAACTGGTCAAACGGGCGCTTTATTATTCGTTCATACGGGTGTTCTGGATTAGACACTTGCAGGAGGCAAACTCATATCGGTTAAGCTTCGGACTATGAGCTCATGGCAGTAGTATACATTTATTTATCGTAGTTTTGCGATACAAACAACATGGAAATCTCGTGGTTCACATTGATACTTTGATAACTAAATCTATGAACTCACCAACATTATTGTTGATGTTTTAGTATGTATTTCTCAGGTTCACAGCAACAGTAGGATTCCTTCAGGGGGACCGCACACTAGAGTCGCATGATTTCACAATTGTATTTACTGGAGATTCCTTCGCATTACTTTTTGAAAACTGTTATGTAATAGAATCTCCCGTCTTAAACGTGGACTCTAGGGAAACAATATTTTTGTGACATGTAAACAATACATTTCAACATTTATTATATAAATGGAATGTACTATTTTTCAAACAACTCATTTAGAGGTCGTTTGTTATATCCTGGGGTGATGATTCCTGATTCCGTCGCGCCCCGCATTAATTTCCGCTGCATCATAATTTGGGGGTGCGACACGGGTAAACGAGCACCGCACGTAACGTAAACTTGAGGAACAATATTTAGGCAACCCACACCCCCAAGATCTGCACCCATACTCAAGACCACCCCCACCTTACCTCCCTAACCCATACCCGTTTTTACTTATACAACACACAAACACAACCACAACAACACACTCAATCTTCTCTCAACTTTTCTCTCTTCTCTCCCTCCCTCCTTTTCACGAATTCCAGCAGGCCAAGCACCCCCCAAATCCACCACAATCATCACCACAAACCACCATAACACCACCTCTTCGGTTTGCAAGAAAACGCAAGGAAACGAGCTTCCGACTTCCATTTCTTCGTGTTTTCATCATCTTCTTTGTAAGAAACTCCACCTCCATTTTATTTTACTTGAAACATACATATAAACATGTTATAATGTCCATTTAACAAGATCGTGTCCAAAAACAAAGTCAAAAAACATTTTTACAAACACAAAATGTTAAAAAATTTTCTAGGCAGAAACTTATCCCGACTTCAAGGAGGAGTTTCGTACTCAAAACTTAACGAAAATGGACGATTCAAAAGACAAAAATTAAGTTTAAGGTGTTAGCTTTCAGATCCAAGTGGTTTCATAATTTTTCGACACTAATTGATACCCAAAAACGATTTTACAAAAACATGTCGCATTTCTGTCTCGGGTGACATATTTTTGACCCAACTTCTCGAACCCATAACTTGAGCTACACAACTCCAAACGACATGAGATTTTCGCCTAAATCTCACAAATCTTGTTAGATTGAAAATTTGTATAATTAAGTCTCATGAAGTTTTGTATATTTTTCTCAGTAAATAAAACAATGGACATGTGTCCAGATTGGTCATGGTTGGACCTCAGAGGACAAAGAGAATTATTAAAAATACTTAGACTTATCCAAAAATTCTAAAAAAATTACTGAAAGTAGCCAAGACATAGGGGAACAACTGGTATTTTTCTTGGATTTTATCTCGACACTTTGAGTAGTCAAAACGAACCTCGAAAAACGTATAAATTTTGAAGAACAAAGCTCCATGGACTGTTTTCGTATTAAATTAAAAACGACATTTTCGGGTTAACCACAAAACATAACTCTAATTTTTATAAGTCCTAAAAACATATTTAAGAGTCGTGTAAAAGTTTCGGGTCAAACCAAACACGTTTGACCAAGTTCACGAAAACGAATAGATTCAACAGCCGCTAGTGTCGCTATACCAACCTGTGTCGCCAAGAATAGCGACACCATGCCTTGTGTCGCTATACCAACCTCTTGTGTCGCCTAGACTAGCGACACTAACCCCATTGTCGCATATCTATTTGAAATCGCAACCTGCGACACAAATCTTAGTGTCGCACACTTATTGATTTACCAGACTGCAACACAAACTCCTGTGTCGCAACAAATTAAATTCTTGCCACTTGCGACACTTAGCCAATGTCGCAACCATTTCAAGTGTCGCAGTAACCTGCGACACTAACCCTCTGTGTCGCTTAAGACAATTTGATCAAGTCTATATTTTCACAAAGCATTAAACACGTGTAACCACAAATAATAACGAGTATTTATATACGGCGTTACACGCAATACATATACTCTTATAAGTATACAATAAAACAAATATAATAATAATGTCTTCGGGAATTATTATTACAAAACGTCACCAACGGGCCGTACACCAAACGATAAACAAACATTTGGACATAACTAGTTGAGTGGACAACTAGCATGAATGATATTTTGAGACATTCACTTACTCATAACCTTATGCGTTTAGGGCGCTAGAAGGTTACAATTCGGATACACGTTTATTGCTATAAACGCTTGCTTACAAGACTCAGGTGAGTCTCATAGCCCCACTTTTATTTTTACTGTTTTACTTACTTTGGGGTGAGAATACACTGCTCTGTTTTTATGAACACAAGTACTATGAATACTTATACGGATTGCATGGGTAACTAAACCAAACTACGATGGTCTCCAACAAATATCATAGTCCGTTAATACTAAGCGCGAACATTATGGATAGATCTATCGAGAACTGACAGTGCGCCGTCCGGGGTTAGTCGCTCTAACTACTATACGGACGCATAATAATTCGTAATCCGAGTGTACTAGTTTATACACTTAACTGGAGACACCAACTATGGTTAAGCTTCGAACTATGAGCCTATGACAATAGTATACTTTACTTTACTTTGGCATTCGTGCAACTCTGAAATCTTGTGGTTCATAATATGATTTTAACTACGTAAACCTATGAGCTCACCAATATTATTGTTGACCTTTTAGCGGGTATTTCTCAGGTTCACCAACGCAGTAGGATTGCTTGAGGAAGCAATAGTTCGAGTCGCATGTTTTACAACAACTTTCGATTGGGGATTTCCTTGCATTACTATATTTTGTATAAATTAGTTATGTATTAGAATCTCTCAGACTAGATGCGAACTCTAAGGATTTGTATTATTCTGTAAACATTTTATCAAAGCAATGTATTTTCAAAACGACTCATATAGAGGTCGTTCGTTGTAACTTTGTGTGATGATTTCTGATTAGTCGCGCCCCGACCCAACTTCCGCTGCACTGTAAATTTGGGGGTGCGACAGATTACGATTATTAATAAAAGTTCAGACTTTAGCCTTTTGTTAAAATAAAAAATGTAATTAGCTTGATATATATGTGAATATTTATATGTACTAATAAAAAAACTTACAGATTATGAGAAAAACATATTTTGATTTTATGTGAACAGTTTATATAGTTCACGTGTAAACAAATCAATTTAAAACAGCTAAAATATGTTTTAACAAGTCGTTTAATGATTTTCAAGGTTGTATAACATTTTAATACGTGAATAAACATATAATCTTATAGTTGTGAGTTACAAATTATTCAGTTCTTCTCATTGAATCTGATCACCTTAATCTCAGTATATTAAAAATGTGATATTGAGGTACAAGTGGTTCACCAAATAGGTGACTTGTCAAATTCGTATAATAATAGAAAAAAACATTTCGTCGATCGACATTGCTAGGAAGCAAGGTTGTTAAGATTAAGATTTCACCTACAATCGTTTTTATCTTCGCAAAATCGGGATGTTAAGATCTTACTCATATACTATAGTCTCATACATTTCTGTTATAATAGATCTAAAAGAGCAAATGCACGACAAATTATTAAATTTTTATAGTTTAACCACTATAACATTAATTCAATACTACTCATAACGATTTAGATTACTATATTTGTTATTAAAGATATAAATTTTCACGTGTTAAACTATTTTAGTTGAAAAATTGATTAGTTTTACGTGTAGTAATTGAATAAATGATAAGTCTATTAACCTTTTATTAGACAAAATAAACTTACTTATATTTTGTTAACTCATTAATTCATAATAAGTAAGATCGGATCGGATCGGATCAAGTTCGTAAGATCCTATGCTCAGAATCGACATAGAATCGAGATCCTAAGCTTAAAATCAACATATGATCGAGGTCCTAAGTAAATCCTATGATTTAAGATCTTATGCAAGATCGAGATCATTTTCGCTTATCGAGATGGTAAAATCGTAAGATGTTAAGATCTTGATAATTTTGTTTGGGATTTAGTATATTAAGTTGGAATACATAAATTAAAACAGGAATAGTAGATTTTTAATTTATTTATTTTGTGGTCCGTTAAAATATTTATAACCATAAAAACCATTATAATAACGTCAATAGGTGCTATTTGTTCAATGATAAAACTGTTACATCATACATCTCATTTAACATCTAGAACAATCGGTAGGTCAACATCACCCAACACGACTCGATCCCAAAATACATTTTCATTTTCCTTATTCTGATAATGCTAGATTTAAAAGTGTTCAATACATTCATAAACCGAATAAGCAAACCGAAAGACCAATAAAGCATATTGATGATTCAGTTAATCGAACTGGAAATTTTTTTTTTCCAGCTTGATTAACCGAATGGTAAAAGATTTCGGTTTTACGGTTCCAGATTTTGACCGAAGAGAGTTAACCGCAAAGCATATATTTCCAAATTTTTACTTTTCGTACTTAACATACATATTTTGAAGTTTAATAATCCATGTTAGCAAGGGGGGAAAATGGATTATTACTATTGCTATTGACATAGCAAATTCTGATTTTTCTGATGCACTGGCTAGCCGATCGAAAAATGTCAGTCGTAAGCAAACAACACATTATTATTTAAGGGTCGGACCCTAGTCGAAATAGGCGGCTCATTCTCACGTTCATTTTAATTTAATAAATCAAATATTACAATACAAGGAGATATAACATAGATCACCTAGCAAAGTTTTCGCGCATTTCTGGAAGTAAAAATATGAATTATCTTGTCATACTTAGAATTTGTTAAAAAATTACTTTTAATACTCAAAATTGCTAACACGTTCAACCACTCTTCACTCATCGTCTTAATATTAATCAAAATACCTAAAACTTCAATGGCTTAATGGTTTTTTCATAGCCGTACTTGAAGATTATACAAATGATGCGATCGTATATGACCCCTAATATTTGATGTCTCAATCACGTTTGATACTTGTATATGTAAGCAAACTAAAAGGCCAAGTTACCATTATATTTATTAGTTATTATTATTGAGTCAAAAGAAGGTTCAAATAAAAACAGTTCTTACAGTAATGACGGAAAGAACACACATTTTTATTTTTAATTTTAAGATTAATTAATTTTTTTAATAAAAACATTATATCAAATTAATTAGAATTTTATGCTTTTTGATTTGAGATAGCATTTAAAAAAATGTGATACACTTTATCACAATTTTTATATGTAATACTGTGATATACATTAGTGTGTATCAGTATTTTTTTTTCTCTTTGCAAAAAGTTTATATATATTGAAATTGGAAATGAAAAATACAGTTCGTATGTATTTATTATAAGAAATGATTTTACGATAAAGCCAGATGAAAAGATGTTAAATGGCTATATAGACATTCAATAGACTTATAAGTAAACTCTATGGGCCTAAAAGCCCATAAATTTTTATCAGTGAAATTAAAGGAAGCCCATCGAGTCTAACTTTTTTCGCATCCCATCTTCTTCTATATGCTCGAGTATTTTTATTTTTATTTATTTTATTTTATTTTATTTTTTAAGAAGTTTGACGCCTTTTGTCATTTTTATTTTTATCCTATTTCAGTTAGTGATTAATGATGCTTGATTTTAATGATATAGTAAGGTGAAAGATTAAACAAATCCTGTAACACGAAAAAATAAAATTGGTAAATACACATAATGGTATCTCTTAGAGAAATACAATAAAACAGGAGAGGTAAACAGCCAATAAAATGGATGTACAACATTATTATCATGATTTATTTATTAATTTTTGAAGAGAGACTTATTCTTAATTTTGTTTCATTCAAATGCTTAATTGTGGTCAACTCCATTTCAAATGACAAAAAACAGCACAAAGTTTGAACAATATCAAAATCTACAGTTACAACCTATAAATACAATCCACTTAACCTTCCATCTACATAATCCAAAACACTGAAATTAACAAATTGATTAAGCCATCTTTTAGCCTTGGAAGTCATGGGTGTCTTGACATATACCGATGAGCAAACTTCTCCAGTCGCCCCATCAAGAATTTTCAAGGCCTCGATCGTCGACTCACACAATTTGATGCCAAAACTATTGCCGGATGCTATCAAAAGCATCGAGTTTATCAAAGGTGATGGTGGGGCTGGAAGTATTAAGCAGATTAACTTCGCTGGAGGTAAAGTTATATTCAACCCAAATACAATCATAACTTATGCTTCAGTAAACAACATCACTAAGAACCCAAGTACTATTTTACAATATATCTGTGTTCCCATTTTTTATTCAAATCTTGTATGCAGGTTTTGTGAAGCACCAAATAGAAGAACTTGATGAGAAGACATTTACATACAAGTACACTTTGGTTGAAGGAAATGGCATATCAGACAAGATTGAAAAGGTCTCCTATGATATTAAGTTTGACGCTGCACCTGATGGTGGCACCATCTCGAAGATGACCACAACTATTTACACCCATGGTGATTTTGATATCAAGGAAGAAGAACTAAAAGCAGGCAAAGAAAAGGTTTTAGGTCTTTACAAAGTTGTGGAAGCCTACCTCATCAAGAACCCTGATGCATATGTTTGATGATTCTTATTTTAACATTGTGGCGTAGCTATATTTGGTATTTTCAATTCCCAGTGTTTATTTTAAAATAAATCATCAAATGATTAATAAAGTTTGGCTAAAAAGATTGCGTCCTGATAATGTACAAGAAACGGATTCAAGATTTGAGAGCTCAATGGCTTTACAATGACTTATTAGTGTAGACAAAGAAACTTTTGGTTGGTAATAACTTTTCGACGCCATTGCCTAAGTGAATGCTAACTTTAAGCAGAGAAAAGTTGCAACATACCACCGGCGACAATTTAACCCGAATTACTTAGGAATGGGTCGATTTAAACTATTTTTTGTTTTCAACGGCTCAAATGGGCAGAACAAAATTCCCAAAATATACAACTAGAAAGAAAATGGGTCAAACAGGGGAAAAAGTCTCCCAATGTGTATTATAACCTTATTAAATCATCTTTGAGAAATTGAGTATAACCAACATAAGACGTGTATTTGACATACCAATTCTTTATTCAAAAGCAAACAAATTTGAACAAAAGATTTTCGGTCGAGCCACTTCTTACAAAGATTATCTATTTTGACCCGTTATCCACCCAAGTCGACCCATCCATTTTAGTATTTTACCACCTTTACAGATTAAAGCTACCTTGTAGCCGTGAGTACGTAGGCACTTTGTAGCCTTGAGTACGTAGGCACTCATTAGCTCAAAATATAATCTAATCAAAAGTTACTACAAATATACAAATGGATAGGCTCTTACCATCTGCAGACCATGCAACAGCAAAACATCCATAACTCACTTGACTATATGTATTCATCACCACCATTCTTGCACCATCACAAATGATATAATCTAACAAAAGAAAGGTTCATTGAATTAATAAAAAATGGTAGACATATCATAGTACCTTAGTTTGACACTCAATTGTCTTTCTTCATAGATAGTTTGATAAACAGCTAGACCAATAGCAAATGTGCAGTAAGCTCTTTATGCTCTGTTGCGTTCCTCCAGAGACCTTGGAGTTCATTTATTGGTACATTCACTAATAACAGTTTTGAGCTTGTTATTTGTGTTCAGGAACTAGTACTCATACCGACCGCTAAAACTGTAATGTATATGAATATGATAGAGATTATAGACAAACATAAACGTAAATAGCATACAATGAAATTAAACATATGACACCATAATAAGTAAAAGTATCCAAATTTACATTTTGAACAGTACCAAATGTAAGTCAGCACGCTACACATATCTCATAACTCATATTCAACATAATATTATCAGTACCAAATATAAAGTGTTTAAATGCGAACTGAATCAAACAAAATGCTAATCAAGCATCAAGTATGAAGATCGATTTTTTGCTTTGATCATTCCCATTCATCCCAGTATATATTGCAGTTGTTCAAACTATGAACATAATCGGTTGGTGATATCTGTATACTCCAACTAAGGCTAAGTTCTTCTAACGATGGGCAGGTTGATACAACTGCCTGAACACAGTCCCATGAATAATTGTGACACGAGGACAACTCAAGTTCTTCAAGTTCCATAAGGTAAGCCAAAGAACATAAACCTTCATCAGTTATAGCCACACAACCATTCAAAAAAAGCGATCTCATTCGAGAACACTTGCAACCAATGATAAGCATCGACAAATCTGTAACGTTTATCAACCAAGACAAATCCAAACTCACAATATCTGGGAGTTGGGATAACAATTCCACAATTCCAGAGTCAGTGACATTAACCCCACACTTTGACAAATTTAGATATCTTAAACCAACCATTTGTTTCAAGTGGATGATACCATTATCGCTAATCCTATCACATTCAGACAAATCAATAGTAGACAAGCGACCTAATTCTCCAATAATTTTAAGTGATTCGTCTGTGACACAAATACATCCCTTCAAAGTTAAACTTCCTAAATTCCTACATGATCGTAAAATGGAAACGATTCCTTTATCCCCAATACGTAACCTCCCACTTACATTGATTTCAAACAAACGGCTACAAAAATTTGCTAATGCACACAAACCATCATCATCAAAATCAATGTCAACGTCACTTGGTTCTGAATCTGCCTTTAATTGGATCTCTAATCGAAAGAGTTTAGGACATGAAGTTGCTAGCAATTTCATATGAGCGTTGGAAAGTGATTCATAACAATAAAAGTTGATCAATTTTGTGGATGAAGGTAGGATATCAAAAAGGAGAGCAGGAAGGGAGTTGTGTAATCTCATTAATCGAGCACATGCAACTTTTAGGAATCGTTTGGAAACTAGGGAGAATGAAGTTCTGTCATCGTCATAGGTAATCTTTTTGAAAATTGAGAGAAGCTCGTCATCTCCAAGTCGCTCCATCTCTAATAACAGGGAAAGGAGTTGGAGTTTTCATTTTCAACTTTTGAAAACATTGCGGTTTTTATTGACAGGCCATTGACTGATTGACAAATAAGAAGAATATTAGCACGTCCACGGGCGGATGAAGAGTGGGGCAGGGCAGCTCAAAGAAGGGCAGGGCAGCTCAAAGAAGGATGAAGAGACCAAAGAATTTTCAAATCACGTTAAATATTTTTTTTTAAGTATTTATAATATTTTATAAGTTTTGCCCCAAAACTGAATAAATAATCAAAAATTTTTTTTCCCTCTTCAACTTGTAAATCCTAACTCCGAAAATACATCATGATCATGACCACTAGTTGGTAATACATAGAACATGTTCTATGTCAATGTTATCTTTTATATGTATATTAATATTTCTTTAGACGTGCTAACCAAATTTGTAGGAGGTATCCTAAGTGATCAATCAATGGACAGTCAAGTTTTAATTAAAAAAAAAAATACTAGTTGTGGTTTTGTTCTCACCCCAAAAGAACCATATCTTGATCAAGGTCTGATTGGGATCTAACATGAGCTTAATTGCTTTATTATAAATTTGTTGTGTAGACTGATGCGACTCAGGAAGGTCGGAAAAGTGGTACGAGTGACGATCCAAACAACAAGGGCCTTTGGGCACTTAATTAACAAACAAGGGGTCGAGAGTAATTAGTTATTATCAGCAGAATTGTGTTTCCTTATTTAATATTCTTGTTGATCAAGTCAGACATTAGTATAAATAGTTAGGGGTCATCGTTGTTAGGATTATTGAATTGTTTGGAGTCATTGACCATGGTTTATTTTCTATTTTAATCAATAATTGTGTCTTTTGATTCATATCATAGATCAAGAAAGGTTCGGCGCGTTGGTGTAACTGGTTCGTAATAGGGTTAAAGTCATACATCGGTAATGTACTTTCATTTTTGGTCCAATACAGGTAACGAACTAATTTTATTACAAATATAGCTAATGTACTTTGTAAAAATATTTCAATGTAGGTAATATGATTCATAAGTATATTACCTATATTACACATTATGTAAAGTACATTACTAATATATAACACTTTTTACCAATACATTACCCATATTGATAATAAAATTAGTTCGTTACCAACATTGGAATAAAAGTGTAAGTACGTTACTAATCTATGGCTTTAACCCTTCGTAATAACTACTTTCGGCATTAATTGGGTGAGAGAATGCTAACCGAGGATGTTCAAGGACAAAAAGCGCTATAATTGCAACTTTTGAACTATTTACTGTGAAATTGACAGATTCAAATAATATTTAATCTCTCTCACTTTTTTTTTTCTTGGATAAAGGGATTTACAGTAATATTTAATCTCTAACGGGTAACTAAAAAGGAAAAGCGATAAATGGATCAAACTCCACAGTCTCCCAATGTGTAATATATACATCTTAAAAGTTTAGAGATTATTAAAGGTGATAGTGCGGCTGGAAGTGTTAAGTAGATCAACTTCGCCGGAGGTAAAGTTATATTCACCTCATCTCAATATTTATATGTAATTACAAAGGAGAACTAGACATGCTTTACAATGTAAGAAACTTTAATATGAACCGGTAAGACAGGTTTACTTGGTTGGATAACAGGTCAAAATGGGTTTAGAGTGAAATAATTTATTATTTGTGCACTCGAAATGGGTCTGATCTAATATTTAGCTCATTATTGTACACTCAAAATGGGTAATTGAGGTTCGGTTAACCAACAAGGCACTTTTTTGTTCCTATTTTTATATACGGGGTGTGTTTGGGATTATGCTTGCATACTAGTTACACGATGATTATTGTGGTTTTTCAAATCGTAGATACTAAACTTCATGTGTTTGGACAAACTATTTGTCTAGTTTTAAATAGAATTTATTTATTGTTTCATTATGCGCTCAACTTTACACTCATTACTATTGTATGCGCTCACCTTTCATACTCACTATTGTATGAGGTGAACATTCTAAAAATTTTATTGTATGCTCCCAACTTTCATACCACCTATCGTATGAAATGAACTTTTCTAATAGAGTTTTTAAAATGCCTAATTTATATCATATTACTTAGAGTTTTTAGAAGGTTCACCTCGTACAATCGAGGGTGTGAAAGTTGTGAGCATACAATAGAGTTTTAGAAAGTTCACATCATACAAATAGAGTGTCAAAAAGTTAGACGCATACAATAGTAATGAGTGTAAAGTTGAGTACATAAACAAACAATAATTCATTTTAAATAATCATTCTGTAAGTAGCTTATCAAAACTGATTATTACAAATATATAATCCTTTAGAAACAATCAAAGCACCCCAAAACTTGAGCCTTACTTCTAATTACAAAAACAATACTATTATAATGACAATCTAAATCACTAGATGAAACAATGGATGAGGTTGTACGCATTATTAATAGACTTTGGGCAATTTTAACTATTCCCATTTTAAGTAACTTTTTTTTATTTGACTCTTTTGAAATATATTAAAGATAACTTTACATCTACCTTAATATCAAAGATAACTTTTTTAATTGTGGCACACTCGCACCATCTCAATTCTCAAAGATAACCACGACTATTTACACCCATGATGAATTTAACGAGTACTTATGTGCCCAAGCAAATGCGTGGGATTCAAATAATATTGTAAGTTAGATTAATGTTATGGTATTATCATTACATTTTTATTATTAACGTTTTTTAATAATTTTTTAGTACCTAACTCTCTCACGTATAATCTCAATATGATTATCTTCGTAGTATGATTAGTTTATTTTATGCTTGTGTTCCTATTAAATTAATTATGTTTGTAATAGTTTTGATAACTTACTATTTCCTTTTGAGTTAATTATGAAAACGTGATTAGTTATTTTCACATCACATATGTTATCAAATTTGAATGTTGATAAACAAAACTTATTTAAACAATTAAAATGGTTGGTGATGGAAAAAATGAAGAAGTAAATAGTAATAGTCAACAATATAATAAGAGTGATATAAATATAAATGGATATATATTATATAATATAATTATAATTAATAATAATAATAATAATAATAATAATAACAATAAATATTAAAGTCATCATAAGTGTGACACTATTCACTTTCTCAATATCTTTTAATATCTCTTGAAATACTCAAAATGTCTTTAGCATGATAAATCATAAAATTTTACCCAAAATATCATTTAAAATATCATGATAATACGAAGATTTAGTTTGTTGATTGATAATAAGGTATAACATCAAACAAGAACCAAAAGAAAAGAAAAGGTTTTAAGGCTTTACAAAGTTGTCGAAGCCTACTTCATTAAGAGATAAAAGTTTATTAGAGTACAACATTTTTTGAACAAATGGAAGTACCAATGAGAATGATCCATGTGTATAAAAACTCATTTACCCCCAAGATCTAAAAAATTAATTATCTCACAAATGACAAATCAAAAAATTATGAAAATTGCACCATAAAATTCAGCGTTTTCTCCTCTTCGATGATAACTCATAAGATATACCTTCGACAAGTTTTTTTTGTTCGTTTTTTGAGTTTTACAAATTATTAGCACATGTATTAGTGTTTGGTTGTACATTTGATTTAGGGTTACGGTTAGGGTTTAGGGTTTAGCAAAGTTTAGGGTTTAGGTTTTAGCAGGGTTTAGGGTTTAGGGTTTAGTAAGATTAAGGGTTTAAGATTTAGAGTTCGGGGTTTAGAATTTAGGGTATAAAATTCCACTACACACGAACAATATTACAAGAATGGACACTCCTCTCAACACTCTTGAATATTATCACGTATCATCACACTATTCTCTCTCATAGATTACAATAATGGAATTCGCACCATCGATATTGAATCACCGAGACTACCACACGAGACGACGGGAGACTCTTATATATTCTCTCTTTTGCTCAACCTCCTCATCAGAATTCCTAACCATACACTCTTATTTATACAGGCATACAACTTATTCTCCAAATATCTTGTTACCCAAAATAACCCGATTCTCGAATATCTTCACAATCCCAACGTCAGTAACATTTTTTTTTTTTATAAAAATAACCGACTAGTTGATTTTCCAATAGCTTTTAAGTGAGTCATCACTGACCCCAACACATCCACCCAAATATAGAACCCCTAAATGTTTACATGATGTTAAAAGGGAACAGACAGACTCCTACATACCCAACTGGTACAAGCATTTGCTACAGCACATAAACTAAACCATCATCATTAAAATCAAACGCAAAATCATCTTTCGCTTTTAAAAAGAGGTTTAATGCTGAGAGACTAGGACATGAAGTTGCTAGTCGTTTCATGTGATTGTTCGAAAGTGGCTTCGAACATTCAAAGGATTCCAAATTAGGGCATGAAGTTAGGATATCAGGTAACCAATTGTATAAGATATCAAAAAAGCGATGATGAAAGAAACGCTATAATCTGATTTGATGAAAACTTGAAACTTTAAAGAATTGTTTGGAAACTCGAGAGAATGAAATTCTGTCATTTGGGTTATCAAAGTTGGTGGTAGGGTTCAATAACGGGGAAACGAATTGGGTCCCCAACTTTGGAAAATATATTCCTGGTTTTATCCACGTATTTTTTTTTTCTTTTTTTTTCTAAATTTAAATGTCAAAGTTTTGTTAAAAAAAAAATAAATTAAAACGTCAAAGTAATGTTAATAATAAATAAATACTAGATCATAACTCGTGAAATCTGTGAGCTACAGCAAGAATTAAATACAATTTGTTAGTATGTTGATGATTAAATTTATAGGATTAAGTGCTTATAGAATTCATCGGTACACATGGTAATTGTTGGTTGTAATTTAGAGGGATAACCGGGTGTGTTTGGCGCAACACTTTAAAGGGTTTCTACTTTTTATAAGCTCCGGGTCATGAGCCTTATTTAGAAGCTTACATAAAAAGCGAGCACCGGCTCCGGTCACAAATTTCATCCCTTGTTACCAAGCAAACTCAATTACATAATATGGGTATGAAAACATAAATGGTGTAGGCATCTCCTTCAACTTTTGTAGACTTTATTGCGCATCATCATGAATCACCATGTTTCTGCAGTACTCCTTTGGATCTGGTCGATACCCACTGATCCAGGTAATAGTAATACTCCCTTTTTGATTCTTCTAGTGATCCATTCCAAGCACCTGAGTTAAATTTCTTTGAATTAAACTTCTGAGATGATTCAATTCCATGTATATATAACCCATCTCATGTTGGTTGAAATACTCAAGATGACGAAAATTGTGCAAGTTGGATCAGATCAATAATTGCAGAAAGTAGAAAATCTGAAAAATGGATAATTCCAGCCACTTCAGATGGCCCAGATCGGTGACTTCCTCTTACTCATTCTGATCGGCCATCGTCCTGTTTTGGAAGCTCTGATTATCAATAGAAACTAAACTACTGAACGTCCTGCCCATATTTTTTCATTTTCTCAAATAGTCAGGTAAGTAATTTGTTTGAGTTGAATATTATGGCAAATTGATCAGTCTTTCTTCAGATTTTTACTTTGTTGTTTATTTATTTTTACTGTTTGGGTGCTCTGTTGTTTGGGTGCTCAAGTTGACAGTATAAAAAGAGCATTTATTTTAAAAAAAAATTTATGATCGAGACTTTGTAATAGTGATCCAGTTGACCCGTTTCGTGATTTAGGCTACCCATAATTAAATATAATAGATGGTCTCAGATAGACTGTGATAAACTGTAACATCTTAGCTGTTTCTTACGTATGATTCTATAAACAGAAATATGGCATCTACTATCGTGGAGTTTGCTCACTTACAAATCCCACTTGAAGTCGTACTTAAGGCCACCAACAACTTCGATGATAGAAATATCATCGGCGATGGTGATTTCGGTAAGGTTTATAAGGGACAGCTGTTGCAATTGGGGAAGTTCGTGAAAATTGCTGTGAGGAGATTAGATGGTAAGCACAGGCAAGGATACATTGAGTTCTGGACTGAAATCTCTGTGCTTTCTAATCTCAAGCATGAAAATCTAGTCACTATTATCGGGTTTTGTGATGAAAACAATGAGAAGATCATTATAAATAGTTATAATGCCAAGGGAAGTCTCTTGGCGCATCTAAGCAAATGGAGACTCACATGGATCCAAAGATTGAGGATATGTGTTGGTGTTGCACGTGCATTAAGTTACATCCATGATGAGGATGGACGCAGTTACTCTATCATACATCGTAACATCAACAGCTCCACCATATTATTGGATAATAAATTTGTGCCCAGGTTATCGGGTTTTGAATACTCTGTCAAATATTCAGTATCCCGAAAGGAACAGGTTCTCCTTTCAGATTCTATTGGCACAAAAGGGTATATGGACCCAGCAATTGCAAAAACTGGAGGTGTGACCCACAAGTCAGACATCTACTCATTTGGCGTTGTTTTATGGGAGATATTATGCATGAGGAAAGCGTTTATTCCAAATGAGGAAGAGGATAAGAGGTTTTTAGCTTCATTGGCCAGACTTCATTATGAAAACAAAACACTGAATGATATAATTCAGCCTGATCTACGGAAACAGATGGCCCCGGCATCACTCACCAACTTCTCAAAAGCAGCATATTCTTGCTTAAAGGATGATCGAGTACAACGTCCAGATATGAACAGTATTGTCCATGAACTTGAGAACGCACTGGAACTTCAAATGCAATTTGAAGATTTGGTAAGATCCTTCTCTTTCCTTAATTTTTTTTTCTTTTTTGCAGCATTTGTTATAGTAGTTAGTTATAATATAATGTCCATTAACTTGATTCCCATTGTCTTATTTGATGCTAAAGGAAGTACCACCAAATGGTTGTTAATATCAAGGTGGCAGAACAGATTAAATGGCGGGATCACGGGGTGGTTTGTTTTGATCTACTTTAAAATAGAGTAAATTATACAAAATGTCCATGTACTTTGCCTCTTGTTTTTACATATATCGTCCATAAAATGAGTTAATCACATAGGCTTGTCTCTAGGGTCCTACTTTGTCACACTTTCAGTCCGTTGTATCGTGAAATGACGAAGATGGCATCATTTTCTCCTCTTTTGACTTTTCTCTTGATTCTTTTAAACATAACTCAGGAACGCCAAGAACACAAATTAACTTACATATAGTCAGTCACTAATCAACGATATAATTATCAGTAAGGTACGTTTTGCTAGAATATTGTTGACAACACTTTTACGTAATTTACTATTAATAACCCAAACAAAAGTAACTTCTACTGATATATGTTTCTAGTATATGTCTATCGTTTCTAAAGGGATAAACGAAATATCTTTGAAATAATTTCTTTCTACATTCCTTCTCAGTCTTCTAGCAAGTCTCACAGTAATAGCCTTTCCCCCTTGTCTTGCAGAAACAGAAGTTGGAACACTTGAAGATTCAACTCAGTGACTTGAAGATTCGACTCAGTGATATAATGTTGGCCACAGATAACTTTTCGGAGGCATACAAGTTTCGGGATACAGGATTTTCTAACTTATACAGAGCTGAACTCGACCATTTTGTTATAGTAAATCATTCCTCTCTAGAAGTAGAAGGGAAGAATAAAGGCGACCTACCCAAGAGACACGACACTATAGTTATAAAACGCATCCGCCCTACAGAAGACGGGCAAGGAGAAAGTCTTTTCTTTACAGAACTTGAAATGCTAACTACTTGTAAACATGAAAACATTGTCACTCTACTTGGATTTTGTCATGAAGGTTCTGAGATGATCCTTGTCATTGAGCATCCTTATAATGGATACCTTGATGATTATATGGATAACGTCAACGACAAGTCTATTCTTACTTGGGCAAAACGTTTGAAAATTTGCCTTGATGTTGCACATGGGTTAAAATATCTTCACCATGAGATTGAAGACAAAAAGACGATAATACATCGTGATATAAAAAGTCGCAACATTGCGTTGGATGAGAATTGGGATGCAAAGATCGTTGATTTTGGGCTCTCCATATTCCTGCCTCCGAATCAGGATGGCGACACTCTCCATCTCAGTTATATTGCTGGCACTAAATGTTTCATAGATCCAGAATATGAGAAGACGCGTAAGTTAAAACGAGAGTCGGATGTATATAGTTTCGGAGTATTTCTGTTTGAAATTCTATGTGGAAGGTCAGCCTATGACAAAATTTACCGGGAAAATGAAAAAGGGCTGGCATTTGTGGCACGGCAACGCTTCCATGAGGGAACACTAAAGGAAATGATAGATCCTATAATAAAGGAAGAAAATGGAGATAGTAGTTTTAGTCTAAAGAAAGGACCCATCGAAGATTCTTTTGATAAATATATAGAAATTGCGTATCAATGTACGGCAGAAACTCAGGACCAACGTCCAACAATGAAGGTCGTCGTCAAGGAGCTCGAGAAGGTCTTATTCTTACAAGTAAGTAAATATATCTCTATCTCTATCTCTGTCTCTTCTCTATACATATAAGACATTTTGCTCTTTATCTTAAATTATTATAAAATTATACTCGACTAAAGGAAATAACTAAATTACCCATATAATAACTAAATAAGGTAAGTAATTAGAGAAGGATATTCAAATTAACTATCCTATATAAGGCAAATGTCATAATAACTTGTTGAGGTGATTTTATGAGGAGTTATAATCTGAATTTCAATGTACTATACATCTCACAAAAAAGTAGGACGGATTTTAACTTTGACTTTTAGAATAAGCAATTAAGGAGATATTACATTCATGTTAAAATATGAAAGCTACGTTCAAACTTTGTCAAAAAGAGATAGTATAACCAATATCGGTTAATTTTTTTTACTTTAGTCATACACTAGAACTAAACGAAATAGATATTTCGGTACTTTGCGCGGTTTTTCTGCTAGTTAAAATATATGTATTATCTTCATATTACTTTTCTTGGTCCATAATATATGGTAAGAAATATAATATATGTTTCCATTAATCAACAACAAGACTTGTGTCGTCTTGTGTGTTGTTTTATTGTGTGCATTCAACCTTCAAATATCCATATCTATATGTATTTAATTTAATTTAATTTAATGATACTTTTGCTGGTCATTTGTGTATGGTGTCATCTGACATCCATACAACTTATCACGTTATCAAAAGTAGTACATGATATATATAATATTGATATTTGAAAGTTAGATACACATAATAGACTAAAATATAGTTAGATACGTACTATGGAGTTTAAACTAAGGTTAAATGTATCGTCACACACTAATCTCTAAAATAAATTAATACCTACTAGATAAAAAGAAAACATGATTTTTAGAACGTGCAATTATTTTGTGTTTTGATGATCAGACAAGATTTTATTTTGTCATCACATATGCGATGGGATGAATCTAGATTTATAAAATCAGTTAATTATAAATTATGAATAGTTATTACAAATATAATTAAGATCTACATACACATTATAACAGTGAAATATAATATATTATTGTTTTCAATAAAAAAAAGTTAATTATGGTATTAGTTTGATGATATTTTCTGTCTAACAAAATGGGAAATTGTTTCGAAGATGTGCTATTGTGTGTACTCAACTTACTAATTTATTCTATTGTGTTTAGTCATTAACCAAAAACATCAGTTACGGTCAAAACTAGCTTATGTGGCGTGAGTAGTTGATGTGGCATTGCAAGGTCAGCGTCATCTCACCAAAGTACATTTTTTCCATATCATCATCTTCTTCAACTTCACCATCTTCAATTTTTCGATGAGACCATCTTTTCTAGCGACACCCAATTTTTCTGCAAAACGACAACAATCAATTTACACCTCCTTAACCACCAACCCCTATGATCTCCATCTCGTCTAACATCTCCAAAACATGACAATCTCCGACATCACCACCATTTCCACTATTTTTTCCGGCGACACCACTATAACCAATTTACACCTCCTTAACCACCAACCTCTATCATCTACACCTCATCACTATCTCCAAAATATCACTAACCCCGACATCACACTATCTCCATCATTTTATCAGGCGACACCACCACAAATTTACACCATGTTAACCACTAAACCTATCATCTACACCTCACAACCATCTCCAAACATCATTACCATTTTTTTTTTGCTGTCACCGCCATCTTTACCTCACTACAATCTGAACATCCCAACCATCTCCGGCGTCTTCACCATCTAAGTGTGGCCAATGTTGATAGAGGCTCTCGAAGAAGAAGAAAGCATGGTGGTGAAAAAGAGTGTGAAAGTTACGGGTTTTAATAAAGAAATGTTATAAATAAAAGTTCGATACATTTCTTAATTTTGATACATTTTTCTAGTCTTACGTGGGTGGTGACATGGGAAAAAAGTGATTAACTGGGTACACTTTCAAGGTTAATGACTACACACAATATGAGGGATTAGCAAGTTGAGTACACACAATAGAATATTTGAAAGTATGATATATACAATAGGATTTCGTGAGAAGTTCGATACATTTTCATTCTATTTGCCCTAGTATATTTGTGCAATTAGAATATAATAAAATGGAAATTCTACACGATGGAATATTTTATAATGATCAAAATATATAATGCAGTGTTTAATAAAACATAAATACTACTACTATTGTTATTATTATTATTTATGCAGTTACAAAATTAGACGTATTTTTGATATTATTTTACTGTACAATTTATGAGAGAATGTTACAGTGATACAAATTGGTTCACCGTACAAATGATAAATACACTGAATTAAGTCAAATTGGTTCATAAAAAAAGGTTCATCATCTCCTTGGAACTAAAAATATCACAAACTCTGTATCATGAAGTTTGAATAAAGTCAAACAACGCACCGGTGAAAATGATGAGAAACTGTCAAGTTAATTTTATCATTTGATAATAAGGAGTAATGTAGATTTTACCGTTACTTTTATGGGGATATAATATATGATGTTGACTGTACATTCATCGTCTGTTATTGACCCAATCATAAATATTAACACATCAAAGGTTAGGTGATGTTAACGGCACAAAACATTTTCACTACTTTTATTATTACACTTATTGTAAAAAAGCATCAATTGGGGCAAAATGAGAACATGCTAAATTAGTTTCTGAAATTAATAAGAGGCCAGCTTAATATGTAATACATGACATTTATTGTTTATAATCGAAAAAGGTTTCTTGTGCCTATAATACGTATGCTTAAAATTTTGATTAGTGGCTATGATAGAATGATTGGTAGAGAAAATGAGAAAGAATGAGTGGGATTTCTGTGTCATATAGTGTACGAATTAGATATTGTTATGCATGTATTTTTGGCACATGTAACATTATTCTTTTAATATTGTTATTGTTTCTCTTTTGGTTAAATTATTGTTGTTACTACTACTTGTATATGAATAGTTAAAATCATATCATATATCTATATACTAGATGTTATAGAATTTACAATAATCACTAGTTTTGTTTACTTCTTTTTTTATTTTTCTTATTGTTTCTTATAGGAGGAGCGAGTACAATGCTCGAATAAGGACCAAAGTTTCCATGAATTTGAGAAGTCCGTTGAACTTAAGTTAACATGTGAAAGCCTTGTAAGACCCTCTCTTTGCTTTTGTTGTTTAGCTCTCATTATTCATGCCATATTATTTATATACGATATTTAATTATTGTTATCGGAGTTGGTTCTGGGCACGGGCAAACAGAGTGACGGCCTAGGGCATCACACAATAAGGGGCATAAAACTTTAAGATGTGTTGTTTACTATAATCTTGGTCAATTACTAATTGGCATACTACAATGAAAACCATATGTACGTTTTATTACGTTGATGATTAATTTTGATGATTAATTTTTGAATACACACTCAATTGAAGAGTTTGGGGCTCCATATTTATGGAGATTTGAGTTTGACACTAGTGGTGGGTGAAAAATCTGGAAAGATGGTACGATAATCTAGGTTTTATCACATTTTCATCTTCTATCACCTATTATTATTTGAGTTCTATTTTACAATAAGAGTAAATTATATGGATCCTCTTTGTGGTTTGTAAGAAATAGCATCGATCATTCTTTTATTTTTGAAATTACACGGATCTTGTGGTTTATAAAAATCCACGTTCATAGTCCTTTCAGCTAATGGTCAACATATAAGTAATTTAGTCCTTAACATGTGCAATAAGACCGTGAGCATGCGATCTTGCAAACTACAAGAATAAGAATAATCCATGTAATTTCGAAAGTAAAAGAATTATCGGTGTTATTTATTGCAAACCACGAAGATGATCCATGTAATTCACTCTTACAGTAATAATCTATTCACTAATTTATGATTTTTCATATTATGCTAAAAGGACGAGGGAGTACAACACCGAAATGGAAGTCAAGTTATTGATGAAGTTGAGAATACAATTGAGTTGGAATTGATGCATGAGAAACGTGTAAGACCCTCTATTCGTATTTGCTTTCTTTTATTATTATTCGTACTACTTTGGAAAAAGTGCGATGGAATGCATTCAACTTGACATGAATGTCTACCGTATCTTACTTACGGGTAATGTTTTTAATGCATGAAACCTGTAAATTAGCTCTATTGTATGTACTTTTTGACCTGCCGAGCCCTTAACCGGTTACTAGTTGAATTTTTTTTTTTAAATGTATATTTGGCTTGACACGTCATGAATTATCTGGGGAAAAGTGCCTTGGAATGCATTTAACTTGACCTAAATATCTATTGTGTGTATCTTACTTTACCTGATATGGACACTACCCGTAAGTAAGATGCACACAATAGACATTCAGGTCAAGTTGAATGCATTCCAAGATACTTTTCCCTGATGAGGTGGAGTGATGATTTGGCGTCTGACGTGTCATCGAAATATTGCAACCGGTGCCACATAGGTAAAATACATACAAAAGAGCTAATTTACAGGTTTCATGCATTAAAAACACTACCCGTAAGTAAGATACACACAATAGACATTCAGGTCAAGTCGAATGCATTCCACCGCACTTTTCCCTACTACTTTTTTGTTGTCTCTATTAATTAATGGAAAATATTATATCCGTAAAATTCAGATAATAAATAAAGTACTTTAAATTAGATTTTCATAAGTAACATCCAATTTATATATAATTTAAATAGAAGTATTTTATATAAATTATTACACATCTTAATCTTATATTAAGATTAATTAATACGATTCAAACATATTTAGTTTAATACTAATAAGCCCGTGATAATTTGTATTCAATTTAATACTTAAATTTTTTGCAATGCCACATATCCATTAGTACGTAATAGGTAGCGAGGTATGGGTATCCATCCCAAATACGGAGTAGTAAATACTCTTGAAGTAAATTTTGTTGGAAGATTTATCATTAAATAAATATTTATTAAATATAGGAGTTTTATTTTTAAAATTAAGTAAATTAAAAGAAATTAATTGATCAATTGAAAAATTTATAATTATTGACATTATAAAAGTGATTCATAAATTATATTTATAAGATATGATTATAATTTTTATTTTGAAACTACATAAATAAAAAAGTATTATTACACATCATAAAGTACAAAACCACATCAACTCTCAATATACAATAACTTACCTTTCGAACAGTTTTCCAAAGGCTTACACACTATTCTAAACCATGTACTAAAATTATCTCAACTTTAACAACACTTCTTACTGATATATTATAGGAAGCGGGGTGATAAAATCATCAATCATATTAAGTTATTAATTAAAAAAATAGACTCGCACACAAGTAGTCGCACATATCTCCTTTTGCTATTTCTAATGCACGTTCGTACACCATAATCTGCTTTGCCTTGTCCATGGTTGCTGATTCGGTAAACTTTTAACCATCTTTAAAAAAGATATACGTGTTCTCTTTCCTTGATGTACCACATTCAAATTGAATTGCCAAGGATGACTTAGTAACACATAAAAAGCATCCATATCTACAATGTTGAAAACAATTGTCTTTTTGTACTTTCCTATATAGATCGAAACTTCACATTGCTCGATTACATGTAGTTCAACAACATCTTTAATCGAACCGATCTTTTACGGTTTAGGGTGCTTCTGTGGCGGTAAACTTAAGACGTTTTACGATGTCTCGAGAAGTAATATTCGCGTTACTGCCTCAGTTGATAAAGATGTTGAAAATGTATAGATTTATCTTACATCACGTTTGAAAGATGTCGTGGCGTTGGGTACTTCACTTTGCGTAGGAGTGGCAAGTAATAGCCTTCGGATAAGACATGAATAAGCTGAACTAGTGTCATCATGATCTTCGAAGACAGTGTCGGGCCTAATAACATATTCCTCACCATCGGGTTCTTTGATGTGTTCTTCCTGTACCTATATTGATTTGAGTTATGCCCTGTTTGTGGGCATCGATAATATCCGTTGCCGATGGGTCGAGCATATGGGTTATCCATTGCTTTCTAAGCAGGTTGCGTAGATGAACTCGCAATTGTAGTCTCAATCTTCTCATCCTCATTGTCATAGACTGTTTTGGACTCTGTATCACCTTCCGGTTGATTTCTTTTATATAAGTCTTGATTTGAATCCGTATTGTTTCGGTATGAGGCACCCTTTTCTCGACATGTTTTCTCAGCTTCAGTGCTAGTCGGATGGCCTCGTCAATTGTCCAAGTTGTTTGAAGCGAAATGGTCTCTGTAAAATCAAATCGTAGGCCGTTATTGAATCGGGCCACTCGTTGAGAATCATATTCATTAAAATTGTTTCGTGATGCTAACCTTAGAATTTTTCGGTGTATTCGGTGACACTTCGAGAATATTACTTGCAATTCTGGTATAACACATAGAATGTCTATTCGTAATTAACCATAAGAAATCATGCAAACATTAATCGTTTCATATTCCTCCTAAGTTTAAACTGGTTATTTTCATTAGTAACGCCGACCCGTTTGTAGGTTGTCCCACCATAGCTGCTCCTTTAAGCTCGTAGGGTATATATTTAACTTGAGTTTCTTCGCGAATATCCATAAGCTCGAACTATTTTCCAGTTTTGGAAACCCAATCAAGAAAGCCTTCAATGTCTAGAGATCCAGAAAAACTCAGAATGTCAAACTTAATTTTAAACAATCGATCGTGCTGTTGAATTGGGTTATCATCAATCACAAATTCTTCTTCACTCGACGAGGAGTCATCAACTTGATGATTGCGAGGGGGATCGCCTCCCATGTTGTTTTGATTCTGTTGTGGTCTTTCTTGGTTTCTTGGTTGAGTATTCAGATTTGTGATTGCCTCAAGAACTCGGTTGTTTTGCTCGTTTTGTTGTTGTTCTTGGTATTGCAATTGTTGCTGAATAGATTGTAGGGCTTCGAGAATTGCGTTATTTTCAGTCATGATAATAAGGGTGTTCATCGGTTCGGTTTACGGTTTCCTCGATTTAATCAGTTCGGGTTATTCGGTTTTGAAATTTTTGGGAATACAGTTAGAACCGAACCAAAAACTGAATTTGAATTCAGTTCGGTTACGGTTAGAACCGAAAAACCAACAAAATTTAAAATTAATCAAAACAACCATTCAACATATAAAGCTATGAAATGTGCACGATTATACCATACAAGCTTCATAAATATAACCATTAACTACATAAATATAACCATTAATAACTGTTACTTCTTAACCAAACTTGAGTTCACAAAGCATGAAACTATCGATGCACGTGACTTCAAAGTCCAAATTGAACATCTGTTTGTTGTGTGATAGCTAAATTTTTTTAAGTTTTCAAAACGCTTAAATCTTCAGTTCTTTAACCGGATTCGAAAAATCACATATTATTATTAATATATTTAGTAATTTGAATTCAGTTTTCAGTTTAACAGAATTTGAAATATTCAAAACCGAAAATTGAATTCGGTTTCAGTTTTAATCGACCTGAAAACTGTTTTCAAATTCAGTTCGGTTTTAAACCGGTTTTGATTTGGTTCATTTTTCGGATTAAATGGTTTCAAACCAAAATATTAAAAACACCTACATGGTAAGGCGGATAAACAATAATCATCCATGAACAGTAAACGTCGTGAACAATCGATGATGAATAGTAAATTTTTTTTGTTGCTAAACTAAACTTATATGCAAAAATAAAAAAGGACAAGATTCACAATCGAGGATAAACTATGAGCATAGAATTTCAAAAGAATTGATTAGTGATATCAATTTGGAAGAAACCCAGATTGAATCGGCACCAACTGGAGTAGGACAGTGGAAGGATTTAATTCACAATTGAATAGGAACAAACTTGCAAATAAAAGTTAACTAGGTTTTCTTGAATTCGAGAACAAGAAAATATTTAAAAAAGCGAGTTCTTTAGATTAATCATAAAATTCGGAATGATTAAAACAATGGTTGGATCCTAATTATATAAGCCTAGTGTCCTAATTCTAAAACAACTAAAAATCCTAAAGTTACCTAATAAAGTAAAAGGGATAAGTGTCTGAAAATGTAACAAACTGTATCAAAATTTCTATTGTGCGTATGAACTTTCAAAACTTCTATTGTGTGTATTGAATTTTCGTTTATTGCTAATTGTATGTATTTTAAATGGTGTCTCATCCATATAAAACACCCACGTGACATTCACAAAAAGCGTTACGCAAAAAAATACATATAATTAGTAATAAATTGATTGGATACAGGTTTCGAAAAGTTGATATACACAATTGAGTTTTTGTCATAGTTTGTTACATTCCAGACACTTAGACTTTCCTAATAACAAATAACAAAACAATAAACTTTCCTAATTATAAAACTTCCAACAAATTACTTGTGCCTGAAGTCGGATCTACATCATTATTCTAAATATCAACTTAATCCTCGAGTTCCCAAATTCTTGGGATGAAACCAACGTTAATAAAGAATGCATTGATGTTGTCATACAAACTGGACTGTTGGTTTTACGGATATATCGCAACGGGGTCATCTTCAACATCAAGAAACCTAGAGCCGACATCTTGCAGGGCGACGAGCTAAAGCTTTTCTGTTCTTTTGAATCAATAATAGTAGGGAAATTAGACTCGAATGGATGGAGTGAAATTATAATCCTAAAAATAATTGTGTCATTTAGCTTGTAATCGTTTTTATTGCCTCTACTAACTTAGTAGAGGTAGTTTTTATCAAAATCAAGGGTGGGGTTCAGAGGAGCAGCACCTTGATGAGGGGCAGGAAGAGTAGGTTTATGACCAACCACAAGGTGACACCTGTCACCCGTGGTCCTCCCTTTTCCTTCCACCAGGGACTATTTTTCAATTTGAAAAAAGTTGTGGACTTGTTCGAAAAGTTGTCCAAAAAATTTCAAAAGAAATATCCATTCAAAAAACTGATAATACGAAAGATTTTGTACAAAAAAATAAAATGCAGTAAACAAGTATTAGTTATTTTTTGATTTCAAGTATAAACCTAAGCTTTACAATTACATAAAAATGCTAGAAAAACGTAAAATGCAGAAGAAACATAAAATGCAGTGGATTCTTTCAAATCTGAAAACTATATGAAACGTAAAATGCAGTAGAAAAAACGTAAAATGCAGTGGATTTTTCAGATCTAAAAAGTAGACCTGAAAGCAAAAACGTAAAATGCAGTAGAAGGAACGTAAAAACGTAAAATGCAGTTGATTACTTTTCAGATTACTTTTTAGATCTAGATCAATATTTCACAAATTCAACAAATTTCATACACTAATAACTAATCAAAAATCATTAATCACTATCAATCAAATATAGAGAATGTAAAATGCAGTAGAATAATCGTATCGTAACATGCAGTGGATTATTCTAGATCTACTTTTAGATCTAAAATGCAGTGACCTTTTTCAGATCTACTTTTTTAGATCTAGATCTGAAAAGTAGATCTACATCTATATTTTCAGATCTAGATGGTGAAAGTGAAGGTGGTGGTTGCGGTGAAGGTGAACAGTAATGGTGAAGGTGGCGGTGAAGGCGGACGGTGACGGTGAAGGTGGTGGTGGCTGTGAAAGTGGACGGTGAAGGTGGTGGCGGCGGTGAAAGTGGACGGTGAAGGTGGTGGCGGTGGTGGTGGTGGCGGTGAAAGGTGGTGGTGAGTGTGTGTGTGAATTTAGTGTGTGTAAAGAGAGTGTTTGTGTGTTGTGTGTTTTTTTGAAGAGAATGAGGAATGCATGACCAAAAAATGGCTGCCAAAGTTTAACCCCTCTTTCCTCATTTTATGTAAATTGCATTTAGGTCCCTCCACCAAAACTAATTTAATTTAAATTGCATATAAGTCCCTCCGCCCAAAAGAGTTTACAAAACACACACCCATGTGACGTGATATCATCTGAAGCATTAGATTTTGAAATGGACGATGGGGATCGTGCTGCCTCTCCTGCCCCTAATATCCCCTTTGCCCCTCATATCCCCGATTCAAAATCATATGCCACTAAAGAAAATTAAGTTGCATTACCAAAACTCCCTTCGTTTATCATTTTCTGTTTTATTACTATAGTACGGAGTATTAACGAACTCAAATAAACTTACTCATATTTGTGTGTCGTACACATATTACTTATGTTTTTAAAGGTCATATGAATAACACGGTTTATTTCAGTTTCATTTTCATTCTTATTCTTCTCGCTAGTATAAGCTTTGATACCCTTCTCCCCCTATCACAATATTAATGATGCAGGGAAACAAATTGGAGTACCTAAAGATTCCGCTCAGCGAAATAATGTTGGCCACGGATAACTTCTCCAAGGCATACCACACTAAGACTACCATATATTATAACAATTATGAAGCTGAACTCGACCACTATGATATATTAAATGGATCTTTTGTAGAAGGAAAGAATAGTGTGGAGATACCGAAGAGACGAAACACTGTATTCATAAGACGCCTCATCCCTAGAAAAGACAAGCTAGGAGAAGAAATATTCTTTACGGATCTTGAAATGCTTTGTAACTGTAAGCATCACAACATAGTCACTCTACTTGGATTTTGTGATGAAGGTTCTGAGATGATCCTTGTAATGGAGCACACTTCTAATGGATCCCTTTATCATTATTTGAAAAACATCAAAGACAAGCCTGTACTTACTTGGGCAAAACGTTTGAAAATTTGCCTTGATGTTGCACATGGATTGAAATATCTTCACTATGAGATGGAAGACCAAAAGGCGATAGTTAACCGTGCTATAAGGAGCTACAACCTTTTGTTGGACGATAACTGTAGGGCAAAGATATACAACTTTGGGATCTCGGTGTTCCTGTCTCCGAATCTAGATCAAGAAGCTCTCCATTTCAATACGATTGTGGAAAAGGATGAATACTATATTGATCCAGAATATCAAAATACTGGTAAGTTAAAAAGAGAATCAGATGTCTATAGTTTTGGTATAGTCTTGTTTGAAATTCTATTTGGGAGGTTTTTCGATGACCCAATTTACATTAAAGAGGGTGAGAAAGGGCTGGCTTCTGTGGCACGGCGAGGCTACCACGAGGGAACACTAATGGAAATGATAGATCCTATGATAAAGGAAGGAAGTGGTGACTCCGGTTTTACCCTGAATAGAGGACCCAACAAGAATTCTTTAGACAAATTCGTAAAAATTGCGTATGAATGTTTGGCGAAAACTCAAGACCAACGTCCAACAATGAAAGTGGTTGTGAAGGAGCTTCAGGAAGCCTTATTCTTTCAAGTAAGCTGACGCTTCAAAAACATAACCTTTGATTTTCTTTTACGTTGATAATTTTTTATCACCATAACGGCAGTGTGCTTATACATTTTCATTTTTAACTACCTCATATATAATTTTAAATTACTGATAAAGATATGATGATTGAAGTCAGTATCTAAGCACATAAAAAAAATGTATCATGCAATAAAGTTCATATATGGACTTTTGGAGTAGTTGATTATGAGTATTATAAATTTCAAAATTTGGTAATGTTATAGAGTTATTTATTTTGTTCACTGTATCACGGGTGACAGGAAAGCAACAAGGACAACCCCAGAATTTCACTTGAAGACATAAAAATGGCCACACAAAACTTCCATGATGACAATTGCATTGGAAGAGGAGGCTTTGGGAATGTTTATAAAGGAAAAGTTCCAAAAGGTGATGGATTTGATACCATTGTTGCAAAGCGATTGGATACAACACGCGGTCAAGGGGAAAAACAATTTCGAAATGAGCTCCAAATTCTTTTCGAGTATAAGCATGAAAATGTCATTCGTCTTGTTGGCTATTGTGATGAAAAAGATGCAAAAGTCATTGTTTATGAGTATGCGTCGAGAGGAAGCCTTGATAGGTACTTAAATGATGTTCGTCTTACATGGATGAAACGGCTTAACATATGCATTGATGTTGCAACTGCATTGGAGTTCCTTCATGGAGGACTTGCAACACAAGCAGCGGTGATACACAGGGATATCAAAACTGAAAACATTCTATTACATGATGAGTGGAAAGCAAAACTTGCTGATTACGGGCTTTCCTTGATAACTGCAATAAATCAGGAAACAGACTATGTCATCGATCATGCGTGCGGCACATTGGGCTACCTGGACCCTCTTTACCGAAAATCGGGTTTCTTAACCATGGAATCCGATATTTATTCGTTTGGTGTGGTTTTATTTGAGATATTGTGTGGAAGATCAACATTTGCGATCCACAAACATGAAGGTCAGTTTCTGCCAAGTTTTATTAAACAAAGATTTGAAAAGGGAAAACATGACGAGGTCGTTTTTGAGGCTATAAAGACACAGATTGTTCCGAAAGCACTGACTGCATTTCAAACAATTGCCTTCCAATGCTTACATGATAATAGAGAAAATCGACCAACAGCAAAAGAAGTTTTGGAACAACTTAAGAAGGCATTGGAATTCCAAGTAAGTTGTCGATAGTTTTACTATGGCAGGATTTCATTTAATGCTTATATGTTTTTTCAAATTTGTCATGTGTCATACTTCAATTATTATAATCAAGAATTGTCAAAATGAGAATGATTTCATATTATTTTTTTGATTGTTTAAGCTATGCAGAGCAGGATGAATCGTGTACGGGAACCACGTTAGCCCTGAAATGATACAACCTCCAGACCACACATTCAAAAGCTCAAATACGTATCCAGGTATGTCGTTTTACACCCAGCAAAAGATAGTTACCAGCACAATGTTTGTTTCTTGATCCACTTTCAAACCTGTAACCATAACATAAGAGCTCTGATTTTTTATCTTTAATCTTATTTACTTGAAAACTCTGCCTCCAACTGTACAAGATAAAATAAAAATCTCTTCTAATGTTTAGAAAATTATCTTGGCAAAATTATTTGATGTATTTGATGTGGTTTTGGTAATTACATATCTCTACTCTTTAATGAACAGGGTTCTCTTGGAGCAAAGTGAATGGAAAGATATGTTGTATGTTTTATGCAAACGAGGTTATGTATGAGGCTTCTTATGTAAAACAAAATAACCTCGTGTGTGACGCACGTAACCTAATATACAGACAAAAGTAACTCGTTAGAATAGGGACCGGCGGTTAAACAAAATTCTGGGTCAAGGGACTTTATCCGCACAATACCCAACTTTTTTATTACTTAAAAGGTATTAGCAATTAATCGAAATGAACTTCATGCTTATGTATTCCACATGATGTACAATACAATGTTGATAAATTGTATGTAGATGATAAGTGTACGCATTTTATGAAGTTATAAAGATTAACGTTTTTTTTTCATAGAGTCTGGGTTCATACATATTATTTTTTATCATTCATTTTATAAATGTTTATATTTTGTAATTGCATAAATTATTGATCAATATAACTAAAAAAGCATTGATGACCGAAATTAATTTCATGCGTATTATCTGATTAGATTATTTACCTATCAATAGAACTTATAAAATATGTAAACATGTTGAGAACAGTAGCGTTTTAACTTTTTTGAAAAAATCCTAAAACATATCACAGATGTATGTACAATACAAAGTATGTAAATGAGATACAAATGACAAGTATATACATTAAGAAATTATGAAGAGTCACATTTATAGAGCAATATTGGGGATCATACACATTATCATTTTTATATATTCGTTGTATAAATATTTGTATTCTATATTATAATTTTATATGGTAAGTCGGAGAGGTCGAGTAACAAGTTTAATAAGTTTGGATTAAAAAGTTGAAACTTGTCATTTGTTACCTTTTTAGCATGGGTTGGATTGGTTTGGGTTAACTGACATATTATTGCTTCCATGTTTATAGACAAGTAGTATGTTTGTTATGACTACAAAAACACTATTATTACAAATAATCTAAATCATTGAGTAAAACAATCTATAATGTATGCTTTAGAAATACTCTGCCAACTTTCGGCGTGTTTGGCCGGTCCCTCTTCTAGCCAATATTTTTCATTTGACCCATTTGAGGTCAAACACAACCTAAATCATACATTTATATGTAAATTTGGTTGACATTGTCGCCTCTACCTCATATACTACTTTTCTTATGTCAGTTCGCATGTTCGATTCAGTTCTTGTAGGCAGTTTTTGTGAAGATTCTCATGCTAACGTAATAGTTTAGTCATATAAGGCATTTTCAAAATTCCCAGTGTTCTTTAAACAATAATGACATCATTAATAAAGTTTCTACACATATAACTGTTAGTATAATTAATGAAGAGTATATGATTTACAAATCATGAATTCAAGATTTGTAAGCAAAATAGCTTACAATGAATTAGTTGTGTAGACCAAGAAAGATTCAGTGTTGGTGTAACTGGATGCTAATAACTTCCCGGCATTTGTTGGCTGAGAAAATGCTAACTGGGAGTTTTCAAGTATCAAATGTGGGCAGAAACTTTTCCTACATTCACATGAAAAGAAGAACTGTAAGCATTCAAAAGTTGCAATATATCCATAACCGTTCAACTTAAATAGTAGTTAAAAACAAAACAGATAAAATGGGCTGAACAGGTCGAATGCGTAAGATCTCTTAAATCATTTATTGAAAAGGTACAGACCGAACAGTATTACTGAAATGCAATAACTCTTGTATTGTTCCTAATAAAAGTTTTAAAAATGAGACAAAAATCATTTCGGGTCAACCCTTACAACCGTTACCCGTTTCAACCGATTACCCAACCCGCCATTTGACCACCTCTACAAAATAATATGGAGGGGATGAGTGGTGGTTACCTTGTGGCCTCAAGTAAATTAGTGGCAACATGCTTTCTTCTGTTGGAGGGGGTGACCCATATTGCACGAATACCACAGAGAGCAGGCACTGCATCTTTTTCACAGATGATGGCTCCTAGGAGGGCATCGTCTGATTTTGTTTCACTTTTGAATGAAGGGTTATTTCTCCCAATTTCACGATGGAAACTAATGCCACCGAATTTAAGGGTGGTTGGAGTCAACTTTCCTTCCTTCCTAGTGGTGGTGGTTACATCAGATTTGGCATTTGAGTTTGATACTAATCGATAAGCCTTTTTAATCGGCTCGGCAACTAGACAGCCAGCAACCCTCTGGGAGGATATAAAAAGGTAAACCTACAAGTATGAAAACAGTAAAAGGTAAAACAATAGTTTGTACAATAGTTTGAAAAATTAATCACCTAAAAAAACAGCAACAAATGGGCATATTCTTATGCCGACATGACAATTTGTAAGTTTGGTTGTAAAATGAAATTATGGAACATCTACGTAGAATAGAAAGTCGGTCAATAAAAATCAAGAATATGCTAAGGGGAATGTTGAAATAACTACCTTACAGTGTTTATGAAAAATCCATCCATCACCAAGTTCCATCTCCATCATCTTAATAACCTCCTGAACCTGCCATAAGAAGTTCGTTCAGAAGCATCACAGAAAAAGTCCTCTGAGTTGGTTCAAATATTAAGCAAGCATTTCATCATTTATCAGAAGTCTATTGTACCTTATTAATATGAGCAGGAGGATCATCATTCAGTACTACAATAACACGCCCGTTTTCTAATGAGCTCAGATCGATAACTCTTTCATTACGCCAACCCTAAAGTATGATATCCATGAACAATGAATGAGTACAAGCAACATTCAAGAAAATAACAACATTTATAAACAAACAACACATTTGTCTATAAGGTTTTTTCCATTCTTTGGTCATCATTTTGCAGTCCAAATCTTCATTGCTCCTCCCAAAAGTAAGGAGGATAGTGCAACAAGTCAAAGACATAAACATGTACCTTCAACCAATACCATGAGAGTAATTCATATGAAACTCTTGGTGAAACAACATTCAAGAAAATAACAACATTCAAAAGGTAAACAAGCAATTCATTTGTCTATGAGGTGTTTTCTGTTCTTTGTTCATCATTTCGCAGTCCATATCTTCATTGTTCCTCCCAAAAGTTAAGAGGATTATTTATTAGTTTTTCAATTACTATCACATCATGAAAACAGGGCCCTTCATAGTAAATATGCTCAAATAAACAGATCTAGTATACTGCAACAAGTCAAAGACATAAACATTTACCTTCAACCCAATACCATGAGTGTAATTCTTATGAAACTCTTTGTGAAGCTTCGCATCTTCTTCATCACCAGGCACAAACTTGAATCCACAAGTTTTACAATTACGAAACATAAAATCAGATTGACCCAAATCCAAATGAAACTGTGCATACTTCCTTTTCTTGTTTAAAACCCTATTAGCATTTCCCACAACCAACTGTTCTCCAAACTCAGACTTGTTTGGATCATCTTCTTCTAGTACACCATCTTCCTCCCTGCATATCCAAAACTTATACTATAATTCAACATAACCTCCCATTGTTTTTTTTTTCTCCATAATATTTGCCATATAGTTCAACGTTGTTATAAGACAAAACAACGTTTACAAGTTACACAGTAAAACACTTAAATCAACAAACTGGCTTCAAATCAGTAGCTTCGATTCAGTAAATAACTTATATCAGTAGCTTCAACAAAGCAAAATACACTATAACATACAAATAAATCAAATAAGGAAATGTATTTTACCGAGGTGTTTTCAGAGCTCTTCGCGTGTATATAATCGGAACTTCGGGCTCTCTGGTGAAGTCCTCTTCATCGGACTGATTCTCCAAAAGAGGATGAGGTAAATCTGTGGCTTGTTTTTTCGATGCGAAAGAAGATTCCACTTTAAAGAATGAATTTATCTTCGATTGCATAGCTTGTTGGTTACTCTATCTGATTGAAATGCACAAATTTCTCAAATTAGGAATTGTAGTTCTGCAGATTTAAAGCGTATATGTTAGGTGATGCAAAGTAAACTAGGGCTTAGTATATGTATTTTTATTATCATTATGAGAAGGTGTGACAGAACCCTAAATTTAAAGGAGAGTACAAAACGTCAAAACCCTAGATTTTGAAAATGAACGAATAAAGCAGATATATATATATACCGGAATCGGATTACGTTTCTGTGACGTTTTGCAATCCGATGGTGGAATTAGATGCGTGACTGCGTGAGTTTGAGAGGTATGAAGATTGTTAATAATTGGGCGTTTTGCAATTTGGGTAAAATCGAAATTTGAAAAAATGGCGGGAATGAAGGAATTAATGACCGGGAACATAAAAGTGGGGGGAAATTTGCATAATTGTCACGTTATCATCTTATTTTAGAGTTGATTAATACGATTTAAAGATATTAATTAATAAAAAAAAGTGTGGCGATCAGTGAGCGGTGGACGCAGAAGTTGAAGTAACCCGTTTTTGTTCATAGTATAAAATAAATAAATAAAATTATGAACACATACAATCTCATATAAAATGTATAATTAGTAGTTTTTTCAATTAATAACACACAACGGGCTAATCTTTTATTGAACTATGGAACAATTTGTTTGGACCCGCAGCACTAATGATAAAATCAGTTTTTTATGAAAAATTTTACATTTTGCATGTCAAACAGACACGTAACAAATTAAGGTCATCATAGCTTCTTTGTGACTCCACCACTGATCAGGTGTAGTATCTTTGGAATTGTATCATCATTAAGGATCTCAATTTTAACGATAAACCCTTATGATCTCGAAACGATATGATTTTAGTTCACTTGTTAATGAATCAAAACCTATAAAGATGTACGTTAACTTAAGTGGTTTAGCGATTTGTACGGAAAATTTTGATAGATTTTCTAGTACAATAGTTTAACCGAAGCTCTGGATTCTTGATAGCTTAAATTGTTTATGTTCATGAGCTAGATTGTATTATAATTATCAGTATTAACCATGAACAATTCATTACTCTATCAAACTTGTAGTCTTTTGTTTTGTATTGTGACATACGTGAAATATAACATTCAGTATGACCTTTGATATTGAATTATTGATATAATTTCGGGACACAATCTTGCAAAGATAGATATTAAAAGTACGATCTCGATGTTAACAATTTTGGTTTAACCGCATATAAACACAAATTATATTAGGGCTTATAATTTGTGATGCTAAAAGCACAAAAAAATTATATTGTTGACCAACTAGGAAGCTAACAAAATTTTATAATTTATATTTTTAACCTTCAACTTTTATATAATTATACAACTGGTCCCTCATTTATTGACAACAGTATCAAAATATTTGTGCACTTAAGCTGCACAGATTATTATCCCATTATATTAAGCGATAACTAGCCTCATGGCTCATGTCAAAATACTCCTACATCCTATAAACAAATTTTGTAAAACGTGTAAAAAGGTACTTTATAATGATTATGCAATACAAATTTCATGTAGTTAATTTGATGCTCTCAGTTTTTTTAGTTGTTGTAGTTACATTACTAACCTATATATATATATATATATATATATATATATATATATATATATATATATATATATATATAAAATATACAAAATGTATCTAATTGTGAGAACCGTGAGAACAAGATACAAATACAAAATGAATGGAGAATGATAAAAAAAATGAAGAATTGGAGAATCAATAGGAATGCTCCAGATTCTTTAAAACTCAACTTCCACTCGAGTTTTTAAAATTAAATATCTCACAAACGGCTGACTAAAAATTATATATTCGGAATCAACGTTTTTTTCTCTTCAATTAGAGATTTCATAAGTTATAGTTTCGACAAAAAAAATTTTACTTCATTTTTGTTGTGTATTAAAAAATGCGATTTATATAATCACATGTGATTTTATTTATAATCACATGTAATTTTATATATAGAGTGGGGTTCAAATGAGTATAACCATTTTTGGTGAGAATGAGGGAATGTACATGAGCCATTGGATCTTGCAAATCAAGGGTCCAGATTAATACATCATTTTAAAAAAAAAAAAAACAATAAATTTTTAATAGAAATTGGGCGGAGGGGAAGGATGGTAATTTTACCATCTCATTAATTTATTTCCTGTAAACTTTATTTCAAAAAAAAAAACCTCTTGCTCCTGTTCTCTTGCGATCCAAAATCATCAAATCCTAACTGTAAAAACTCACTTCAAACCTTCGATTTAACGGTTGAATCTTCTAATTTGCCATCTAAATAATCGTTTCTTACATCACGAGTGTTCGAATCATCATTCTAACGGTGAATTTCAATCGATTTCGTCCGGCAAAACCCTAACTCCCAAAACCTAATCTAAACCTAAATAAATGGATATGTGTGAAGAAATTACGCAAGCAACATAAACAAAATCGCCTATTAAGGTCGTTCCACTCAAATTCGTTCCACTTGGTAAGTCTTTTTGTTTAATGCAACTTGTAATTTCGTAATTGTATCACATGTGTTACTATACTGTTATCTACATTTGACGTTTTGCTGTATATGTGTATGTTTTTAGGGATATGTGTAGTTGTCACCTAAAGTAGATGTATAATGAAAATGTTAGTTATCTGTGTTAAAGGTTTATGATACGATATATGTGTGATCAGAGTGAAATTTGTCATTTGGAATAATTAAAGTAAACTTGCATATAAGGTGTTCGATGAAATGTCTCAATGAAATATGATTTTACTATTGTCATCCTAGTGATTGATTAGCATTAAAATTTAGCATCTTGAATTGCAAAAATGCAAATTCTAAATTGGTTGAACACAAAGATTGATAGGAGTTAGTGTCACACTTGGTATTGTACTGTATCACATGTGTTACTATACTGGTATTTACATTTTCACTTTGTTGTATATTCTTCATAGTATTGCATGTGGTACTATACTGTATTGATACCTAGTAGATTGAGATGATTGTTATTTTTTTATATCTAGTAGCAATATTAATGCGCTTTCAGGTAGTTTATGCCTCCTCTTTCATTTATATGTTTTCAGATATATAATTAGTTTATATTTTAGTATCACAAGTGGTATTGATCACTAACACATATATTACAGATTACTAGCACATGTGTTACTGATTTAAATTTACCTTTAATTGTTTTATTTTATAACTCTGTTATTCTATTGACAGGTCAGTTGGGTTTATTTCTTGTTGATAACTTTGATACATACACAATGGAGTTAAAGTTTGGGAATGTGTGCATAAAAGTAACTCTACAGGCGGTTCACGATGTGTTTGGGATCCCGTTGGATGGTACTCCAATTATGTCTTTACAGGACGTAAAATCAGAAATATCCATGTATGGTGGAATGGAATAAGGACTTTCCAAGCTTTCCGAGGGTGGCGATCCGTCCTAGGGAACTATTTTATGTTTTTGGTATAGTTTGATCTATATTTTCATTTACGATCTTTCGATAACAGTTTCATTGGATCTCTATAGGGTTTTTAATCGTTGTAAGTTGGTTGTTTTTGGTGTTGGGTCATTAGTTCTCATGTACAAACGTTTAGTTGTTATGTTTAATGTTGAAATGCTTATGTTTGTAATTTTAAACTTGTGTATTTATAGTTGTTTTGTCAAATTGCTATGTTTACTAATACTTGTGATACATAAAATAGTTACAAGTGATAGTAAACATGACATGGAAAAGTTAAAACAAGCATTACATTTTTCAAAATAGAAGTAATAGCAACCTGTATCACATGTGTTTTTGTAACACAACTACATGATATTTTGTAATAATATAACACATGTGTTGTTATTACTAACACATGTGTTATCAGATATTCACAATGACGTGTGTTTTACTTACACGATATATTTAGTAATACTAACACATGTGTTTTGTTATAATATCACATGTGTTATTGTTATTAACACATACTTTGTAGTAAAATTTATTACATGTAGTAGTAATTAATTTCTTGTTTCTAACACACATAATATTTGTAAAAAAAAGAGTACACACAAGTATCATATGTCACATATTAATAGTAGCGTATTTTATAGTAATGATATCACATGTGGTACTAAACAAAAAACATTTGTTAGCAACCAGTAACACATGTGTTAGCAACTAGTAACACATGTGTTAGCAACCAGTAACACATGTGGTACTAACAGAATCATATGAATTCATTGAGTACCGATCTTAGTTGCTGTTTTTAATTCTGAAAATATATTTTGGAATCAATTACTTTCATCTTTCTAATACACGGTATATTCGTAAACAAAAGAGTACAAACTATCACATGTCACACATTAATTGTAACATATTTGATAGTAATAGTATCACATGTGGTACTAACCAGTAACACATGTGTTAGCAACCAATAACACATGTGTTACCAATCCGCAACACATGTTGTATGAACATACTATATTTGTAAAATATCAAATCAATTTGATTATATCAAGTTATTGAAAAACTAATTTTTAGCAAGAAGTATCACATGTGTTGAGGTTGAATGTTGGATGTTGAAGCCTCGAAATCCGTCTTTATGTTCTTCAACTTTTGCACATAATCAGTATCACATGTGTTGAGGTTGAATGTTGGATGTTGAAGCCTCGAAATCCGTCTTTATGTTCTTCAACTTTTGCACATAATCAGTTAACTTCTGTTGATCATTTCTTATCAACTTCATGCAATTATCAAAAGAAAGTATTCGCATGTGATAGTAATTATATCACATATGATACTTAAAGCAGTATCACATGTGGTACCAAACCATATTATAGTCTTAACAAACCCTTGTAGTAAAATTTATTACATGTGGTAGCAATTACTTTCTTGTTTATAACACACACGATATTTGTAAACAAATGACTACAAACAAGTATCACCTGTCACATATTAATAGTAACAAAGTTGACAGTAATAGTATCACATGTGGTACTAACCAGTAACACATGTGTTAGCAACCAGTAACACATGTGGTACTAACCAGTACCACACCAACTGAATCATATGAATTCATTGAATATGATCGGTACTAGTATCACATACGATACTGCACGAGTTTTGTTGTGATTCAATTTCATAGAGTTTCATGATCGTCATCATAATTCAATTTTTTTTCATTTCAAATTGAATGAAATTGATTGATGAATAAGAAGAAATAAGTAGAATCAAATTAGTACAATTCTACAACTGTAACACAAAAATATACAAGTATAAACGATTTTATTCAACAGTTTTTATAAAATCACATGTGATACAATAACATAACACATGTGTTACAGACATAACACATGTGTTACAGCGACTTAACACATGTGATACCTTAGCTTAAACATATATGATACAAAGGTGGAATCAAATGTGCAATATATTACAATGACATAACACACGTGTTACAATAGCTTAACACATGTGATACATAGTGCCGACATCCTTTATCTAAGTTCTCACACCTTATTGAACACGTAGTGTTTTTCGTATACAGTTTTATCTCTATTGCCCCATCCTTTCTAAGTATACCTCCTTACACCAAATCTATCATTAGCTCCATATCTTTCACGTTGTATGCATTGTCAAGTGATAGAGGTACATGTCCCACAAATGATTTATTAGCATCATGTGCGTGGAGTATTCATAACGGGGTTGAGAACCTGTAGAAGTAGGTAAAATATTAAACTATTAATAAATACATGTGATAGAACTATATAACACATGTGTTATCAGAAATTTACAATCACATTTGTTTGTGATACACATGATAGTTAGTAATATAACATGTGTTATTATAACTAACACTTGTATTCTCATAAATTCACAATCACATTTGTTTTTGTTACACAACCACAAGATATTTAGTAATAATAACACATGTATTTGTTATAATATAACATGTGTTAGTATTACTAACACATGTGTTATCAAAAATTTACAATTACATGTGTTATCAAAAATTTACAATCACATGTGTTTGTGTTAATAGTTAGTGATAATAATACGTATTCTTATAAGTAACACATGTGTTCTCATAAATTCACAATCATATGTGTTTTTGTTACACAACCACATGATATTTAGTAATAATATACCACATGTGTTATTATTGCTGCACCATAATGGTTTTAGATTATTAGGTATCACATGTGTTACTGAATCGCAATTCATGAGCTGAAAGTTTTTTCACCTGTTTTTGATGAATTTTAACAACTAAAACGAATCACATGAATTACATAGAGTATTGATCTTTATTCGATACTATTATCACATATGATACCACACTAGTTTTGTTGTGATTCAATTAAACAGAGTTTCGTGATCATCGAACAATTGCGCGGGTTTTTTTCTCGAAATGAATGAAAACTGATTGATGAATCAGTAGAATCAGTTTACAATTTCGTTTTTGTAAATCAAATCGTAAATACCAAATCATAATGACGTGGAAATCGCCTACGTTTGCAAAAAAACGATCGATGAAACTTGCACAACTAAAACCTAATTGAATCACAATGAATCTACAGAAACCGATTGTTCGTGTTTCAATTGATGTGTTTGAGTCGAATTAACGTAAGTAGTACCTTTGATTTGGTGTTTATTGAGATCGATTTGAAGAAGATTGAAAACCCCCTGCGATTGTATGTACGTACATGTCTGTATGTATAGTCTGTATGTATAGTCTGTATGTAATAATAATAGATGTATTAATATTTGTTTTTTCTTTTTAATTTTATATTTATTTAATTGGAATTAAATATAATGTATAATAACTAAAGTGCCACTCCACCCTTAATGAAAATGGAGCATTCTCATTGGTTCCCCCATTCTCACACATTTTTCCATTTTCATTTGAACCTCACTCTTTATATATAATTACATGTGATTTATGATAAAAATATAATATTGATACACAATTATTTATCAATGATGGATGTTAACTCACACATGATTACAACTTAATATTCATTCACATAAATAACTATAAATATGATTTTAGGAATTGCATTCGTTTACGGTCAAAGTCACGTGTGATTATTGATTTGAGGTTTAATCACATGTGTTTTCAAATGACGTATGTGATAATAACTGATAATTCACATTTGATTTCACCTTTATATTTATTTACATGTATAATTATAAAATGTTATTTAAAATTCGTATTTATTTATATTTTATTCACATGTGGTGTTATTTTTATGTGATTTTAAACTTATAATTTGTAACTTTGATTATTCACATGTGATTATAGCTAGTGATTTAAAACATATAATTTGATTGTAAATATATATATTCATATGTGAGTGTTAAATCATATGTGATTTAACATTACGAATTTCACATACTCATTAAAAACGAAAAAAAAAGTTCGTCGAAAGTATGTCATCTGAGATCTCTAATTAATGATAAGAAGACGTTGATTTTAACGGTGTAATTTTTATAATTTATAGATATACGATTTGTGAGATATTTTTATAAAAAAAAAGTGGAAATGGGTAATTGGAATGAGGCAATCCTATTGGTTACTCTATTCTACATTTTTTTAACATTCTTTATTGAACTTTCCTGTAATCCCTAATTATTATATAGACAATGATACATGTAGCCCTAAGGGTAAATGACGTATTTCCATATTAGAGCATCCCCAATGTATACATTTACAAAGCTTTTTCTAAAGCTTTTATAGTAAATGTTCATATAAAAAAGCTTTTGCTCCATCAATAAAAAGCTTTACAACGTTTTTCATTAATTTTATATAATATAATTACAAGGAAAGAGATTGCAATGACTTGATAAATCTCAAGTCATTAGACTATCTTTCATTCAAATTATATTGTATTTAATTGTGGAAAAGCTTTGTAAAGTTTTTTATTGATGGATCAAAAGTTTTTTTATAAAAAGCTTTATAAGAAAAAACTTTAGAAAAAACTTTGTAATATGGTCATTGGAGATGCTCTTAGACAGGAATCTCTATCACATCTAATTTGATAATATTCACTTCATTCGTAACTGATAACGTACTCTCAATAAAATATATATTATTTAATATATAAATCCTTTCTATTCCAATTTGTTTAAACATTCAAAATCACTGATAAATGGTCAAATATTTGACCTGGAGCTTTTGATACGCAAAAGCATAGATCATTTTGAGAATCTTTTTTTTTTCATTCTAATATTCATAAATTCAATACTAAATCATCACTTCAGTAGTAAATATAAGAATCAATCACAATTTTTGTTTGCTTAACCTATTTCCCTTTTAGTTATATATATGTACATTCAACTTTAACAAATTCAACTTTAACAAACTAACAGTGAATTGGTAAGAACTAGATGTTGGCATAATCTATAGCCTTCTATTAGGTAATACTCTCTCTCTTTTTTTCTTTTTCTTTTTTAATTAATTCTTTGTACAATTGATCATTTCTCATAATTTATCAAAAAAATCTTTGTAAAACTATTTTTTCATAACAATATTGAAACTTGATTGGTTTTAATCGATACTATAAAATTTTACTATGATACTCTTTCATTGATTCATTTATGTATTGTTCATGTCAATTAGTTGACATTTTTTTTCCTTTTATTTTGCTGCAGATTATTGATCATGATTAATCTGGATTTGAACAAGCTCCCAAATGAAGAAGATGATGAAACATTAAATAATAAACCTTTTGTTGGTCAAGCCTTCTCGAACTTTGAAGAAGCACATTTATTTTATAAGAACTATGCCATGCAACATGGATTTGCAATTCGCAAAGATCGATCATACAAGAGAAAAGATAGGGTAAGACTTGACATTTATTCTCATCGTGGAGGAAAAAGGTCGTTAAAAGCACTTGATCCTTCAAAGAATAAAAGAAATAGGGAGTCTATAAGGTGTGGGTGCAATGCGCATGTGCGTCTTACATTGAGAAAGAGCTGTGATATATTTCCGGAAGAATGGCATGTTACAAAATTCATTAAAGATCACAATCATGAACTATTGTCCAAAGAGGACATGCGCTTTCTTCCCCCATCATCACTTCAAAGGACGAGCATCAAATACATCAAATACAAAAGCAGGTAAAACAAGGAGATCTTTCATTCTTTGAAAAAGATATTCGTAACTTATTTGTTAAAGTTAGAAAAATGTTTGGAGATAGTGATGCTATGAGCCTTATCAATCATATGAAATCTTTAAGAGAAGAAAATAAGACGTTTCACTATGTTTATATTGTTGATGAAGAAAGAAGATTAGAAAACATATTTTGGTGTCATTCGGAAAGCTTTGATTGGTATGTTAACTATGGTTGCCTTTGATACTACTTACAAGGTTAATGCGTATTATATGCCTTGTGCTCTTTTTGTGGGCATCAACAATCATGGCAAGACAATTTTATTTGGAAGTGCGCTTCTTCGAAATCAGACAAAGCATACTTTTACTTGGCTGATGAAGATATGACTTCCATTAAAAGTTTACTATTATTAATATATTATGCATCATGCTCTATTGCTATCAATTTATATGATTACTTTGAGATGTATACTTTTGTGACCATAATGAAGAAACCACCAAAAACCATAATTACCGATCAAGATCGGTGGATGTCTGAAGCAATTGCTATTGAAATGCCAAATACAAAACATAGCTATTGTATATGGCATATCACCGGAACGTTTAGTAGCTGGTTTACGGCTCTTCTTCATAAGAAGTATCAAAGTTGGTGCCTTGATTTTTACAAGCTTTATAGGATGAACTCTATTGAAGAGTTCGAGTATCACTAGCCTTCGGTAATTGGCAAATATAATTTGAAAAACAATAAACATGTCAGTGAGTTTGTACAATATAAGAAAGGCTTGGGCGCAAGCTTATCTACGTGACTATTTTTTTGGAGGCATGGTATCGACTAATAGATCTGAGAGCATAAATGGATTCATCAAGAAATATGTTTCACCCCATACAAGTTTGAAAGATTTTGTTAGACAGGTTAGCAATTTCATACCTTTTGTTGTCTTTAGTTTCTTTTAGATTATTTATTCATTTACATGTGTATTTAACTGAGGTAACAAATGTGATTTCTATAGCTTATGGTGACAATACTAAAAATGAGTAATATGTTCAAATTTTAGGTACATCTTGCTGTTGAAAAAATTAAAAATGGAGAATCACAAATCAACATGTTGACTACATTAAGAAATACTTCTTTAAAAGTCAAATCACCATTAGAAGAACAAGCTTCTAAGATTCTTACGCCATTTGCTTTTAAAAAAGTTTCATGAAGAATTTGAAAGAGCAAGCCAATATTTGATTGTTCAAGTTGAAAGTAACAAGTTCATTGTAAGATTTTTTGAGGGAGAACATCATATAAATTACAAGGTAAATAGGGATGGCAGTCTAGCCTCGTGCACTTGCAAGAACTTTGAATTTGGGGCATACTTTGTCGACACATATTTCGGGTCCTGACCTACAAGGATTGCTTTAATATCTCACCTATGTACTTGCCTCTACGTTGGTGTTGCAATTCGCTACACGGTGACGATGTGTTTAATAGTGCCTCTGATAACCAACCTATCATTGTAGAAGATATACAAGACGCAGAAGATGTTTTGTGTCCTCCTAAATCAATAGCGAAAGGACGTCGAAGAAAAAGACGTCTCAAGAATGGAAAAGAATTAGCGAGTAAAGCAACTAAGAGATGTTCTATATGCAAGGAAAGTGGGCATACAAGGCCTACGTGTAAGATTTCTAAAAATGTCGTTGTATTGGATGCCGATCTTTCTATTGTTCAACAAAAGAAATGTGCACCTAATGACATAGGCTTAAATCTCATATTAACCATGAAGTATTAGATGATAGTGTTTAGTTAATTCGAGTATTAGATTTGTTCCTCGGAATTTGAAGTATGATAATGGAAAGGAAGCATTTTCTTTTGAGCAGTTGAACAATTAACTTATTATGTAAAATATTTTGCATGTTTAAACAAAAAAATGGAATAGAAATGATTTATGTATTAAATAATATATATTTATTGGGGTAGGTTAAAAGTTACGAATGAAGTAAATATTATTAAATTAGATGTGATGGAGATTCTTGTTCAAGATGGAAATAAGTCATTTAATGAAGGGAATCAATGTAAAATAAGAAAGCTTAAGTATTGCCCTTAAGGTTACATATAGCATTGTCCTTATTATATATATATATATATATATATATATATATATATATACACTCCTCCATTTCAATTTATTTGTTCACATTTTTATTTTGTTATTTTCCAAAATAATTGTCTTCTTCCAAAATCAACTAATCAAAATGTTTAAAAATGATAAAGATGAAATTTATTAATTGGTGGTCAACGGTAATAAATGCACTTTTCTTCTATTTGAGGTGATATTACATTATTACCGCTAGCTACTAAATACCAGTTTTAAATATTCATGTACAATAAATTTCACTAGGTGAATGAATATCAAAATGTGCATGTCACATCAAATCAGAGACTGACAGAGGGTTAGTTTTTACCCTTTAATAGTTCTATCAATAATTCAAAAGCTGTTATGAATATATAAATGATAATAATCATAATTTCTTAACCATCGACAAAAGTAGTTATTTTCATTTTTCACTAAAAAGTCTAATTATTTGAGTATTTTTCTAAACGAATTGTTGTTTAAACAATTATATAATGATATAAGTATTGGGTGAAAACTCATGTCTCACATCGCAAAACAAAAAAATAGATGTCTACATATAAGCTCATAAGTTACTCGCTATAAGCTCATAAGTTACTCGCTCTATCACTAATTGATTTTACAGTATAACCTTAAGTCCTTAACTGGACTTATATGTTGGACATGATGTTGGACAGAAGTATCAGTTCTAACAATAATAATAACATATGAGACCAAATTATTATACCACAAGGTGTCTTATTGTGTAACCCAGAGGACCATTCATGCAATTAACTCTAAATACAATTACTTTTGTGTTGCATTCGGTTAGCGGAATTCCATAGAATTCGATTAAATTATAATATCAATTTCATTCTATAAGGGTGTTTGGTTAAAAAATAAATAAAATTATAATTCACTAAATGCCTTCGGTGAAAGAAATTCATTTCTTGAAACTCCAATTCTCTTGATTATAGTTGATGGGTTGATGTATGTGTAAAAATATATGGGATCAGTTGGAGACGATGCAAGTTTTGGTGATATTTGTTTTCGGATTTGGTTTTAAACTTTTATTAGTTTGGAGAGATGGTATTCTACGGGTTTAATGTATATTTTGATTTTACTAAGAGGGTACGACATATTTTAATGTTTGATGTTTTGGGTACCGTTTGATTTGGTTAAATGTTTGAAATTTGATGGATTAACGGTGATGATATTAATGGTTTAACTAGTATTGATTAAGTGGCTGCCATATAATAAATGTTAATATTGTAAAGTTCATGCACATAGAACTTTCCTACACCATGGTATATAACACTTACATATTTCATTAAATCATATATGTAACAGTTATGTATATACGTAAAGTTTATGAGTATACTTATCACAAAATAGAACCATCGAATTTAGTAATTATTAAAGACCTTCTTATCGTCAAAATTAGTGTTTACATTTCACTGCTGTTCAAGACTACAAAGTTGTGTTAACATGGGAGTGATGGGAATTACCAATTATATCTGTCATCAGCTAATCAAAACACTTCCCGATGCTCATAAAGAACATAAAAAAAACTCATGAGAGCACAAGGAGTGGTTGACATTATATGTTTAGTGTTCAATTGAACATTGAAGTTTAACACGGGTATGATTTTGAGGGGAGTGGTTCAATGTTCAAATGGGCCCCAAAAGTTTGTTTTAAACTAATGACGAAAAGGAAAAACTAAAAAAAAATTTTTGTTGCAATCAGCGTTCTACCTTGAACATTGACCTTGAACGATGAACTTGAACACCGGTGAGAAGTAAGTGAACGCCGGTCCCGACGTTCAAATTGGTGAACACCGAAACTTGTCGTCATCCACTTCCTATGCTCTAATAAATTTTAGAAGCTTATAAAATAGCCCTTCAAATTTTATTTATATTTTGGATAACTCCACTTTTGAATTACGTTCAAATTAAGTTGTCTTCATTCATGAGGGCATTAAGTTTTTGAACTAAAAAAACAACTTGAATGGATTAAACGAGTCACGTGTAGCTAAATACATTGTCAGGTATTACACCTTCATCTTAATCATTAGTTTTGCTATAAAAGATATCCCTCTTTTGAATTGAAGATCGAGACGTGCTAACCCGAACCTAGTTTGGATTGTTACCCGATTTGACCCGCTCATTTTACCACATCCAATTAAAAAGGCACAAAATTGATCACTAACTTCACATGAAAACTAGTGATCTTTAGTACACGACCATCAACCATATTCAAACCCAAAATCAAACCGATAACCACACAATCCCGATTACAATTGGAATCCATACACATAATATCAAGATACATACACACAATCTTGATCATGGACTTGAAACATGAATGTAAAGCTAAACTTATAAGTATATGACGAGCTATTAAAGTGCAACTGTATGATATAATCAACTTCAAGATTGAAACTTGAACATCATAATTAACTGATTTCGACTTTTTGGGTGGAAATTTACCATGACCCATAAGCAATGCCCCATCGTCAACTTGCCATAATCATTTTGCCTATCCGGCCAAGATAGATCAACTTAATTATGTAGGATGTCCACAAGACCACAACCAATAACAAAACCACAAATTTAACCGAGCCGGGAGAGGACCGTGACATGCTCTCAAGGGAACACATTTACCTTTTAAGAATCCAATCACCCATGACCCATGCTAGCCAATGAAAGTTAATCCAAATAAGTCCTCGGCTAACATTGTGACATCAAGCAGTCTTGTGAGAGTGCGGACAAAATGAGTCGAGAACCCGCTTCCACCATTTCTGATGACATAAAAAAAAGATTTGTTAAATCTTCAAATCATAAAGTCAACATCACATACTGAAACCTCTAATATTTCATAACGTGAAAGTATCCTTGCAGTTGTGCTCGGGCAACCTGTAAAGCACATACATTGAGCAAAAGGAAACATTTGTTTTAAAAACACATGAAATGAGTTCTTAATAAAAACCTTGGTTTATAATTAGTCATTTGATTTATATCAAGGATTGTTCTTCATCATCAAAACATCCAAGATCCCTGCTATGAACAAAACCTTTTTATGTACAGGTTGTATAAAAGCTCGAGGATTGTATAGATAAAAGATGAAGAGGGTGCATACCTTGCGTTGTTTAGCTCCTCAAACCATATGTTGCCAATGTGGTTAGGAGGAAGAGACTTGCTAATTATAATTATACTTATTATACACATCACTGAATTATTTGAGGCTCAAAATTAAGTAAACAATAAAACAAGTTCTACTATATTAGTTTGCAAATCGAACTATTAGTTGTAACATTAATTAAGAAAAGTATATTGTTGAACTTTGGATGCATAGAAGTGATAAGTTTCTAGTTTTCATCGCGACTTTATATTATAGGATCTCGTTTATGACGAATTGCATAGCGCCTCAAACATCTCAGGAACGGCCCTGCTGCATAGAGGGCAAACATTTTTTCGTAAGAACCAACGCCTATTGCATTCTTCATGATATCCATGCCCGCACTCCAATTTCCGCCTCGCCGTCTTGTTATTTTCCTCCAAACAAATTGCACAAACATCCCCTTCTTTTTCATCGCAGGTTCCATCAAGTTGTAGTGTCGTGGTCACACTTAGATGGTTTGAATTATTTTATGTCGAACCACTTATGATATTGGGCAGAGTGATACCCATGTTGAAGGCCTGTTGACGTCGTATGGCGTTTCCTATTTCTAGTAGTTCTTTCATGCTGTTATGTAGTAGTTCCACATAGACGTTTTCTAGATAGTTCGATCTTTGGCGTCGTCTTTGTCTAGAGTCATGAGTAAAAGGTGCAAGTCTTTCTGATATTGATATTTGATTAGGGACTAGCCTACTGCACGCGCGAAGCAGCGCGATAAAAGATATGTGTGTATTAATATTTTTATCTAATATGTCTTCGTATAATTAAGAATATATATAATTAAGAATATAGTACTGTGTAGTATATCATTTCTTATAATACGCAATGACAATGTCTTCAAGACTTGAAACTCGATACAAAACCAAACCCATTAACCTGCTAAGCCAGAACCATCAATGCTGGTCCAGCCCGTTATCAAAACCTGCAAGTTCAGTCTCGAATATCTATGTGAGTCAAAACTAAACCTGCGAAATTCACCAACCTTTGTGTTGACCTTTTCGAGCATCTCTTTTCAGGAAGTACTAGCAATTCGGGAGTTGAGACTACAAGGGCTTAGCGAGACTGTTAAGTTGCATTTGAGACCTGTCTTGCATGAAACTCTTATCTATCTTATTATGTTACTTGTTTGGGAAGACGTGTTTGCCTAGACTTATTTGGATATTGTAAAACGGTTACTTAATGTATGACTATGCTTATCGTGGAAGTGAAAGTCCATGACACAAGTCACCAATTGTGTCGGGCGACGTCATAACACATTGCTTTGTTTCATTTAGTGATTCTCTTATTGTATTAATGTGTTGTGATCTATTCGTTCATCGCACCTCGTTGTTTCCGCTTTAGACGGGGTGTGACAGATTGGTATCAGAGCCATTGGTTATAGAGAACTAGGTGGATCGACCTAGACTATAACCTAGGAACCCGCATATAGATAATATACTAGGAAATTACGTGTGCGTACGATTATGTGAACTTAACTGCTACTAAAGCCGACTTTTCACTTTAGTCACGACAAATAGGTATAAAGGTAATGGCGTTTCGTTAGCATCTTCCGACACTACACCGAGGGACGCTCTACTAACTAACCCACCTGTACCCGAACCCATAAAGAGAAAGCCTAGAGTTAGAGGGGGATTATATCGATACGAGGGGGTAGGAGCTTGGCAAAAGCAAACACCACGCAAATGACCGAGGCGTGCCCGCAAGGTTGTTCTACTCATCTCCTTATCGACCGAACCCCAAGAAGATAAAGAACTCGATCTCCAATCCGATGCTGATAGCCAAAGAAAGCTCAAAGATGCTATGTGGGAACGGTCCCCTAGTCCGTCTACCTCGGCGAACAGTCATGATAGTAGGTTTGGACCAGTACCACGCGTAGCATCTCCCCTCCACGTATTCATGTGGGCAACAATCACAAGACCCCACCCGCACTTAAGGGAACAAAGGAATGGGCTCGAAGACACTACAACACCGAAGCCACTTGCTCTTGGAGTAATTAGTCTTCTAAGTACCTAGTCGCGAATTATCTATCTACTTCTATTCTAAATATTCGAATCTTATTGTAATTCGACTATATGATATTTGGGATTCACCTATTTTATTCTAATTAATGATTCTTTTGGTGTTTTGAGTGAATATGGAATCTCAGGTTTAGTGTTGTGTTTTTGTGATTACATAATTTTCTAGTCTCTTTCCCTAAACATGGAGTTAATTGTCATACAAAGATTTGCAACGATAAGCACATATAAGGAAGGATACCTTCACAAATACGGCGACCGACATAATTGTAAATGTATCCCGACATATGTGTGTTTATCTGTCCATATCTAAGTGTTCAATGTGCTGCTTTTACGTTTGTATGGGGATAAAAATCCCGTCTATATTCGCTTTGGAATTATGATCATGTTTGTGAGTCTTGTTCATTCATGATTAGACAAGATCCAAATTTCCTATTTGTCCTAAACTCGTGTGAATTCGGAATTTTAGTGAACATGCCTCCAAGACGCGTTACTCGCAATTCTACCAACGGTGGAGAAACATCCAGGGGTGGAAGAAGGGGTGGTCGCATGGGTAGAGGTGGTGGTCGATCTGGTGGTCAATCTGGTGGCCGAACTGGTGGGGTCACTGGTGTCGAGGGAGGAAACCCTGATAACGCTGCGATTATCGCGCAACAATTACAGGCCTTGCTACCAGAAATTGTCACACACGTTGGTAACAACCTTCTGAATCACGGTGATGCTGGAGACGAAGAAGGTGCTAATGATGAGCACCCTAATGGAGGAGGCGGAGGTGAAGCTAACGGAGCGGGGACAATGGTACTGCTAGGGGGTGCACGTACAAGGAGTTAATTGCGTGCAAACCGAAGGAATTCGACGGAAAAGGGGGTGCTTTGGCTTATACGCGATGAGTGGAGAAAATGGAAGATGTGATTGACATGAGTAACTGCGCAATGAACCAAAGGGTTAAATATGCTTCGAGTGTGGAACGGTGGAAGCGACTGAGCATCTTACCATCCAAAGTGCAATACTGAAAGCTGGAGATTCGTAGGAGTCTCAGTCGCTTCCACCGTTCCACGAATCTCTGAAAGCGGCCCGTAAATGTATCTCTCGATCCTCTTAGACTTGGAAATCACCATATGAGGAACTAACTTTGCTAGCTCATGAAACTGATCAGCATACCCCGCGTGATTAGCCTTACCATAGAGTGATTCCTGAATTCATTATCAAGTTTCTTCATTTCATTGTTGGGACAATATTCTTCCTTCAGTAGTGTCTTGAAGTCTTCCCATGTCATCCCTATAGCAGATTCCCTGCCCCTAACTTGAATTTGAGTGTTCCACCAGGTCAGTGCCTTCCTGATCAACACACTCGAAGCATACTTAACCCTTTGGTTCATTGGGCAGTTACAATGTCAATCACAACTTCCATTTTCTCCACCCATACCGTATAAGCCAAAGCACCACCTTTTCCGTCGAATTCCTTCAGTTTGCACGCAATGAACTCCTTGTACGTGCACCGCTAACAGTACCATTGTCCCCCGCTCCGTTAGCTTCACCTCCGCCTCCTCGATTAGGGTGCTCATCATCAGCACCTTCTTCGCCTCCAGCATCACCGTGATTCAGAAGGGTGTTACCAACCCGTGTGACAATTTCTGGTAGCAAGGCATGTAATTGTTGCGCGATAATCGCAACGTTATCAGGGTTTCCTCCCTCGGCACCAGTGGCCCCACCAGATCGACCACCACCTCTACCCATGCGACCACCCGTTCTTCCACCCCTGGATGTTTCTCCACCATCGGTAGAATTGCGAGTAACGTGTCTTGGAGGCATGTTCACTAAAATTTCGAATTCACACGATCAACACACTCGAAGCATACTTAATCCTTTGGTTCATTGGGCAGCTTCCATTTTATCCACCCATACCGTATAAGCCAAAGCACCCCCTTTTCCGTTGAATTCCTTCAGTTTGCACGCAATGAACTCCTTGTACGTGCACCGCTAGCAGTACCATTGTCCCCCGCTCCGTTAGCTTCACCTCCGCCTCCTCGATTAGGGTGCTCATCATCAGCACCTTCATCGCCTCCAGCATCACCGTGATTCAGAAGAGTGTTAGCAACCCGTGTGACAATTTCCGGTAACAAGGCATGTAATTGTTGCGATATCGCAGAGTTATCAGGGTTTCCTCCCTCGGCACCAGTGGCCCCACCAGTTCGACCACCAGATCGACCACCACCTCTACCCATGCGACCACCCCTTCTTCCACCCCTGGATGTTTCTCCACCGGTGGTAGAATTGCGAGTAACACGTCTTGGAGGCATGTTCACTAAAATTTCGAATTCACACGAGTTTAGGACAAATAGGAAATTTGGATTGTGTCTAATCATGAATGCACAAGACTCACAAACATGATCATAATACCAAAGCACATATAGACGGGATTTTTATTCCCATACAAACGTAAAAGCAGCACATTGAACACTCAAATATGAACAGATAAGCACACATATGTCGGGATACTTTTACAATTACGTCGGCCGCCATATTTGTGAAGGTATCCTTCCTTATATGTCCTTATCGTTTCAAATCCTTGTATCATAATTAACTCTGTGTTTAGGGAAAGATATTAGAAAATTATGTAATCACAAAAACTCAACACTAAACCAGAGATTTCATATTCGCTCAAAACACCAAAAGAATCATTAAATAGGTGAATCCCAAATATCATATAGTCGAATTACAATAAGATTCGAATATTTGGAATAGAAATAGATAGATAATTCGCGACTAGGTACTTAGTAGACTAATTGCTCCAAGAGCAAGTGGCTTCGGTATTTGTAGCGTCTTCGAGCCCATTCCTTTGTTCCTCTAAGTGCGGGTGGGGTCTTGTGATTGTTGCCCATATAAATACGTGGAGGGGGAGATGCTAAGTGTGGTACCGGTCCAACCCTACTCTCATGACTGCTCGTCGAGGTAGACGGACTAGGGGACCGTTCCCATATAGCATCTTCGAGTTTTCTTTGGCTATCAGCATCGGATTGGAGATTGAGTTCCTTATCTTCTTCGGGTTCGGTCGATGAGGAGATGAGTATAACAACCTTGCGAGCACGCCTCGGTCATTTGCGTGGTGTTTGCTTTGGCCAAGCTCCTACCCCCTCATATCGATATAATCCCCCTATAACTCTAGGCTTTCTCTTTATGGGTTCGGGTACAGGTGGATTAGTTAGTAGAGCGTCCCTCGGTGTAGTGTCGGAAGATGCTAACGAAACGCCATTACCTTTATACCTATTTGTCGTGACTAAAGTGAAAAGTCGGCTTTAGTAGCAGTTAAGTTCACATAATCATACGCACACGTAATTTCCTAGTATATTATCTATATGCGGGTTCCTAGGTTATAGTCAAGGTCGATCCACCTAATTCTCTACATATCGAAGTCCTATCATCATGATCGAGATTTAATACCGTGTGTAGAAGGACCTCACGTGTTTTACTCAATCCAATATGACTCTTAGTTCGGGTGCATTGTATAGGATGTAAATCAACACACCGCAATATTATTTTATCTAATTATCCATCTTTTATTATCCTTATAGTGTGAACTACATGCTCACACTTGTAGTTGTTTTTATGAAACCCGAGTTTTACCTCAAGGTATGATGCAACATCATCAATAATGTATGCAATTTTTGTTCGGCTTTCTTTAGGTCTATTAAATATTCAGTTTAATTTTCCTTTTATTTCAGTACCAAATTAGCAAAGGCCACATGGTCATTTACTACTCATTTGAACAATCTGTGATTCTAAATTATATCATTTTGGACGCTCCAAAAAACATTGATCAATACAAAATAGTTATGTGACCCACCAATGTCTTGATATATCCACAGTACGTGGGCCCCCATATTCTGAATATATCCTACATTAATGTACTCACTACCAAAATTGTATCGCACAACTGTTGGATATCGACGGTCTTTAAAACGATTTTAAATATATAACATGATCAAAAACACGTAGCGGAATAATTAAATATAATTGTATAAAAGATTTCCAATTCGGATCCAATTGAATCTACTAGATTAACCAAGACAATATTAAATATAAAGTTAGATATACCTTTAACAAGCAATGAATATGAATGTGTAGAAACTAGTGTCCAAGCTAGAATACCACTAAGGTTGATCCACACATGAGCACTTCAAAGATCACCAACGGAATGCTAGTTCCAATCAAGCAAGTAATTAAAATAATCACCTTTGATTATTTAGTGAAACAAATTAAAAAGAAAAACCTTTAAATTTAATACTTCGATTAAATATCAAAGAAAAGGAGTTTCTGTTTTCGTTTTTCAAGTAATCGAAAATCAATAAATGGGGTTCTTGGTTTTCATTCGTATGTTCAAACAAAACAGAGGGGTTTAGTTTTTTTTTTTTTTTTTGTTGTGTGTTATACGGCTCACACAACAACCACACACACATATATATATATATAGATATATATATTTAATTGATACTTTATCAACAACTAAATTAAATTAATCAATGGCTTTCATAAACTTTGTTACTCGGCGTATTATTAGTTGGTATCTCAATGCTCTTTGTGTGTGACCCTATAGGTTCATACATAATTAGTAGTATAGTTATAAAAGTTGTACTATGCACGTATTTCCAACAACATCGTATACGGATCACGTCATTTTTATATATATTTTGAAACTTTCTTTCGGGTGAAAGTTTACTCGTTGTTGTTATTTGTATTATCGACTTTTGTTTCCATTTTTGTTATGTTTATAACTCTCCTATAGTCGTATTCAATACCCGGTTAAACTTAAGAGATTGTAATCGTGCCTTAAATCTTATATTTATCATTAATTCATTTAACTCGTATAGTTTTGTTGCCTAGCCAATTCGGGTTGTGACATTAACATTGCATGGTATAATTTTCAGTTTTGACTCGTTTTATGTACTCATCATTATACCAATTGAAATGTTAAGTTCGCGTTGAGTATTAGCCACATGAGTATAGTAACTACTAATCTCCTTTTATTTGTATCGTTTCGTATTATTTCTTTATCATATATTAAGGTATAATATACCTAAGTGTATCCATATCGTATGGTTACCTCCTATTAAGTGAAACTACAATCGGCAAATAAGCACATAGAATGTCAATAAGTAGTGAGTAGTGGAGCAAATAATAGGCATGTTAAATAGTAATCATACAATTAAGAAGTCATAAGCAACTACCTATAAAGCTCACTCTCATCCAACACACCAACCCTATGGTGTATTTTTCGTTTCAATAATCACTTAATTCGTTTTTTTTCTTCTAATAGCTATGATATACTAATAGTTCCTATATCGTTTAAGACACTCCTAATCGTATACTTTGCGTGACAATTTAATAATGTACGTTAAGCACCTAATTCTAAAAAAGTCCTTTTTCGTTAAGCACCTAATTCTAAAAAAGTCCTTTTTCGTTTATATAGCATTTACGGTTTAAGTATAGATATCTAATCGTAGTACATAGTTCACTTAAACTAATGCTCTGATACCAACTTGTAACACTCTGATTTTTTCAAAATATGGATTTCCCACGAATCTTCAACGAATTAAGTTTTCAACGAAGTTTCAACCACCATACTTTCAAGAGATTTGTATCGAACGAAATTTTCAATGGATTTTCATCGAGAATAGTTTCCCATGTATTATCAAAATTCGATTACATAAAAATGAGTAAGATCATTTTATATTTGAAATACTCCTAAAATAAACCATCAAAGCATCTCTAAGTTGAGTTTTGAATGTTATTAAGCCACCCTACGTATTTGCTTATATCTAATTTACACAATGAAAATTTAACTACAACTAACTGTATAGTTAAACTAAACTATATAATTAAAACTAAAATTAAGTATAGGGTCTCATCTTCTGGGTGTCACATCCCATTCAATAAATCTTTTTTGTAACCAAAAAATACAATTATCTATGAAACAGATTTACAAAGGAATAATTAAGATCAAAATGTAGATCTATAACTTTTAAACAAGGGCATTGGTGCGATGAAGTAGGATTCCCGAGGTGGTTTGACGGTGGGTTTCACTGCCGGCAGGTAGCAAAGACTCAACCCTGACCGTTTCAGGTGGAGGTGGTTGTATTGGGGGTCGAACGGTGTCGGTGGTGATAGAGGTAGGTTCGTTTTTAACGGCCCGCCGGTTATCGTTGTTGTGTTGCTTTCGATTACTTTGGGAGGTGGTTTTCTTATGAATGTGCAGTGCTAGGAGTTGTTTTGTTGTAGAAGGAGAAAGAGAGATAAAAGCAGGTGAGACTTGAGTTGTGAGGTAATATTGTAAATGGTTGATTTAGCATCATTGGATCATTTGATTTCCAAACAATTTGAACCGTTGGATACCAATCCTCGTGAAATGGATGATGACTTTTGATTGGCTAGTTGGATAACTGTAATATAAATACCTTATCTAAATGAATGAATTTGTTAAATGGAATTTTAATTGAAGGTATTTTTTAAACTTGATTTTTTCGTAGTGTCAAAAATCAAAAAAATGTCACGGGGAAAATAGATACAATCTATGAATAATTGTATGACTTCATCTATAATTGTATAAACATAGATAGTTATATATACGTTATGAATATTTTAAATGCGTATTAAATGTATGTATAAGATGACTTCATCATTTATCTTGATACATATCAACAAGTAGAAATATACTATCTCAAATACATCTATATACATATCAATATATATACCTATGTGTATGTAAATAGATACAATATTCATGTTTTTAAAATATATACATTTAATATGTGTGTGCGGACGAGTGCACTTATGTGTGAACATTATATAAGGAGATTTTACACATCCACAGATTTTCAATAAAACATCTAAGGGCATGCTTGGTTCACTTTAGGGAATGACAATGGGAATAGTAATGGGAATACTAAGGGAATGGATAACTATTATCATTATCTTTGAAAGTGCTTGGTTCAAGAAATTATAATGTGAACATTAAAATGAAAATTCTCTTAATTTATTTTATTTTTATTCTTTTGATATTTTCGTAAGACAACTTGAACTAAAAAATGATTACAATTTAATCCCAAAACTTAATTATAATCAATCGTCCCAAATAACTTGTATACACAATTATTAAAATAAACATTGCAGGAAAAAAAACGATAAACGAAAAAGTTCAATTAGATATTCATTCCTTCATATAAATCAAGCGAAATATGAGGTTTTGATTTTAGATTTTCTGTAGCCAAATGGAGAGGGAAAAAATGAAGGATCGTCAGCTTTAATGGACATGAATGGATAATTGTTTTATTGCTTTATTTGGGAGAACAAATCATCCAAAATAATTTAAAAAATGGATGAAGGTCAGAGAGCATATGTCATCAATATTGATTGGTGATGGTAAAAATGAAAAAAAAAAAAAAAAAAAAAAAAAAGAATGAAGATAGAGGTGAAGAGACCAGGACGGTTACGACTAATATTCTCATTCCTCCCAAATTAGTGGAGAATGCTTCAATGCCCCAAACTCTATAATGATTGATTATATTGCCCTTAACCAAGCATACTTAATGGTAATCAATACCATTCCTTACTATCTAATACCTCCAACCAAGCACACCCTAAATTTGTTGAAAATCCGTGGGAACTTCCCACGAATTTTCAACGGAGCACATATATCCGTTTAAAATTCATGGGAATTTCCCACGGATTTTCAACGACTTTATTAATACTTCATTATTCTTGAGAAATTAAAGAAAGAATGCACATATATATACTAATATACATATATAATATAGTAATATATGTATCTACATATATACAGTTGTTTCTCACTTTTCCTATCATATCTGTATATATATCGACTATAGTATTTAAATGCTTAAGCATATAAAATATTTAGATATATATAAACATAGATACTTATAAATACTTTATTAATATCTTAAATGTATATTAAATGTATGTTTAAGTGTATGATTTTATCATTTATTTTGATACGTATCAACAAGTAGAAGTATACTATCTCAAACACATCCATATACATATAAATGTTTACATATATATGTATGTAACTAGACACAATATTCATGTTTTAAAATATATACTTCTAATGTGTGCTCGTGAGAGAGTACACGTGTGTGTGACATTATAAAAAAGGTCTCACCTACCCACTGATTTCCAACGAAACATCTAAATTTGTTAAAAATTCGTGAGAACTTCTCACGAATTTTGAACGGAGCACATATATCCGTTGAAAAATCATGGGAATTTCCCACGGATTTTCAACGACTTTATTAATATTTCATTATTTTTGAGAACTTAAGGAAAGAATGCACCTATATACTAATATACACATATAATATAGTAATATATAAAATACACGTTATTTGTATCTACATATATACGATTGTTTCTCACTTTCCCTATCATATATGTATATATGTCAACTATAGTATTTAAATGTTTAAGCATAAACATAGATACTTATATGTACGTTTTTAATATCTTAAATGCATAATAAATGTATGTATAAGTGTATGACTTCATCATTTATCTTGATACGTTACAATTTCTCATGAAATTCCAACGGAACACTTAAAATGATTTCCCACGGATTTTCAACGAAACATCTAATATGGTTGAAAATCCGTTACTATTTCTCACGAAATTTCAACGAACCGATTAAAATGGTTTTCCACGGATTTTCAATGATTATATATTTACAATTAACCTTAAATTTAAATTATTTCCCACGGATTACTGACGACCTCTAATTAATAATTATCTTTTTAAATGTGTGAAAAACCTCCAAAACTTTTGTCGGAAATCCGTTGAAAATTCGTGAAAAAATCTTTATTTAATTATCGGATTTCCCACGGATTATGTTTCGTGGCAAATCTGTTGTAAATCCGTGAGAAAATTTCGACAAAAATTCGTGAGAAAATTTTCCACGGAAAACTTGTCGTGGAAAATCTGTAAGTATAAACAGATTTTCTAGTAGTGACAATCCTTCTCCCAAGCTCGATTACCTAAACAATAGTTAATATATAAAGACACTATCGTTAAAACTAAACATGTCAGATTACTCTAGTTGGATACCTACTTAATTGCTATCTTAAGTCATACTCTTAATTATTATTTAATTAAGTGATTTAATGGTGCTGATCGAATGCGTGTTTCATTTGTATGCATAACAAAAGTACCATGCACTTGTTAGTATAAATAATACTAGTTTACATGTTTATACAATATGCCATGGTAGTATACTTACAATCGCTTTCCATCTAAGGTAATTATATATTATTATTAGCCTCATCATGAATCCTCAAAATTACAATATAATGCACCCATGAATCCTTAAACCATCTGTGCATTGAACCATATGAATGTTAATTTGTTTGTTTATTTCTTTTGCGTCAAAGGCGACATCGACCCATCATCTTAGAGAGCTAATGAAATCCTTTATAACATGTATCTAAACCACTGGAAACTGTAGAGTAGATTAATTGTAAATGATTGTTAAAGTACAGTTAATAACAGGGGGTAAGAACAGTTGTCTAAACATAGCCAGTAGCATTACTCTTGTGAATTTAAGGTTACTCGAAACCCATTTATTCACCAAATTCAGCAGCATACATGTTCTCGAGATCAGCATGCATGTTCTCGAGATCACTTGTGTTTGATTCATTTTAATTTATCTAAATCTCACATAATTTTCCAGGAACTTTAACATATCAACCTATAATTATCCAGAATTTCAAAGCTTTGGGACTTAAACCCTATTGCATATGATCTATTCAAAATACACGTTCCTGAATTCGTCAACAATCTGTCATGTTTAATTAAATGACCTTTTTGACACATTTAGAGTCCGAATTAGCAAAAACTTAAAACTAAACAGTTGTAGAAAACGTTGTGTTTTACCTGTATATGAAATTTTAAGTCAATCAGACTCGTTTTCAATTTTATACGAATATTTGAACATAACAGGTTTCATTGATTATCATATATCGTACAAATCGAACACGTGATTCGTTAGTTCTTCATTATCCTATGTAAACCGTAGAAAACGAAATTATAGAACTTATTACCTTAGAGTATTAGTCTTAGAATCGTTCTCTTCCCTCCTCTTCAAGTGGAATGTACAGTTTGATCATTTAAACTGATTTCATACTTAAAAAGACAACCGATTTCTTCTTGGTTTTGCAAACCCTAGACCGCCTACTTTGGCCTCTCAAATCCATCGATTGTTTTGCAGGGAATTTGAGGGTTAGGGATTTAATTATATACGTCTTTAAAAGTAGGCAAGTTTACTTAATGACCCTTAAGTTTGATCTTTGCATTATTTACACCAATTTGGCTATTTTCTTCACAATTTCAATCCGTATTGTATGTGATTAAACTACGAGATTTAACAAACTAATAATTCACATTGATTATCATTTAATTATTACTTTGTAACATTTACTAATCGTTTTCGGAAATTCGGGACGTTACAATTCTTCCCTCCTAAAAATGATTCCGTCCTCGGAATCCAATTTTTTTCCTTAAGTCATATAGATGCTTGCGTCATCGTGTTTTCAATCTATTTCGTTTATCCTTACGGATGTCTAAATGAGATTCTTTAAATGAAGACTCTCGAATCACAAGTAATGTAAATCTTCAATTCGCTAGGTTGACTATTTCGTGCTTGTGATTCATTCGGTCCATCATTAGTACCTATTTATACAATGACAACTCTGCAAGGTGTTTACGTTGTGTTATTTAATTCATTCAATCACCGACGTCTTGCTTTTGATCTTAGTTTTAGTCAGGTTAAAATCAGTAAGTTTAGCTGCTTATCATCCGATATTCGATTATCCTATTTCACATCTTAAGTGTCATCACTAATTAGGCACATTCAGATTGTGTAGCTATACCACTCATGTTGGGCCTCAATTTTCAAAAAAAAAAGTTGCCTAGAAAATTGATTTAATGTATTTTTGTAGTCAAAGTTAGCGGTGAGCAGTTCCCACCTATCAACCTCCACGAATTTCATTTTGTGTTTCTCGTTTTAAAGACTTCCAGTAATTGATATAAACTTTCGTATTCAGTCGGCTATCAAACGCTGTTCTCGGTTTTCTCCTTGATTTGTTCTTCTACCTTTACCAATCAAGTTGTTGTTTCATCTAGTGAGGCTATTGATTCATCGGGATCCCAATTAAAAGATTCCTTCTCTTCACTGTGTATTTTTTTTTGTGATCTTAATTATGTTTGTCATCTTTAGTTTATGTGTGAAGGTTTCATAGGTCATCCCGTCGACCACGACCCTCAACCTAAGATAGTGTGACTCCACACATCAAAGACTTTGGCATGGAGCATACGGGTCATAAAAATTACCTTATAAATTTCAGCATGTCTATATTACCCAAAGGTTCTCACCATGGCTCTGAATCGCTCTACAACACCACAAAACCTTAGCGCGCGCTTTCGGGAAAGGATTGGATTATCTAGGCGTTTTAATAAACTTCTGGTGTGTCCTCTTGTAATGTGGTTAACAAGTGTCTCCATTCGCCTTTTCTGGTCGTTGTATGCTATCGTTCGTTGGAACATTCAATGATGAATTCCCCATGTTAACTCATGAGTTTCCAAGAGACTTTGTGTCTTAATCGGGTCCTCATGAAAATGTTATCAAGTCGTTTTAGATTTAATCAGTTTCATTTTCGGTTAATACAACCATCCAAGTGTTCAAGGAGTAGGTCTCCTTGTATTCCTAGATGTTTGTACATATATTATCATCCTCTATTATCCTTTATAATCTGAAATGTTTTATGTTTCTCGTCATCCCAATTGTGTAGGCGTAGACAAATAGAGATTTGAAAAACATCGTCAAAATACTCATTTAAATAGTTCGTGAACACCAAGGGTATATTGTTCATTCTAATTATTATATTGAAGAACTCGTTGTGTTCGTGACCAGACATTGTAGCAATCCTTAAGATTTTTTTTTTCCATTCATTGTGTCGTTTCTCGTGATCGTGTTCTATTGTCATATTATTATAATCTTTCGTTGTGTTTTCATATCGGGTCACTGATCCCAACCTTAGTATCTTGTAAAGTCGGAACGGCCTTTCTTTTATTCATTAGCTAATAAATGTCATTGTCTATTGTTCTTACAGACAATAAATTTAATCTTATAGTAGTTTCGCATTAACGAAGTCCTATCATCATGATCGAGATTTAATATACCGTGTGTAAAAGGACCTCACGTGTTTTACTCAATCCAATACGGCTCTTACTTCGGGTGCATTGTATAGGGTGTAAATCAACACACCGCAATATTATTTTTATCTAATTATCCATCTTTTATTATCCTTATGGTGTGAACTACATACTCACACATGTAGTTGTTTTTATGAAATCCGAGTTTTACCTCAAGGTATACTGCAACATCATCAATAATGTATGCAATTTTCGTTCGACTTTCTTTAGGTCCATTAAATGTTCAGTTTAATTTTCCTTTTATTTTAGTACCAAATTAGCAAAGGCCACATGGTCATTTACTACTCATTTGAACAATCTGTGATTCTAAATCATATCATTTTAGACACTCCAAAACATTGATCAACACAAAATAGTTATGTGACTCACTAATGTCCTGATATATCCACAATACATGGGCCCTCATATTCTGAATATATCTCACATATAGTTCCACATAGTATGTCACATTAATTCACAGTGTCACACATATCATTCATTTTGTCCAAAAGAAAAAGAAAGCAGTAAGTTCACGGCATGAAAACAGTTGAAAATAGATTGAGCATTCTTTTCCCCCAAGTGAAAAGTATAAGAAAATGGGGTCACGAAACTCACCTCAAAACAAAGCAAGCAAGTGTTCCCAAATTAGTTTGTACGACGATCAAAGGGCGTGCGTAGGATGAGATTCCTTCCTAGAATCACCGATTGCTAGAAATAACGATTTCGGTTGCTCTCGATTAATATGATGGAATAAGGGGTTAAGATCCTTGAGATTTCAGTATTTTTATGATGAAATCGACTGAGATGGAGTGGGTATACGACTGAATTTCGTTTTGGGGTTTGTAAAATCGGCTAGGTTAAAACTTGTGAATTTATACCTGTAGACCTCCAACCGGCGGTTGGACTAGCTCAACCGGCTGGTGGGCTGATCCGTCTTGCGGCCCACGCATATCCAATCGACGGTTGGTTTGGGCCAACCGGCGGTTGGGCCCTCAGCTGCGAAACCCAACTTTTGATTTAAACTCTCGCGCGTTTTAGTTCGTCTATCGTACATCGTATTTTTATTTAACGTTAATTTCCTTACGAATTAAATTGAGTTATTTGATTTCACACGAACTATGAATTTTTCAAAATGAGAATGACGTTTAACGCGAAACAACCAACATTAGATTCATCTTAACGTATTCGAAATTTAAATCACACATGAATGACTCTCGGCGATTTAAACTACTATAGTGTTTTGGTGACGGTTGTCACATAAGATCTACATATGATAATTAGTATTTAAGTTTATATATTTTGATATGTTATTTTTTATATTCAAGACGCGCGCATAATATATTCTTCTAAACTTATAATTTTTTTCTGCTCCGTCGCAACACGCCGGTAAAAGCAACTTGTTGTATTTTAAAACTATTTTAAAACTGGGAGTTTGATTTGATTTTCTAGATACGGTAGATTAAACCCCTTTTAAATATAAAGACACGTCACAATTAAATTAAGATATTGGATATTATAAAGCAGGTAGAATCGTGGTCGTGCAAAGCACAGCTCGGTTTAATCAATTTGAATTGAACCAAACAGGTGATGTCAATTAGTTTTCATATCCAAATATTGAAAGCAAGCATACCAACAAAATTAAAACCAGACCAATTCAAACTAAATTATAGACATTCGAAAACACGCTAGTACTAAGCATAGTTGGTCTATTATCGAAATCACACTTCGTTTATATAGTTTGTGACATGTATATTGTACAATTAATTGAAATACAAGTAGACGTAGATACTGACGGATTTAGAAGGGAGACCGTTGTCCCGTCAAAAACTTTCCCATAACTGAAAAAAAAAAAAAAAAGAAAAGGATATTAATGATGTTTTATGAACTCATTTCAAATTAAGCAATTACATAAGTCATGATAACGTGGTAAAATTTGAAGTGTATGGAAGACAAAAAAAAAAAAAAAAAAAACTAAATAATGTTTTATATATATGTTAAGAAAATAAGAAGCTAATACACTTGTTTAAGCTTTTTTAGAATGTAATCTATGACTATTACATTTGTTTTAGTTTTTAATATTGCTTTTTAAAAAGTTAACTTTTGAAATGCCAAATTTAATTATTAAGTGATGTGGTATCTTTAATTTAAGTTATCTCTTAGTCAACATGAAAATGGAAGATAATTAAACAAGCTAATAATTTTATAAAATAATAAGTAAAAAATAAGTAAGAAGATGTGTCAAATAATGATATTTCTATGTGTCAACATTTAAAGCAATGTTGTGCTTTTTATTTATAAAGAAAATGAAATGAAATTAACATAATCATAATTTTTAATCTTTAATTCTTTTTAATCTTTTTAATTAATGATGGGGTGTTATATTGTAAAGTGGATATATGTTTTCACTTTGTAATCGAGATGAATCAATATGACGTAAGGCTTATATAGATAATTAATTAATTAATTTTCTTGATTGGTAAAGAAAAATAAAAAATGAGAGGGGTGATGTGACAAATTCAAATGAGCTTGGTTTTCATAATCAGATTCATTACCAATAAAATCATTAATTCACAACTTCTAAAAAAACACGAAGATATTAAAGATTTCTAAAACGAAATTTAAGAATTCAAATGCACTATACAAAATTACAGATGATTCTTCTCCATCATGATCATCTTTGATTCTTGAAGTCACCGTTAATTCTTCACTCCTAAAATTAGCATGAGAAGAATTAAACTATGAGACAAGACCAACTAAAACCATTTGACCACCACCAATGTGAAGCACTTGAAACATAAAATATGCCAAAAGAGAAGCAATATAGGCCATATATATCCATGCATTCCCACGTAAGTCAACCATGCCATAACCACCAAACACTTATATTATATGTGTAATATGAGAAATTTTAACTCGTGCGTTGCATCGGAATTTTGACGTTGCATATTTATAAAATATAAACTTTTAAAAAAGAAATATCAAAATATAGAAGTCTTGGAATATATTAATTACTTGTAATACATACTAAATAAAAGTTGAAATTATCATAAACTTATTCAAATGTCATAATGATATAATGCATATGCATTTTAATTACACATATAACATATAATAATGACACAATATAGAACCTAACATATTAAGGTAGATATTTAAAAAATAGAGATTTATGTAGGTTTAATATGACACTGAAAACTTTGTACTTAAATTAGATGCTCTAAATGAAGTTTGTTAAGATCATAAACAAAATATAATTGAAAAGGGATATGTTATGAGGTTTGAGATTTATAATTTATCTTAAGTTTGGTCCATTCAAAATGATGGATCATCTTGTAAAAATGTATAAAACAAAGTTTACTATTGAGATAATTTTATAATGATCTTATTTATACCAACTACAATAACGATATAATATAATAACTATAACATTGGTAAATTTAGTACCAATAGTTTCTTTAGGTAATAGCTACAACTTATATGTAAAAATAGTAATATTAAAGAATAATTATAAAAGTTATTTGTATCTTTGATAATACATTATACAATAACAAAATGAGTAATATATACAAATAAACAAGTTTATTTAACTTTAAGACGTATATCAAATCTATTAACATTTTTAATTTTCTTATGTAGTTTGTATTAAATTTAAACTTCCTAAATAGTTTTTAAACTTTTATCAATTTGAAAAATTGTAATATTTGATGGGATAGAAACATGTGAACTAATAAACAAAATTTAAGATTCATGATGTAGTTAAAATATAAAACTTATAATTTGAATTGAAATGGAGAAAATGTTAAAACTTCAAAGAATTGAGGGTGAGAGTTATTATTTTTTTCCTAGCTAGTCAAACCAACCACCTCAATATGTTATGCCATACATATGTGATTTATTTATTTTTATTTGTATCACTATTTATGAGTTGCTATAGTATATTTTTGAGTTGCAATAGGTTAGGAATAGTGTTATTTACCTTTAGTAAATGTAGTATGGATAGTATCTAGAAAATTACAAAAACCAAAAGATAAAAAATAAAAATTGTCTAAATCACTAAACCTTCTGTTAATTATCAAAACATATAGTTTCATCTTTGGATTTACAAAGCAAAACTTGACGAAAGGATATCGGTTTGAAACTCACCAAACACCAAATTATGTCATAATTGAATTTGCAGTCCCTGTTTCATCTTGGTCGTTATCCAAAGCCATTACATTTTGTAGTACCTCTTCAAGGCCATCATGTGAAAGTACTACATTATCAAAAATTAGATCGTTAGTGATAAAATAGTTAATCGATGCATATAAAACTGTTATAATATACGAATCAAACTAAAAACTTACAATTTTCCCCAAACAACCAATCTCGGGTAAAAATCATAGCTTCATTCGTAGAAGGCCGCATTGAACTTCGATATTGATCCAAAATTCTTCCTGTAAGACTAAAGGTTGTTTCAGAAGCCACGGTTGAAATTGGAACACAACTTATATCCGTAGCAAATTTAGCTAAAACTGGATACCTATACCGTTGAGATTTCTAAAAATCAAGTAACCAAACACGAATTTTAGTTCTTGTCTTTGCGAGGTATAGTTGCATTTCAGTAAATCCACCTGAACTCGAACTTTCAGCATTATCAAACTCATCAAACTCCTGGTATTATACAAAGAACTAGTAAGTATATTTTACAATATAAATACATAAAACAGAATCCACAAATTCATACCTTATAAAATACTTTGACTCGTGCCTCTTTCTTCTTTATTTCCTTATTTGCTACTACCGCTACATGATGTCGAACATGTTGAACTCTTTGATTCTTTCAAATATTCATCAAAACTCCATCTAGTACATTCTAACCGCTTTCAATTGTGGAAAGTCGGGACCATAAAGTTTCTGATAAGAAAATTCAAGGGAGGAATACTTGTATTTAGGATCAAATACAATAGCTACTGCTAATAGTGTACTAAAATCAGCCCAATATTTATTGAACTTCAACCACATTTGGTCAGCTATATGCTTCATATAAGCATCTTTACTTTTTAACTCAGTAACCAACTTCAAGTGAAAATCAAATACTATAGGGAAAAACAAATTCGAAGTGGGATAAAGAGTTCCCGAGAAGTCCAGTGTCGCTTCATAGAAAACTTGAAGAAAGTCACATATCTTCCTAATACGTTCCCATTCGTCTTCTGTTGGACAACTTTCAAAAAAAGCCTCAAGCAAACTAAGATGACACAAAGCAGGCCGATAATAAAGTTCACATGATAGCATTTTATAAGTGGCATTCAACTTAATAGGAACATCTTTCATCAAAGATCTTTTGGTATCTAACAAAGTTTATGTGCAACAGTACTCGAACTTTTTTCCCTACCATCAGAACCCTTCACATATCTGATACAATCTCTAACTTTTTCAACAACAACATCAATTTCTTTTAGCCCATCTTGAACAATTAAATTGAAAATATGACAACAACACCTAAGATGAAATAGCTCACCACTCACCACCATATATTAAGGAATTCAGTAAACCAAATTGTTTTTTAAGCAAATTAACACAAACATCATTTGCAGAAGCATTATCTAACGTCATAGAAAATAACTTGTTTTCAATACCCCAATTTTTAACAAAGCCAATAAGTTTTTCAGCTAAAGCAACACCCGTATGTGGAGGAGGCATGTAAGAAAAGTTTATAATTTTTTTTTCTGTAACACACAATCGCTATTGACATAATGTGCAGTTAAACTCAAATAGCCATCAGTAACAATTGACGTTCAAGCATCAGAAGTTAAAGAGATTCGATTAGGTCAACTAATTAACTCATCACGATATCTCGTACTTTCACATTAAAAATTAAAAAAAAAATAGGTTTAATAACAAACAATTTTCCTAGCAACCAACAAATAATTATATAAAAAGACAAAAGTAACTTTATTATGACTACTATTTGATCTTTAACTTCAGAGGTTAGAGTAATTAGAGATTGTGATATGTGAATTTGTGAGTAAATGAGATCTGAGAAGTGAGATCTAAGATATGAAATTAGGTTAGGAACGTCCTTTTGGAGGGAAAAGAAGAGCCCAAATAAAATGAATATTTTAGTGTAGGCTTCACGTTAATTAAATGAAAAGATTCAAATTCTGTATCAAATTTAAAATTAAATAAAATTTTACAATATTATTTAAAAATTTCAATTCTTCGGGTCAAATATTCCAACCCCAACCTAACTATTTTCGAATCGGTTTCGTATCGGGTTTTAGATAATGTTGAAAATTGACAGTCATAGTTGTCAATATACCCAACAATTTACATGCTTACCCAAATATTAATACACGTCATCATAATTAATTAACAAACACCCAAACATAGAAAATGACAACACTTGTAAAGTTGTGACAGTGAGATTCGTAAATGACAAAGAATGGTGGGATCGTGGCATTTTAAGTGTATGATTTCTATGTGGTCAAAATTCTGTAGCCATTGAATTTAATGCCATAAGTACAAAGATGAAATGGGGGCAATAAGTCCAAATCAAGTAACAAATTTTTTGTACATATGAGAACGAGAAAGAAAATGATAAGCCGCAAACAATAATGTACAACAAGTCAAATAAAAAAAATAAACAAATTTTAACTCGATGAGACACATGAATGAGCAAAAACGAAAATTCTCTATTGTCAGACTCGTGGCTATTGAGTCATATCGTGGGCAAATGAGTAGTTAACTTCATAGTCACGAGGGACTTAGTTAAATTGTCTCAGTAATTACTCTCTCCGTCCCATTTTTATTATTTACCTTACTATTTTTGTCTGTTTCAAAAATATTGTCCATTTGCTAAAACAACTATTAAAATTCATTAAACTCGTTATTCTACTCTCAATAATAAAATTCAGTCAAACTTGCTTTGAATATAAGGGCATATAGACATTCATACGATCTATCATTAATCTAACAAAAAAGTTGAGAGACAATAAAAGTGAGACGAAGAGAGTAGCATAAATTAAAAACAAATGCTACTGATGTCGTGTGACACGTGTTTAAAATATTTATAATCAAATGGATATTACTACAATTATAATTATCACACAAGTCAGGCAAGAATACCTGATCGAATAATAATATAGTTATATTAAGTCCGAGTCAAACTCAGGGAACGGTGTTTATTGAATTCAATTGGAATTTAGAATTAAACCAATAAAAAGTAAATAACAAAGGAGGAGCGTTTTAGTTACGTACAAACATATTTAAGAAACTAATAAATCTTAAATTAAAAAAAGCAATTTATAAGACAAGTATGGATAAAGGAATGTATTTACTTAAACTTTTATTTCCTAGATTCCAGTTATCATGCATGTTTACACCATTGGATAATTTTATTGTGAATAAATCTTTTGTGGAAAATTACTTTATCTAGTTAACGATTCCTATAAAGTCTAGATGAGACACAAGACTCGTTATTAATACACAAGAAATCCTTTCTATGTGTTGTCTACCTATTCTTTATTTAATTAAGCACTTCAATCGTTTATTGCTATTTATCCTAGCGACCTTGAATCAACAAGTATCTAATAATTGTCGTTTGACAACTGTCACATTAAATAATGTTCAATAATTATTATTACTCGTAACCTATCGCCGATTAGAGCTTCAATCTACAACTATTTAACAAGTTAAATAATTGCAAATAACTAATAACCTAGACAAGACTACGTTATAGAAAAGGTTGATTAATCACGTTAAGTAACAACTAAAGATCAATTAAATAAGATGGATCTTTCAGATAAACACAATAAACTTCATAAAATCATATCCAACATAAACAACATTTAAAGTATCATCTAGGTATTATTATCTAAGTAAACACACAATCACTTAGTTCATGACTAAGTTATACAAAATCAGAAACGATATCCAAAGAAAAGACATGTTAAATTGAATACGAATATGGATCAAGAAAACCGAATCGTGAAGCGCGTGTTGAAAGCTTGATCGTAGACAAATCCTTGCAATCCCGCGTCTCTAATTCGTTCCTAAAACCTTCAGAAAATTGCCTTTGTCGAATTAGGGTTAAGAGAAGTTCCCCTTCGCATTCTGAGGTTAAGGCTCTATATATAGTTTTCTGGGCCGACCTCCCAACTGGCGGTTGGGCCTTCTAACCGGCGGTTGGGCACGGGTTCCAGAATATTCTCTTCGCGATTCAGTTTCAACTTTTACACTTTTTACACTTTCATCCTTTTTCTTCAGATTCTCTTCGTTTTTAGTCCTTTTTATATTCTTTTTCAGATTCAAGCCATAATTACACCTAAATGCAAATATGAACGAAATAAGTATCTAAAATCATATAAATGCAAATGTATTAAAAATAGAGAAATATTATTAATTAAATATGTACTTATTTGATGTTATCAGCTATGTATATGAGTTTTGAAATAAGAAAAATGTTATATGGTTTTAAAAATAGGTCAATAGATGTATCTGACAAATTAATCTTAAATTGTGAAAAATGTGAGAGAAATATTGGAATACATGTGTTAAATATTATATTGGTTATGCATAGATTTAAAAATGCATTTTAACTATGTTTATTATTACTCATTCTAATCCATGATACTTTTATGTAAATACTACTTCCTCCATCTCAATATTATTATCATCAGATAAGAAATACACAGTTTAAAAAAATTGAATTTATGACTGTTGATCACTAATATAATTTCATCTATACTATTTTCAAACATTTTAATTGGTTGATTTTGATAAAGGACAATTGTTTTGAGACATACCAAAACAAAAGCTGAACAAATAAATTGGAAAGGATGGAGTATGATTGATGATTAAAAATTAATATCCCTCATTTTAGACAAACATTATGTTATGTAATCTTATTTATAATTGAAACTTCGCGTCAATATATTAATTATCATTATAATTATATAATAATTTATTATATATACTAATACAATTTCTTGAAAATGTTATATGATATTGTGATATCATGCGGATAATACACATATTTGACGTTAGTAAAACTGTTTATTACTAATTGTCTTTCCTTTTAGTTTATGTAACAATCATCTAATACTTTTAAGCAATAAAAAATTATATGTGTCAACCTAAAATTCAATTACAATGTTTAAATGCTAAATGTCTCTTTAATGTTTTCTTGCTATCTTCTAAATTGAATGATCTTTGTAATGACTATCATTGAATTTATTAAAAGAGATGGTTCAAATTCACAATACATTGATCATCTAGAGTTGTTAACTTTTCTACCTTCTATTTTTCTAATTTCGGCCTTCATATTTTCTATAATAATAGTACATAGTGTATGTTCAAAATATAACATTATAACACATTATATTTATAATTATATATGTTTGACTATTAATATAATCATTATCATCATCATCTACTAATGAGCATATTATATAAAAATATTTGCATCACATAATGTCATTTATAATTATTTGTCGTCATAGATATGAATAGTTAAACATTCCTAGACATTGGTATATAGTTTCCATCAAATCAAGCACTAGCATGCTATCACCAGTGCACATGATATATGGTGATATTGATTGTGTATTTTAGAAACATCTAGATGATCATGTCTTGAGCAAATTTAATTTCTTATGCATTATCCTGTATATTCATAGTATTGATATATGTTTAAATTTGATATGTACTAATTTAAATTAAAATATAATCGAGCATTCATTGTACAAACAATTCCAATGTCAACAAGATTTGTACAAAAATATAATAAAGTAAGCGCAATTAAGTAGTCTTCATATATGTAGTTCACAATTTTTCTAAGAACAGTTACATGATTAAAGTGACTCAAGGATTAAAAATTAGAAAAAGAACAAAAATAATCCTCATACCTTCGTGTATTACTCGGTGAATTTTACGCTTTATATTGGAAATCTGTCGCACCCCCAAATCTTGATGCAGCGGAAGTCGGGTCGGGGCGCGACTAATCATGGATCATTATACATAATAAATAACGAACGACCACTATATGCGTCGTTTTGAAATCAGTACCAAAATATTTCATTGATAAGCCAAATGTTTACACCAATTTTTGAGTTCGCGAATAGTTCTAGAGATTTTAATACATAACCAATATTACAAAATAGTAATGCAAGGAAAATCTCCAATGTTTGTAAATCATGCGACTCGAGCTATTGTGTCCTGGAGTAATCCTACTCCTGTTGTGAACCTGAGAATACATACTAAAATGGTCAACAATAATGTTGGTGAGTTCATAGGTTTAGATATCAAAATATAAATGTGAGCCACGAGAATTTATAAGTGTTGCACGCATGCAAAATGATGTATACTACTGCCATGAGCTCATAGTCCGAAGCTTAACCGATATGAGTTTGCCTCCTGCAGATGCCTAATCCAGAACATCCGTATGAACAAATAATAATGCGCCCGTTTGACCAGTTAGTGCTACTAACCCGGACGGGGATGGTCAATCCCAAATAGATCTATTCATTAATACTCGCGCTAAGATCCATACTAACGAAACTATGATGTGTAGAGGACTTTTGTGTGGATTATGAAAGTGAAACTCATGCAATCCGTATATGTATAAGTTTGTACTCGTGTTCATGAAAATAGTGCATGTATTCTCACCCCAATAGTTAAAACAGTAAAAGAGGGGCTATGAGTCTCACCTGAGTCTTGAGAGCGAGCGTTTAAGTTAATAAACGTTTATCCGAAGTGTAACCTTCTGGCGCCCTAAACGCACAAGGTTATGTATGAGTGAATGTCTCAAAAGATCATTCATGCTAGTTGTCCACGCAACTAGTTATGTCCAAGTGTTTGTTCATTGTTTGCGTTTAGAAAGTATGTATGGCCCGTTGGTGATGTTTTGTAATAATAATTCTCGAAGACATATTTATTATGTTTGTTTCATTGTATACTTATAAGAGTATATGTGTTTCATGTACGTATAATGTCATATGTGAACGTTCGTTATTACGCGTATTTAATAGTTGGTGAAACATGTTGTAACTCTGTTTTATGCGACACTAGGGGCGACACCAAGGCACATTGCGACACTAGGTTAGTGTCGCAACTGCCTCAAAAGTTGAGATTTATGCGACACTAGAATTAGTGTCGCAAGTTGTGTTTTCGATTTTTGTTTTAGCGACACAAGTGTTAGTGTCGCAGGGACTTGCGACACCAGTTAACACTGTTGGTTGAATTATTGCGACACAAAGGTTACTACTGTTAGTTCAATTTGCTGCGACACTAGCTTAGTGTCGCAGGTTAGTACTGTTTTATGATTTAGCGACACAAGCTTTGTGTCGCAGATTAGTACTGTTGTCTTATGTTTTAGCGACACAAGCTTTGTGTCGCAATAGCTTTGGGCCAGCTGAGACACAGAGGGGCTGTGATGTTTTCGTTGTTCGGGAAATTGCTCAAATGTGCTTGGTTTGGCCCGAAACTTTTAGGGGAGTCTTAAATATGTTACTAGAGCTCAGGAAAATTGTCGTTACGTTTTATAGTTAACCCGAAAGTGTCGTTTCATTTTTGTCACAAAATCAGCCCCCTTGGTTAACTTCTAAATTTTGGAGTCGTTTTTGGGGCTCGTTTTGACTAACCAAAGTTTCGAAGTGAACTCCAAGAAAAATCACTGTTGTTCATACATGTCTTAGGTACTTCCAGTAAAATTTTCATAACTTTTGGTCAAGTACAGCTCACGAAATCGTCCAAGGATTAGACAAGGGTCCACCAGGTCGGTTTCTGGACCTTTGCTCAGTGTTTGGTCTATATCTCATGATTTACAAAACTTCAGAAAAAGTGCAAGTACAACTTTGAAAGGTAACAGAAAAAGAAAACTTTTCCAAGTGGTTTTAGTCGATTTGGGTTTGTAGATCTCGAGATATGCTTTCCCAAAGTTGGTCGATTTTTCTGTCCAAAACGACAGTTCAGACACATCTTTTGTAAAATCGTTTTCGTATATCAAATGACCTCAGAAAAATGTCAAACCACTTGGGTTCGAAAGTAGACTCCTTGAACTTGATTTTAGGCTCAAGAATCGTTCGATTTGGTTAAGAAATGAGTTATATATCGTGTGTCAAAGTCGGGTTACGTTTTTTTGTCCGAAGGTTAATAGCTTTACCCGAAAGTTTTTAGCATTATCTTTTGGTTTTCGGTTTAGATCTTGGACATAATTAGCATAAACGAACTTCTAACATGTATATTAACATTTTCCAAGGAAGATAAACAAGATTTGAAGGAATTCTTACAAAGAAAACTCGATCTAACGCCGAAATGAGGAAGAAGGGCTGCTGCTGTTCGGTTTTTGCTTCTCTTGTTTCTTCTTCTTCCTTGAGCGATGTAGATGATGGTGGTGGTGTCCAGGGGCCTTGGAAGAGGCTGAGGATGATGGTGGTGGTGGTGGTTTTGGGCTGAGAATTGAGAGAGAGTGAGGGAACAAGAAATAAGTGAGTGTGTAAAGTGAAGTTTGTAAAATGGTGTGTGAATGTCTTAAGAGAAAAAAAGAACGGGCCAAGGGGTGTTGGGCCGATTTGGGCCTGGCTGGGCTGACTTTGGGCTTGGCCCAATGTTGGTTCTCAGGCCCGTGATTTGCTCCTTGATTTCGTGTTACGTTAATTGGTCGGTTAAACGTAAATCGCGTGTTTTAAAATTTAATTGTTAACGTTTACTTTTCGCGTGCTGTTTTCGATACATACTCGCTATTTTAAATTGATAAAACACTTTTAAATGTTTTACTGGACCTTTTCAAAACATTTGACGGGTCTCTTTCGGTGTCGGTTTCGAATTGCGCGTTTTTGTCGTGTACGATACGTTTTATACGAAACGTAAAACGTTTTAGATATTATCGTAATAATATAAGTTAAATAACAATTATTTATCATAATTAGGTTATTTAATAAAAATGTTTTTCACTAACGTCCATATTTATTGTGTCGGATTCCGTCTGATCGAATTCGCGTAATTGAAATTAATCACGTACGAGCGTATAATACAATATACAAAGTGTTAACGTAATTAGTCCTATTTCACACTAATTACAAGTAGTAATTACCTATCTTAGGTATAAATGATGGCCTAATTTGCCGGGTGTCACAAAATCCAACATTGATAGAAGTAGAAAAGTAAAGTTTGTCTAGGACATTAAACCCTCAACAAGTTTAAGGTTTGTAATATTCATTATTAGTTTATAAAATCCTTTTATTTTTATTTCAATGTCGACATACGTAGTATTAACATTCAGTTTTCATTGTAATTTATATTGAGTTTAGTATATTATACTACTAACCATAAATTATCAACATTATAATCGCAAATAATGTTAATACTTTTTGAAAATTTAGTACACATGGGTGTATTATGTCATAAATGTGCAAGACAATTGACTACTGATATAATAGTTTTTTAATAATTCATATATTTTTTGAAAACCGTCCATTGAACAGGTCTAACACTACATTTATCAAGCGAGTTATTTGAATGGAGTTACTCGATTTTTGTGTGGTATAATTTTGATTTTAGATCTTTAATCAGACCCTACTCAATATTTAAATAACTTTTTTTTATCTAATTCAATTAAAAATTTCGTTTGAAGTTTGAACTTTCAAACAAAGTAATGTTTTATTCATAAAGTTAGGTACTTTCAGGTAGGCCTGTGCGTGGTTCAGAACCGAACCAAACTAGCTTGGGACCGAATTCAACCGACCCCATTTGCACTAGATTTGCTGACTGAGGATCATACCAAATATTATCAGTTTTGTTCGGGTCGGTTTCATTACGGGTCTGATCTGTTCTCTCAAAAGAACCGAACCGAGATGATTGTTATTTTAACATGGTTCTTTATTGACTTATTTTGAGGTCATTAGTTGGAGATTAATGCACACTTATTTTTGTTATAGTTGAAAGACCTAAGTTGACAAGACGATGAAAGTGTATGATCTTTGAGTTGAGCTATATATGAATTTTTGTATAACTTTAAATCTTGGTCTAGACTTATAACGTTACATATTATCTAAATTGATGACTTGAATAAAGTACTATAATAGTCTTAACATATTCAAAGAACTATAGTTGATTTATCAAACTACATTCATTAGTTCAAAGACTAGAAGATATCGATTCATAACAAGATTACATATCTATGAATTATTCAGAAAGATCAAACGTATATTCACATCAAACCTTAACCATTGTATGTGTAACACCCCAAAAATTATAAGTTATTATATATATTAAATATGTTGTTAAATTGTAATTATATATGTATTTGGTGTTAAATACAAAATATAATGAGATGGGTTTAAAATATAAATGAAAACTTAGTTGAGGGGCTAGAGTGTAAACTGAAAGTACGAGAAGGGTTAAAATTGTCAAGTGAGGATGTTTTGGGGATTAAGAAAATAAATTAGATAAATTTATACTCCCTTCTCTAATATTCTGGGACAAAATGAGAAGGTGTTGTGTGTGTGAAGTGAATGGCGACCAAGGAGAAGAGGAGGAACAAAATTGAGCTAGAGTTTGATTAAATTGAAGCTTAAAAACCTTGGTTAATTATCCTTAAGGTATGAGCAACTTTTCTAATCCTTTTATTTGATGTTTATGTGAATTATTGTATGAACCCTAGATTGTCTAATTTGAGGGAAAGAGGTTTGGTTGAGATAGAAATGTTATGTACATGTCGTGAATAACAAATAAACTAATCTTAATGATTTTGATAGAAAAGAGATTGAGTTAATAAAATTACAAGTATTTGATGATTATGTAGATATAGAAATTGTGATTAAAGACATGTTGGAGGTTGTTGTTGTTGAAAAAGATGATTAAACACCTAATGATTTTATGTATTTAAATGAAAGAATGAAACTAAATGGGTGGTGATAATGGAAGAATCGAATTGTTATCATGTTTAAATTGAGTGAATGAGTCTAAGATGTAATTAGTAGGTTGAAGTTAACTAATGAGGTAAATGAAGTGATTACAAACAAATAAAAGTAATGAGGAAGTTGGTGAATTGTAATTATCCAAATGTGTAAGTAAATGGTAGAAATGATGTAAGTTGTTGTATTGTTACAAGTGAAGTAAATGCTTGAGGGAATAAGTATTTTGTAATGAAAGAGTATAAGTTGTTAGATGGAGGAATCTTAATGTTTTGAGTCATAAACACTTGGATTCCTATTTGAACGAGTTAGTTGTTATTGATTGTGTTGTATGTGACCTTTGTATATTTGATAATATGCTTAGGTGATCAAAGAGTTAAAAAAGGTGCAAGAGTATTATTAAGCGAATTGCAAGGTAAGTAATGAGATTGTATGTATTTAAGTGGTAACACTTGGATTGCAATGAGTAGTCAAGTGTGTACCATTTTGATGTTGTGGATTAAGTGAGATCATTGAGATACAAGAGTATTCAATGATCACACTTAATGGTGGAATTCAAGTGGTGGCAATTGAGATACAAGAGTATTAAATTAGCTATGCACTTGACACCATGAGGATGGACTCTTTGAGTCAAATTGATGAGAGATTAAGGATCCTTAATTATGAGTAATGTTGTTAATATTATTGTTGTTTAATCCCAGTTACTTACTAAATGATTTGCTTATCCCGTTACGTTGTTGATTGTGTAAGTGAACGAAGCGGGTCGGGGGTTAATTTGGGTAATGAACCCAAATGCGGCTAATGGTGGACTTGCTACATAATTAGTAGTAAGTAATACTTTTAATCATGCTCTTGATATGTAGAAACGCCCAATTGGTAAATTTGTTGATCATTTGAAAATGATTATCTTTTGTAATGAAGTTTGTTATGTATGAAGCTTTTATAAAGCGTTATGTTAAAGGTTGTTTTGGGTTGAAATTACCCTTTTAAATGGTTAAAATGTTGTTGGCGATTTAAAGATTGTAATTAGGTGGTTTAAAATAGTCAAAAGTCGTATGGTGGTAATATGATCAAAATGTCTAGAGTTGAGTTTTTGGTCAATTATGCTAATTGGCACTTGTGAATGTAATGGAGTTTATGGTTGTATCAATGAATTGTGAAGCCTAATTGTTAAGTTGTTGATGGTTTCCAAATCGGTCGAAATGGGTCTCCCAACGGGTCGTTTTATTAAAATGAGTTAAAAAGTTGATTTGAGCAGTTTGATTGCATTTCATTGTGTCAATAAGATGTTGTTGCAGTTCTGGAAGTTGTCCAAATTTGATGAATTGAAATGGTTGCAAACTTGGTTCACAATGGTGTTAAAATGGTCACTTTTCGGATTTAAGTCCAAAACGGTCGTTAGTGTGAATTTTAGAAAAGTGCCAATTAGGAAAGTTTTATTTTGTAGAGTAAAACATGCGTGCAAAATTTTCATGTCTTAATTATAGACGAGTCAAAAGTTATGCGCATTCGAAGTTGGGTCAAAACTGAATTTCGCTGAGTTCAGGATCCAAGTATAGTTACGAGATCCCACAAGGTTGCTAGGATCGCGTAACAATGAAGGAAAACTTTCTGTTGCATTTTTATGCACAAGTGCGTGATCCAGGAAGATGCTAGGATCGCGTAACATTGAAGAAAAGTAAAAAAAAATTTTTTTTGGGCGTTTCAGTATGACACATTAACACCATTTTAGACACATACAATAATAATTTCACAATAAGGTAAAGTTCAACATGTCACTCACAACATGTTAATAAGGAAGATCCTTATACAAGAACGAAAGGCTTATAATTGGTTAGGGTTTATTTAATTGTGTTATATAACGGTTAGTTGAAAAAAATATTTGTTAGTATAAATAGGTAACAAAGGATTACGATAACAAATTATTTGTTCTTAGTGTACATAAGAAGTTAATATGCTATAAGACTCCACCCAACAGGTGACACAAACTGACGCATCAGTTGGTGCTACATCAGGGCCACATCAGCTTTTTCCAAACTGACACAAACTGACATAAACTGACGCTTCACTGCCTACAGTGAACATCACTTAACATCACTTCTCTTTTTCTTGGGCCCCACACACTAATTTCTTTATTTATTTAAAACACAAACTTAAATAAAACATATTCATTAAAATTAAAAACATTACATTAAATAAAAATAAAACATTACAAATCCTAAAAAAAATACATTTATTGAAAAAAATACATTTATAAAAAAAAAATACAACTAGCTAACGCGATCGGAAATGTGGTGGGAGGGTCACAATGTGTTCGACGAGAGCTTCGCGAAGTCAATGATGCACGACACGGTCACGTATTTCCTTATCCTTACGTATTTGCGTTTCAACCCTTTCTTCCCACGATCGTTGAGGCACATTATCCGGATTTGCCGTATAGTCTTCCTCAAGTGGACACATATTTCGTCCATTGTCTTCGGTTATCATGTTGTGTAAAATTACACAACAATACATGATTCGACGTATTTTGTTGACGATATATGGTCTAGCAGGGTTTTTGATGATTTGCCAATGACCTTGAAGTACTCCAAATGCTCGTTCTATATTTTTCCTTGCAGATTCCTGGTATCTCTTGAACCGAATCTCGCTTTCTGTCAACGGATGCTTAAACGATTTTACAATCGTCACCCATTCTTGATATATTCCACCGCCGAGATAATACCCTTTGTTGAATTGTTGACCGACAATAGTGAACACAACTTCAGGAGCTCTATTTTGCATTAAGTCTTGGAATAGATCAGATTCATTAAGAACGTTGAGGTCGTTGCTCAATCCCGCAGGTCCAAAGAAAGCGTGTCAAATCCATAGATCGTAGGAGGCAACGGCTTCGAGCATGATTGTTGGATAGCTGTGATCACCTCGACTGTATTGACCTTGCCATGCCACTGGGCAATTTCTCCAAGCCCAGTACATGCAATCGATACTTCCCAGCATACCCGGAAAACCATGTAACTCCGCATGACGTTAATGTAAACGTTGCACATCTTGGAGTGTTGGTTTTTTTAAATACTCATTTAAATATAGATGAAAAATACATTTAAAAAAGTTGTCCAAACAATGGTACGCTGTTTGTTGACCCATATGTAGATATTCATCAAATGCGTTGGTGGCACAACCGTATGCCAATTGGCGTAAGAAAGACGTGACTTTTTGGAAAACATTAAAAGCAGCTTTACCGGTTGCGTCCCGACCTTGATAAAAAAAAGCAAAGTAAGAGGGTAATGGAAGGCGAGAGTACGATAATATTGATGAGTTTTCTATTCCCTTACTAGATTAACATACAATGCGGAAATAACAATTAATCTAGGGCATGAAGAAAACTAAACCCTAAAGGATCTTAACTTAATAATAATATGCAACAAAACAAAATAAATAGATAAATAAGAAAATACAAACTTTGAGAAAATCGGATTTCTCACACGCAGACCACCTCAGTAAAGCTTCCTAGCTTGGAGGCGAGTACTCAAACTAGAGCACCTCTAATGGTTCACACCCACGAACCAAAGAGAAAATTCCAACTCCTAAGGTCCCGATTAAATCGAGTAAACTCTTACAAGGAGTCGGAATGAGAAAGAGAGAATTGAATTCAACCCCTTTGAAGCCATGGCCTAACCCCTATTTATAGGGAGAATACCCCCATAGGTTTAATATGTCAGCCGATGTGGGGTATACTGATTTCGAGTTCCAACCGCCGGTTGGAATATCCAGCCGCCGGTTGGAATATCCAGCCGCCGGTTGGACTTGTGCGTTCCACCGACTCACTTTAATTTGACTCCAGCCGCCGGCTGGACTTTCTAACCGGCGGTTGGATCAGGCTTCCAGAATTTCTTTTAGTTTCTAATTAATCCATCAACTTTGATAATTAATAAACTAAATAATTAACTATAATATTAATTCCAATTAATATTATCTCTCATTTATTTCTCTTTAACTGTTCGACTGAGGGCGACCCAAAAAGGACTCTACTTTTAATGATACAATTACTAATTAGTTATGCACATGGACACTATATCCAACAGTCTCCCACTTGGACAAGTCATCAACTATTATTGGTCTAAGTTTATCTCATTAACTAAGTAAAGAGTGCCATCCAATGTAACTGCCGAACTCTGAATCATATCAAGAGACAGCCCTTAGATAAGTGATCAAATAATCCTTTGTTCTACTGATATCGTATGAACCTTAGACATGGATTTTAATCAATCTCAAGATTCAAGATTATATTTTCTGATCTCCGATTATTTTGACTATATAAGACTACTGATTTGTGCACATCAACTTAGTCTCGGCTAGGCCTAGCACTTTTAAAGTCAACTTTTAATCATCAGAGGGCCCATGATATCGCTTTTACATTTTGCAAAAGGAACAAATAAATTTCGACTACATAGTACTAGTCAATTCATCATGATACATCTAGCATACCCTTTATAACTGGCATTTACACGCAGTGTTTGAATAAACTAAAGTATAACAGATTTGAAAAACTAGAAACTCAATGTATCTCCATTTTAAGAATAGAGGATATTATCATCTTAAAATCATTTGTGATTTAATCCATGAAGTGATCTCTTTAAGTACGGGTCTCTCCTATACTTAAATCTCCATCAAGTACTCATGAGTGTTGCAGCATTCTCCATGCTATGTCTAATCTCCATAGACAATCTACTAACACTCCATGACAGTCTTAAATCAACACTAACTTCCTGTAGTATGAACGACTGAGGAGGTTTGAGTAAAACTAATTACTCGGGAAGTGGATTCTAAACATGCAAAAATGAAACACAATGACAAACAATAGTAAATGGTAGCACTCCTTCAAATAAATAAATCTCCATTATTTAATCACCAAGTCTATTACATTTCTATCATTGCTTTAATGTTTCAGATTAACAACTAAACCTTTATATTATCTCGTAAACCTATGCTCCTAGCATGTTCATCATGTTTGGACCTTGCTAGTGCCTTTGAGAATGGATCAGCCGGATTATCCTCTGATCGTACATGTTTCACAACCACGTGTCCTTCTTCTACCTTTCTTCGAACAAAATGATATTTTCTTTCTATGTGCTTTGACTTCCCATGATCCTTGGGTTCCTTGGTCAAAGCGAAAGCACTTTCATTGTCGCAGAATATATCGATAGGATCTTGTACTGTTGGAACAACTTCAAGATCTCCAATGAAATTTCTCATCCATATGGCTTCCTTTGAAGCTTTGCAAGCTGCAATATACTCAGACTCGCATGTGGAGTCTGCTATTGTATCTTGCTTGGAACTTTTCCATGTCACCGCTCCCCCATTCAGTCAGAATACCCAACCAGATTGTGACCGACTATCATCTCTATCTGTTTGGAAACTTGCGTCACTATAACCCATTACTCTGAGTTCTTCCTCTCCCCCATAAACTAAGAACATGTCTTTAGTATTTCTCAAATACTTGAGAATATTCTTTACAGCTGTCCGATGACCTTCACCAGGATTCTGCTGATGTCGACTCACCATGCTCAAAGCAAATGAGACATCAGGCCTTGTACACGTCATAGCATACATGATCGATCCTATAACCGAAGCATATGGGACTCGACTCATTCTGTCCAGTTCTTCCTTAGATCTCGGACATAGATCTTTACTAATCTTTATGCCATGATGTAGGGGTAGATTCCCTTTCTTAGAATTTTCCATTTTGAATCTTTTCAAAATTTTATCTAAGTACGTGTCCTGGCTGAGTCCTATGAGACGTTTCGAACTATCTCTGTAAATCCTTATACCAAGAATATATGCTACATCTCCCAAATCTTTCATAGCGAATCATTTTTTCAACCAATCTTTTACACCTTGTAATGATGGGATATCATTTCCTATGAGTAGTATATCATCCACATATAATACTAGGAAGACTACAAGGCTCCCACTAACTTTGACATATATGCAGGATTCATCTTCGCTTCTAGAAAATCCAAACTTTATGACTTTCTCATGGAAGCAGAGATTCCAGCTACGAGAAGCCTGTTTAAGTCCATAAATGGTCTTTTCAAGCTTGCACACTCTTTTAGGATACTCTGCACATTCAAAACCCTCTGGTTGTGCCATAAACACATCCTCTGTCAGTTTTCTGTTAAGGAAAGCGGTTTTGACATCCATCTGTCATATTTCATAATCATGAAATGCAGCTATCACAAGCATTATCCTAATTGACTTTATCTTAGCTACTGGTGAGAAGGTTTTCTCATAATCAATCCCAAGGGTTTGAGTATAGCCCTTCGCTACCAACCTAGCTTTATAAGTGTGTACCTTCCCATCCATGTCTGTCTTCTTTTTGAAGATCCACTTACAACCCACCGTCTTAAGACCGGGTGTAGTGTCAACCAAATTCCAGACTTGGTTGTCATATACAGACTGAATCTCGCTTTTCATAGCTTCCTTCCACTTGGCAGCCTCAGGGCCTGCCATCACTTCCTTGTAGTTAGTTGGCTCATCCATATCAACTAGTGTACCATCACTAATCTTGTCCTCTTCTTCAATATGGAAACCATAATAGAACTGAGGAGGATTGCTAACTCTACTTGTTCTGCGAACGAGTAAGGATATGTCTTCAGGTTCAACAGGTGTCACTACCTCTTGTTGAGTGTCAGTGTTTACTATAGGTTCTTCATCGGTCGATTCTTGAATTTCTTCAAGATCTATCTTACTCCCACTGTCCTCTTTAGATATCATATCTCTCTCAAGGAACACTCCTCTTCGAGCTACAAACACCACATTTTCCTTGAGTCTGTAAAATAGATATCCAAACGACTCTTGTGGATAACCGACGAAAAGACACTTTTCAGATCTGGACTCTAGCTTGTCCTGAGTTTCTCGTCTAACAAAAACCTCGCAACCCCAGATCTTGATGTGACCAAGAGAAGGACGTTTTCCCTTCCACATCTCATAAGGTGTCTTTGAAACCTTCTTAGTGGGTATTTGATTTAAGATATGTGTGGCTATCTCTAATGCGTAATCCCAGAAGCTTATTAGAAGTGTTGCCCGACTCATCATAGATCGAACCATGTCTAACAGAGTTCTATTTCTCCTCTCCGCAACTCCATTTAGTTGTGGTGTTCTAGGAGGAGTCAATTGTGAAACTATTCCACAGTTTCTAAGATGATCAAGAAACTCGATACTAAGGTATTCTCCTCCCCTATCGGATCGGAGTACCTTTATCTTTCTGCCCAGTTGATTCTCTACTTCGTTTTGATATCTTTTGAATATTTCAAAAGTATCGGACTTATGTTTAATCAAATAAACATATCCATATCTACTGAAGTCATCAGTGAACGTAACGTAGTAACGATTTTCATCTTTTGTGACACATCGGAATGGTCCACATACATCTGTGTGTACCAAGTCCAACAGTCCTTCACCTCTTTCACATGATCCAGTGAATGGTGATTTAGTCATCTTGCCCAGTAAACAAGATTCGCATACATCATCCGATTTGATGTCGAATGATTCCAACACTCCATCCTTTTCGAGTTGGGCGATGCGTTTCCTGTTTATGTGCCCAAGACGATAATGCCACAATTTGAATTTATCAAGCTCATTATACGAATCAACATTTAAAATCACATTGCTAACACATTCAACATTTTCATATATGCCTTTGTAAGGAGAAGCTTTAAAAATAAAACTACCATTTTAAATAAACCAAAATATCTCCATTTTCATTATCAAATGAAAATTGATAACCATCCTTGAACAATGCATAAAATGAAATTATGTTTCTTGTCATTTCTGATGAATAACAGCAATTATTTAAATCAATCATAACTCCAGACTTCAGCATGAGCTCGAACTTTCCAATCTTGGTTACAGATGTGAATTTCCTGTTTCCCATGATTAAGTTGAGCTCTCATTGCTTCAAACTTCTACTTACCTTTATACCCTGTAATACAGTGCAAATGTGAATACCACACCCTGTATCCAGAACCCACGAATCAGAAGTTGTAGTATTATGAAGTTCGATCATAAACATACCTGAGTGAATACTCTTTTTGACCTTTCCGTCTTTAAGATCATTCAGGTATTTTGGGCAGTCGCGCTTCCAGTGCCCCTTTGTGTTGTAGTAAAAGCACACTGCTTCCTTTGGATCATTTGCAGATGCAATCTCAGAATCAACTTTCTTTTGGAACCACGACTAGACTTTCCAGTATTACCTTTCCAAGTTTTTCTTTTCTTTGCATTTTGACCAATAGCCAACACAGGAGCTGCTGAGGTAGAGGGCACATCAATCTTCTTGATCCCTTGCTCAGCGGTTTGCAGCAAATTATGGAGTTCCATTATTGAGGTTTCTTTCTCATTCAAACTCATTTGATATGAGATTATAAACTGGTTGTAGACAACTAGTATGTGAGATAAAATTATGTTTATCGAAAGCTCAGTATCAAACATCATGTTCAAAGATTCTAACCTATCAAAGTACCCTTTCATCTCCAAGACGAAAGCACAGATAGATGCTCCAGGTTTGGGTTTGCAAGCCATGAGGGATTTAACCATATCAAGACGTTATTTGCTTGCCTTTGCCTGAAACATTTCCTTTAGCTGTTGGTTCATTTAATAAGCCCAAGTATTCTCAAAAGTCTTTTGCAATTCAGGGCTCATGGAGGATGCCATGATACAAGACACTTTGTTTGCATCCTCATAATGTTTTCGGTGAGCTTCAATCTCCTTTTGGGTTGAATCAAGATCAATAGTGGGAATCTGCTCATCGAGAACATACTCATTGTTCTCGTACCTTAGGGTAAACCTAAGGTTACGCATCCAGTCCATATAGTTTGGACCGGTTAGTCTTTCCCTCCCAAGAACTGAGAGTAGTGAGAAGTTCGAGTTATTTGCGGAACTGGGAACGGGTGGATTTGTACCATTTTCGGCAGTAGACATCTATAATATAAACACTTTAGTTAGTATGAATATTCCTTAATTGTTTAATGCTTTTGTCAATTTCATTCTCTATGAAATTCCTAGTTCTTTTGAGATTCATTGCTTCAATCAATGGCATGTTAATCTCGGATATTCTCATCTACCATTCATGACTGGGATGCCGAAGATCATGAACAAGATAGTGAACTTAACCATGCAAAACCCGCGTGGTCCCCGGCCCGAGTACGCTCGAGAATCGCGAGTCTCACATAACCTCTCACTTATGTCCTCTCATTAATGTGCCGGTGAACCACACACGCTCCATTAACAGTCCATATGAGAGATCTGCGGTTTTCATGGGATAGCATACAATTCACATTTGTTATACTTAAATGGGATTTTGTTTTAGTACTTTAATTCAATACTTTTTGATCTTGACATTATCCTATCAAAAGTCTTCGGTAGCTCCATTGAACACAAAGAAGCGGAGAAGTAGGTTAGCGCGAAGCATATTAAAAACCTACTTCTTTAGGGAAGCATAGCGTCCCGCCTTATACCTCTCTTATAGTTTGTTCACTATGGGTGAGCCGATTTATCAATTGACTGACAACGTATTTAAACTTTAAATGATACATATATATTTATCATAATATATATAGGTCTTCTTAAGCTTTTAAAGTTCAGGGTTCTATTTTAAACATTTTAAAATTTAGGGGTATCATTTAACAATTTAAATATTAGTATTTATTCTAGATCCATATTAACATTTAATGATCATACAAATTTATCTATGGATTACTATTTACAATTAACTATTAACTAAGTAGTAACTCTATCGTTAAGTGCCTATATTATTAAGCTAATGCTCTGATACCAATGATGGGTTTTCTATTCCCTTACTAGATTAACATACAATGCAGAAATAACAATTAATCTAGGCCATGAAGAAAACTAAACCCTAAAGGATCTTAACTTAATAATAATATGCAACAAAACAAAAAAAATAGATAAATAAGAAAATACAAACTTTGAGAAAATCGGATTTCTCACACGCAGACCACCTCAGTAAAGCTTCCTAGCTTGGAGGCGAGTACTCAAACTAGAGCACCTCTAATGGTTCACACCCACGAACCAAAGAGAAAATTCCAACTCCTAAGGTCCCGATTAAATCGAGTAAACTCTTACAAGGAGTCGGAATGAGAAAGAGAGAATTGAATTCAACCCCTTTGAAGCCATGGCCTAACCCCTATTTATAGGGAGAATACCCCCATAGGTTTAATATGTCAGCCGATGTGGGGTATACTGATTTCGAGTTCCAACCGCCGGTTGGAATATCCAGCCGCCGGTTGGACTTGTGCGTTCCACCGACTCACTTTAATTTGACTCCAGCCGCCGGCTGGACTCCAACCGGCAGTTGGATCAGGCTTCCAGAATTTCTTTTAGTTTCTAATTAATCCATCAACTTTGATAATTAATAAACTAAATAATTAACTATAATATTAATTCCAATTAATATTATCTCTCATTTATTTCTCTTTAACTGTTCGACTAAGGGCGACCCAAAAAGGACTCTACTTTTAATGATACAATTACTAATTAGTTATGCAATTGGACACTATATCCAACAAATATACCTTGACATATACGAATAAATAATGGGCGATTCATCCGAAAACGACGTCGAAAATAATCTAGTGGGAATGTCGGTGCTCGGCAAAGTAGTCTTGATATAAATGTTGTCCGGCACCCAACCGATTTCTAGGTAAATAACGTTTTGTTCGTGGAATACGAAATGTAAATTCGGTATCCTCGTCCGAATCCGAATCCGAATCTTCGGCGTCGAGAGTATTTAGCCTAGCGATCGGATCGCGGATGGCCATGACGGCATTCAAATCTTCTTTATCGGAATCGGATGACGACATTATAATTTTCAAGTGTATTTTATATTTGCGTATGAAAGTTATGTATGAAATGAGTTTAGAAAGTGTTTAGTGTATGAAAATTGAGTATGAAGGTGTGTATATATATAGTGTAAAAATGGGGTTGAATATATATATATATATATATATATATATATATATATATTTAAAACCTCAACGGATAGTTTGTTTTTTTTATTATTATTTTTTTATGCAGAACGTTACACACCGACGCGAGCCCCGCAAAAAAATTTTCCCGTCGCCAAACCGAAGACTCAAACCGACGGTCACTAACCGACGGACCGTGCCTATGGTGTCAGTTCTGTCGGTTGAAACCGAAATCGTGGCCGACGTTCCATAGGGAGCGGTCTAATTAAAGAATATATATACTATTATTTGTCTTGCCCGAATCGAGCCCTGAAAAATTGACAAAATATGGACATGGACCGGATGATATATACTCAGTATTTCAATTTCGATATAGTTTCTCCTCGATACTCGAGTTTCCTTAATTCTTTCCAGAAAATGTACAGCTCTACTTTCAGGATCATTGTCATACTAATCAACATTATTTTCAAAATCATCATCATTGAAGTTATCATATACGTAGTATGGTTTTAATCCAACATGTTAAAGTCACGTTATAAATGTGTAGTCACCTATTAAACATCATTTCGCAAGATTAGGGTATGTTTGGTACAAAGCTTTTGAGGGTTGTTAGGGGTTTGAATTTCTGTATTCTATAAGTTACAACATATAATTCTTGTTTGGCGATACAACAAAAATAGGACTTCTTGAAAAAAATAAGCATCCATAAGCCCTTAATTAAAAAACTTTTTGAAGTAGCTTCTGAATAGAACCCCCATCCCTAGCCCCAACATCAGCTTCAGTCACAAACTTCAACTTCAGCCTCAGTTACAGTCCGTTGTTTCCAAACACACCATGGGTATGTTGAGCAACAATTAACTAGAGTTGGAAATTGTGGTTGTAGCTTGAGGTGGAGATCGTGGCTGAAGCTGGAACTTATGATTATTGATTTTTTTTTCAGCAGTTACTTCAAAAGGCTTATTTGAAATAGATTCTAGAGAATTTTTTTTTCAATAACATCTATTATTTATTTTATTACCAAATAAAGATTATTAAATTAGAGAGAGATTAAGATTGTTAAAACTAGAAGCTGAATATACTAAAATCCCTAAAGTATTATTAAATGTATCTAATGCTTTTTTATTTGGTGAATTAACATGATATTGTTACTTTATTGCCACATAGAGATAATTTATTTAGAGGGGGATTGAGATTGTTAAATTAGAAACCCAATTTATTTAAAATTCATAAAAGTCATGTGTCAAACACACCTAATGATCAAATGTTCTATATAAAATAACAATGTCATTTTTTTAGTACAACATATATATTAAGCTAACCCGCCAAAACAATGAGCAACAAACAAACAAATACAAGAGGAGCCCCCCCAAAAAATTATAATTGAACCAAATGACAAACAACCCCCACTAAAACATTTAAAGAATAAGGTTCAGAGGGGCAACTCCTATATGAGGGACAGGGGAGGTAGCCAACTCTCAATCTTAGCTCTTGATTTTTTTTGATCAACGGTCTATATCATCACATTTTAAATTCACTGCATTTTACGTTTAAAGTGCAGTGAATCTGCGTAAAATGCAGTGAATATGGACCGTTGATCGAAAAAATCAATGGCTGAGATTATTACTGACCCTCATACCCCTCATATAGGAGCTGCTCCTCTGATCCAACATCATTAAGCTAAAAAGATTGAAAATCCAACCATCCCAGTTATACCTGACTTTTCTACTTCGATGAGAAACCCAAAGAATTGACGGATGCTGAAGTTGAAGAAAGATATCTTCAGCCAATATCCAAGCTTTATCTTCTATTCTAGTAGACATCTTCTATTCTAGCAAACACTAATATGTATCTGATAATTAAGTTGAAATAACAATCAATCTATATATAAATATATATATATATATATATATAATTAAAAGAGAATAGGATGGAACAATCTTCACCTTTCATTAGCCTTCTTCCTTCATAATCATACGGTTTAGATTCATTCCCATCTCTAATTATGATATTTAAAAAGTGTGTCCATGATTTTCGTATAATTACAGTTTTGATCATTACTTTTTAATTAATGCGTGTTCAAACTTATGATTAATGAAACATATAATACAGAAGATTAAGGTCCTTGATCAGGTTACTTCATTAACAATCAACGATCTAAATTAGTCCATCATAATTATTTATAAAACATTTAATTTTAAATTGCATCCAATATTTTAAAATATAATTGCTGGATATATATTAGATTAATATTATTAAATAAACTAAATCAATAAAATGAGATAAAATTAATTTAAAATGTAAAAATAAAAGTTTATATGTATAACAATTTCAATTTAGTCGCCATCGTTATCGCGGGTGTCATCTTTAATGAATATTATATTAAATTAAATTAATTACCTACAACATTCAATCATTTTGCTATGTAATACAAAATAAATAAATAAATAAATAAATTTGTATTTTTATTTTAACATTATACATATATACAATATGACACTTTAAATTTAAGACACAAATTGAGATATTTATTTGATCTGAAAAAATTTAAATTTAGTCGTCCACGTTGTCACGAATAGTTTAATATATATGAAAATGTTGAATTATCATCATAAACAAAAGATTTAGTTGCATACATTATATTATATAAGTTTTATAAAGCAATTATATAAGTTTTATAAAGCAAGATAGCATTCAAATTGTAACATTTAAATATTATGTTTGTATATAGTCTTTACGAGTATATAAAATTATAAAACACATTATATATAACGAGACTAATATGAGAATAACACAAACAAAGTATTGTTTTTTACTCATTTTACTTTCACCTTACAAAATTAAAAAATAATTATTCTATCTACATAGATATGTCATATGTGAATGAAATGAATGATATAGAACATATATTTCCTAATTGTTATTTATAGTTTTTTATAACATTAATCTATTTTTTTTATGTATAGATATAATTATTTGTATATTATGTTTACTTAAAAATTAATTATTACATCTACAAAGTCAAATGTCATAACTCGTATTGTCACGGGACCTTCGTATTAATTCAATAAATGAAAAAGGGTTGATGCATTTAATTTAATTTAATAATTAAAGTTGAAGTAAACATAAAATAATCTAAAATATACTCCTTATCTCATCGTTATAGTACACGTCGACCATGGAGTATATGCCCTGGAATCTTCCGGCAAACACAAGGAAACCAGAAAACGATAGAATAATATTAAAAAACCACCAATATTTCCACGTAATCATCTCCTTAATCCCAAGGCCCCACAGGACCACCTATAAACCTCCGCCACATCAACCAGAAAATCCGTGTATCCACGTGAGCTGCCACCTGGCATTTTAATAAAGTTTTGGTAAACACAACAAGAACAAGATACCGAAATCAAACAAACCCTCCTCAACCGTTAATTTCTCAGCCAACCTTCTTCACACACCAAAAACACACACAGTATAATTCTAACTGCCAAAACCCTAACCGCGTTACCGGAATCTCAACTGCTCTATACATAACGACGATAATATGATAAATTTCAGGCCGTCGGAAACTCGCGCAACGTCGTCACCGGCGATGAGCTCCGCCGTGACGGCGGAGAAAGCGTTTTCGTTTATATCAAAAGGTTGGAGAGAAGTGAAGGATTCAACGGAAGCAGATCTTCAATTAATGAAAGACAGAGCGAATTCATTCAAAAACCTAGCGTCATCATTCGATCGTGAGTTTGAGAATTTCCTTACGTCAGCTTCCAGATCGACGTTTCCGGTTACGGCGATTACGAGTTCATCGTCGCCGTCACCGGCGGAGATTGATTTCGTGAAGAAATTGCAACCGAAGTTATCGGAGTTCCGGCGAGCGTACTCTTCGCCGGATTTTAGTAAGAGAGTGTTGGAGAAATGGAGTCCTAGAGCGAAGATAAGGATCGATTTATCGGCAATTAAGAATGCGATTGTGTCGGAAGTGGATGATGTTGATGATAGAGATAGGTATTGGGTTGGTGCAAGGACTAGGGTGAGGGATTTTAGTTGGGAGTGGAAAGAAGAAGGGCAGGTTTCTAAGAATTGGGAGCCTATTCGAGCATTGAAAACACGGTTAAAGGAATTGGAACAGAAGAGTTCGTCTTCGGAGATTATTGAGGGGCTTAAGAACAGTGAACTTGTGGAGAAAGTAAAATCTAGTTTGGTAAGTGTTTTAACTTAAATATGTAACTTAATTCTCTAGAAGCTATATGTATACTACATTTGAAATTAAAGTTAACCTGGTTCATGAAAGCACTGAGTAGCAAAGTTGTTAGTTATATGTATACTTGGTCGCTAGTTAGTAACTTGGTTAAGGTTTGCTGTATTCATTAACTTTAATGACGATGTTCATGGTTTGGCTGAAACCGGACCATGAACATTCCTAGTTAATGTAGTTTAGGGTCATGGTCACAAAATGCAATGTCATTGGATATAGGTTATTATCTCTTTGTACATCTATCAGTTTAACGGACCTTCGACTTATTGTGCTTATGCTTATGTTAACGATATAGTGAAAGCAATACAAGCATATATCTTAATTTAAAGTATTACATATATAACTTGATTTATAACTTTTGTCTATCGATGTTATCAGATATTGGAAACCCCTTAGACCTTCGTATCTACAAATATTAGAAATTTGATGATTTGACAATAGTAAATATGTTCCAACCAATTCTACTGGTGGTTTATGGTGACTTATAGTTGAATTATTATTGTTACTGAAATAACTACAAATATATTTCTGATTTGTTGTTTCTGTGCATCTTGCAGAAAGCAATTTGTGGGGAGCCAGCGTACTCAAAGGTATGGATCCAGATTTATCAATAGATCCACTCGTGTTAATTTTGAGCATATTCGGTATCCTGCTTAAGTTCCTCTACTTTCTGTCGTTGTTGGAAGTAACAGAAGTTTAAATGACGTTACAACTATCTATATGTTGCGTCAGAAAGTTACATGTTTTTGATGCAATATCTTTAAATCATGAAATCTGTGTGTTCCTTTTTTTTATAAAAGCAACTAACAAATGTTATATGTTTATTTTCATAGAGTGGAACATCTTTATGATAATGTGTTGATTTCGTTTTGCTTTAATGGCTCAGGAAGTTCCACCCTTAGATTTTCAAGAACTACTGGCATGTCTGGTTAGGCAATCTGGTCCATTTTTAGATCACCTTGGTGTTAAAAGAGGTAATTAATTTGTTAATTGTTATTTTATGTTGCCTTGTTTATTTCTGGACTTCTATATATTCTTCATAAGATATATCTTGCTGACATAAATCTTTGTTAATGTCACTAGCTTACAATCAGTTTATATATGCGTTTCTTGGAACTCTAATATTGTGTGGGACCATGGGATTACCTTTGACCCATAAACAAAGATACCATTTAGGCCAAAACCTAATGATTGTGTTAACATGTATGTGGCAGATTTTTCTGACAAGATAGTGGAAAGCTTATGCAGCAAAAGGAAAGATCAACTTTTGTTAAGGTCCTTTCCCACAGGAGAGACATCCATTCTTGAAGGTGATAACATAAATGATGAATTGGATTTAAGAATAGCAAGTGTGCTTCAAAGTACAGGTCATCATTATGAAGGTGGACTATGGGACGATCTTACAAAACGAGACATGTCTGACGGAAAAAGACATGTAGCCATTGTCACTACTGCTAGTCTACCTTGGATGACAGGGACAGCTGTAAATCCATTGTTTCGAGCAGCATATTTGGCAAAGTCTCAAAAGCAGAGTGTCACACTGTTAGTTCCTTGGCTTACTAGAACAGACCAAGAATTAGTTTATCCAAATAACATTACATTCAGCTCACCAGAAGAACAAGAAATGTATATACGTAATTGGCTCAAGGAAAGAGTGGGTTTCAATGCTGATTTTAAAATCTCCTTCTATCCTGGAAAGGTACTTCTTCACTTATGTGTTTCAGTAATCACAAGAGCTGGCAATCATAACTCATTTACCAAAAAAAACTGGGTCTATATGGGTTAGTTCAATCTTCAGCATGTTATAATGTGCTGAACTTGAAAACATATAAATAATGTAACAGATCAAGTGGGTTTAAAGTTACTCAAAGTGTTTAATTTAAATATCTTTTGCCTCCTATAATTGATTAATGTAAACAAGTTTAACAAGTCTGATAGTATACTCCTTATAATAAAGTTTAATACATAAATTTATATAAAGAATAGGCAAAACATTTTGATGGGTCAATGCTGTCAGACCCGACTGTCTTGACCCACAAAAAAGTTACCCGTAGGACATGTTACCCAACGTGCCCTACCCACTTACATTGACTTCTAGTAATTACATAAGCTTATGTAGGATGTAATGTGGACTAAAAATATGCATATTCTTTGTGTTCAGTTTCAAAAAGAAAGGCGCAGTATAATACCTGCTGGAGATACTTCACAGTTTATTTCATCGAAGGACGCTGATATTGCCATCCTTGAAGAACCAGAACATCTAAACTGGTACCATCATGGTAAACGATGGACTGATAAATTTAATCATGTTGTTGGTGTTGTTCACACGAATTACTTGGAGTATATCAAGAGGGAGAAGAATGGAGCTCTGCAAGCTTTTTTTGTGAAACACATAAACAATTGGGTGGCAAGAGCCTATTGTGATAAGGTACACAATCTTTTGTTACAATTGTTGGCTATGACTGAAGGTGGCAATTTCGATCCATTTACTTATGAATGGGTCGAATCGTTTTTTGTTTTATCTGTAACAGATGATGAGGAACTATCAGCTTCTATAAAATTCTAGAAGTTTCGGACAAAGAAGTGTTTTGGGTCAACCCTAGCTGACCCGCATAAAAAAATACCCATTTTGACCAGAACCTGTATTGACCTTATCACCAATCTAACCCATTTTGCCACCTCTACTTATGACCTGTGCATGGTTTATTTAAGCTTTAAACTTATTGTTCTAGAAATTGTTTTTTATTCTCTTGAAATTATATCTGTGATTACCTAATCTTTTATGTTTTTTCTTCAGGTACTTCGCCTTTCTGCTGCAACCCAAGATTTACCCAAGTCCGTGATATGCAACGTTCATGGTGTGAACCCCAAATTTTTGGAAATCGGGGAGCGGATGGCTGCAGAAAAGGAAGGTGGGGAACAGAAGTTCTCAAAAGGGGCATATTTCTTGGGCAAGATGGTTTGGGCCAAGGGATACCGGGAGTTGATAGATTTAATGGCCAAGCAGAAGAATGACCTAAATGGTTTTAAATTGGATGTTTATGGCAATGGAGAGGATGCTCATGAAGTACAGAGTACAGCAAAAAAATTGGAATTAAATGTTAACTTTATGAAGGGTAGAGACCATGCTGATGATTCACTTCACGGGTAAGAATTCTTACATTATTTTTCTACTGTGGCTGCTGCATACGTTTACATAAAAGGAGAGGTGTCAAAATGGGTGGGTTATCTAGTTATTAATGGTTTGAAATAGGTTCGGATTAAAACGGGGATTCTTTTGTATAGGTTTGGTTGACCTCCCAACCTTATTTTTGTTCTGTTTTTACTTTTAATTTTATAGTAGCTAATGCATTATGATTGTTAAGTTATTAATCTAATACGTCGAATAAAGATCTACAAGATGTAAGCATTTAAATACACTTTTGGTCAGTTTGGCTCATTTATGCATCTGACCCGTTTCAGTTTTTACTAATTCTTCGAAGTTATCTGTTTCACCTTTTAAATATTAAAATATGAACCCAAACCAACCCATTTCTAGGTACGTAGGTCAAAATTGCCACCTTCATATTAAAAAAGCTGTATTTTTCCAATGAAAATTGTAACTTTTTTGAAGTATTTTAAGGTAATTTACATGCGCTTGACTGCTTGACTATATTTGATAGTTCTTTCCTTGGTTATCATGATTCTTTTAAAGGTGCCACTTTTTAACCTGTATGAAAGTGATCTGTTTTTACCAACCCAACTCTTCTTGCTTGCTCATATTGCTCCTCGTACCCTTTTTTCCTTCTTTTAAATTATCCTTTTTGACGCTGCCTATATTTGTGATGTTGCAGTTACAAAATCTTCGTAAACCCTAGTGTTAGTGATGTGCTCTGCACAGCCACAGCCGAGGCCTTAGCAATGGGAAAATTCGTAGTCTGTGCCGATCACCCTTCCAACGATTTCTTCAGATCATTTCCAAATTGCTTAACTTACAAGACACCCGAAGAGTTTGTAAACAAAATAAACGAAGCCATGTCAAGTGAGCCTCACCCTCTTACACCTGAACAAAGATATAATCTTTCATGGGAAGCAGCTACCCAAAGGTTCATGGAGTATTCAGAACTTGATAAAATACTAAACACCTACCCAGAGTCAAATCAAGTCAATGGGATTGTTAGAAAGTCAAAATCAGTCCCAAATTTAACATCGATGGTTGATGGAGGGTTAGCGTTTGCACACTATTGTTTGACGGGTAACGAGTTCTTGAGGCAGTGCACTGGTGCGGTCCCTGGAACACGGGATTACAGCAAACAGCATTGTAAAGATCTTCATTTGTTACCTCCACATGTAGAAAACCCGATATATGGCTGGTAATCGTGAATTAGAAATGTTTTTATGTTTTAGGTGTTTAATGTTCGAAAACTAGTCTTGGCTGCTAGTTAGTTTAGTTGATATATATATAAATAGATATCAAATGTCAAAACTTGTGTCGTATAGATATTCTTGGTGTTACTGCTCTGTAAATGGGTGAATCTTATCTAATGGGCTTAATTTTTTGGCAAAGGATGATGCTGTAACCTATGCCATGCTATTATATAAATATTGTTCTGATTAATAGTTGCTTAAATCTTGTATGATACAATTGTACAAATGCACACTTTTAGTGTTTCTTGCAGCTATTCAATGGATTATTTTGTTAGTTGTATTATTGTACTTCAATACAGTAGTTGTAAACTCAATTTCGATTTACGGGACGATTTTTGTTTCTCGTTTAAAGTACTGAACACTCTGTGTTAATCAAGTTAGAATTTTTGACTTGGGTCGTGTAAAAAGTTTAGGATTTGAGAGCACTCACAATGGCGCTGCGCTTGAGTTATAGGCAAAATTTATGCCATATTTTTTTTCTTCTCTTCATGAGTAGTAGATTTTGATTATCATTTACATTTTCTTTATTTTTTTTTAAAAATTTGATTATCATTATTTATATTTAGTTATCAACATCTATATATTTACATATTTACATTATCGTTGTCTATATTCTAATTATCATTTTTCACCTTTTGGTGAATATCACTTGTATTTTAATACCGTTATTCATATTTTGATGATTATAGACGACTTATTACTTCTTAAAATATGTACTAATGACTCCTTTTTTAAAATTGAATTATTTGTTCAATTCTTCTTAAGATTAAGTTATTTGAAAATTATAAATGCTTTAAGATGGATTTTGTTGTTGTCTACACTTCACATAATCAATTTGATAATTGTGCATGTTACAAATTTGAATTATAATATTTTTTAACCCCTAGTTTTTAACATATACACTTTGAACATTTTTTTTTTGTTTGAAGGCCTCAAGAAATATATATGTGTATATATTTTTATACGTATCTTAAATATAATATAAGACTAACTTTGATGATGTCATTAATTTAAAAATACTTCAATTAAGCAATTAGATCCCTTTATTTTATATAATTTTAAATAAGAAAATTTCATACTTTGAATTATTTAAAGGTAATACATTTACCTGTACGATATCTATTAGGAATTCTAATACTTTTACTATTTATTACAAATAACATATAATTCACAATCAATCCATATAATCGTGCCATTAAAACAAATTCATTTAATCGTGATAGATTTAAAATAATAAATATTGTACTCTGTATATATTATTTAGGTTAAAATACTTTGTACTCCATTTAATTTAATTAATTACTTTTTGGCAAAGGTTTATCAATTTAAGTGTTTCATACTTATGGCACATGTATGTGTAAAAATAAGATGATTGAGTAACTTTACTAATATCATTTGGTCTTTCGTTAGCACCAAAACAATACGATATTTTATTTTATTCTTGTATCTTATTTGAAAGTATAAAACAATTAAAAATGACGAACATCAAACATATCCAAAAATTTGATAATATAAAATAGCTTAATTAATAAAGAGAATAAAATTTAAACTTACAACTTAAAAAAGACATACTTTAAGATCTATATCATTAACAATCCGGTTAAATAAATACAAAGAATAATGAATTTTATAGTTCAAAATACATGAAATTTTACACATTATACTATTGTAGTATTGTGTGTATATTTACTTTGGAATTTCCTAATGTATATATTCAATTAAAAACGTATATTTGTATGTTTTTGCTACATATATAAATATGTAATATATATTTGTAAACTATATACATAGAAGTAGGTTATATATATATATATATATATATATATATATATATATATATATATATATATATAATAGACCATTTTAAAAGTTGAATACGTACAAAAATAACTTTAGAGCATCTTCCTACGTTTGAGTTTAAGCCTCTTTGAAAAATGAAGATACATTTTATCACACTTTTATAATAACATTATTTTGCGATATAGTAAAGCTTAAATTTTATAATTCAAATTCAAAACTCGATATATATGTTTCAAAATATAATATTACACTTTTTCTTTTTTCAAGAAAAACAAAAAAGTAATTTTTCATAAAATCGAAAAGAATCCACTTGAATTACATACTGGCGTAATGAAAATGCAATACCAAGTACAACACTTGAATTCTTTTATCGATATTTTGAAGTTTTTAAAAATCTTATACATATAGTATGCATACATTAAAAAAAATTGCTAATAAAATGTTGTAATTAAACTTTAGTTATTCTTTTATACATTTTTATAAATTTTAGTTACCCTTAAACACATTACGTATAGTTAAGATTGACTTAAGTAAATAATTTTTGATCAATCCCTAAATTGAACATTTGCTTGCTGTCTATATACGAGTTCAATCTAATTATCTAGATATGTAGTTTGGATTTTGTGGGTGGCTTTACCCTTCTAATCTAACAAAATATATATTGTTAAAGTATCATAATGTTTCACTTTCCTTGCATAACGCTTATAATCTACAACGCTGAATGACTCACAACCTCACACGTTCCCTTCTAAAAAAATTATGTGCAAGACCATTTAGCGGGTAACTTAACAAAGTGTCCGTCCGTAACAGGAAACTAACTGATCATTTTCTTACAAAATTTTCCCCTCCGGAAGTAACTACTTTAAGAACATAAGGTCTTACCCAAAGTTGCATGGATGGAGATCATGTAGAATACATATTTATGGAAATCTTCATGTTATATATTCAGAAAGAAATTTAAGCCCAAACCAATTTTAAATAGTTGTCGTTAATTAACAAAACTTGCGTTGTACTTGTATGAACTCTTACTTGTCCTTACATAAAAGTTTAATTAACTTATATTAAACCAAGTAGCTAGCTAGCCATGTATCATATCACTCAATTATTAATGATAATTATATATATTAATTAATTAATTAATTTGCAATTATCAATAGATTGGTTAGTTGGTGATTGGCATGGTCAAATTTGGCTTGGTATATATATAGATTATATATCATTATTTTTATGTAAATATTTTATGTAACGAAGAAAACAAATTACTTTTCTAAAATTATATATTAATGTCCAAACACAACAGAAAGAACATGAATTTTCAAAAACGAATCGATTATATAAAGAAAAAAGTATAGAATTTCTATAAAAACAAAAAATAATAAAATGTATCTATAATTATCTTTTCTCTTTTTTTTTTTACTTGTACTAACTACCAAGTATACTAACAATTTTGTATCTAAATACGTTTTTTTTCTTGTAATATTCACATATAAATTCTATAAATCAATGAAACAATACCTAAATGGGGATCTAATTTTTACCCCATATATCCTAAAATATTTGACAAGAAACCTAAGGAAAAAACATGGGATCTACACAACTTCCAACAATTTCAGGATCAATTTGTAATTATCAAATTTTTTTCAGCCCTAATTCAAATTAAATCATATGTTATACAAGGAGACTTCTTCCAAACCCTAGCATTTACCTTCAATATTTCTCTTGCTTTCTCCTTGATCTTACTTCCACAATCAACTTGTAACACCAACAATAGTTTCTCCACAACCCCTAACTCCAACATTTCTTGTACAACACGTGAATTGCCGGAAAACATAGCCATCGAATACAATATCTTCACCGCCCTTTCATTCGCAACCGATGAAACCCTAAAAATCTTCTTCGAAATCACAGCTAATCCACCTCCATGTTTCAATAATTCCGCGCGTCCTTCAGCACATTGACACATTTGATCCAATACAATAATAATCATTTCAGATACCCTTTTATCTGTACAATCCAAAAGAATGTCGATCAATGCCGAAACCACTCCTGATTCAGCTGCTTTTATCCGATTCCGGCCCCACGGACAAACGTTGATAAGTAGTTTAAGTGCTGCTTTTGTTGCTTTTTGAGACATTTGATCAACTAAAATGTGTACAAGCTCTTTGAAGAAATTAGGGCTTAGAGACGTCACTTGTATGGGCTCAGCTACCTCAAACATTGATTTAAGCAACATGATGGCGTAAGCACGTGACTCGAAACTAACGGCACGTTTCATCACGCGCGTTAAAATCTCCACGAAATCACCTGTTCTTCCAAATAAAGATCTAAGACCCATTTGTGATAACTTAAGGTGGTAAAGAATACTTAACGCTTCATCAGCTCCGGTGACTTCCGGTGATGATGACGTCAACACGATATCATGATCATAAACGTTAGTTAAGATGGGTGTTAAGTATTCAACTGCTCCAACAGATTCCATTAATCGTTTATTCTTTTCGTTCTCCGAAACTATCATTTTCAATCTGTTTAAACTCTTCATCTGTAATTGAGGAGACTTTGAATCTTTAAGAAGTTTCATGATTTCGGTTTTGGAGATTGGCGGTTTTGGTGTTGGGAACCTTTCGATTCCTAATGATGCGTTGATCGTGCACCAAGATTGGATCAATCGACGAAGTGTGTGATTCGGTGTGAGCTCGATATCAACAACGACTTGTTTTGTGACGGGACAAATGTTGTTTTTCTTAGAAAATAACCATTGTTCGATGCTATCTCGATCGTATGTGATCCCTGTGGAAAGTATTACAGGATCTTTCATGATCTCGAGTGAAATCGGGCATATGAAATATCGAGGAACTTCGATTTCGTTTTGAAAATCATCACCCATTGTTGAGCTAATAAGAATTTGATAATATGAAAATAAGATTGTAAAGTTGAGAGCTTTTTAATTAGGAGAATGTTGGTTATGAATATATGAATGAAATGATTTTGGTTTTATATATAGGGTAAGGTTTTGAAAAAGAGAAAGTCAAAACACGTAGAAAGTTTGACTTTTCAAAGAGGCAATTTATGAGAATCTCAAGAAAGACAGCTTGGTCATAATTGTGCATGTGGGGATAAACACAAGTGTGTGTGCAAATTGTGTTTGTGGAGTGCCGCAATTATAAACACTTTATTTATTTACAAATTTAATTTGTTATGAAATGTGCAACTTTAGTCCTTGTGGTTTTATTATTTTACGTTTTGAGGAAATAAACCATGAGATTTCTCAACGTGGATTATTGTACCTAATTTTTTAATTGATCGTGTGAAACGTATCTTATCCGATCCCAAATCTCTTCTCTTCTAAAATACATGTGTGGAGAGATCTTTATTTTCTATATAAATATAACTACTAAAAACCCTCATTTCCAGCTAAAAATTATTATAGAAATTGTTTGACGATACAGATTAGTAAACATTTACTTAAAAGAGAACAAATGGTAGCGAGTGATGATATATAGAAATATTTAAATAGATCTAAAATACGTCCAACTCCTTAATTGGTTAATACAGTTTTTCTCTTTTAATTTTATAGATTGAACATACACTACTACAGAAATATTTAGTTAAGGTGGTAAAAAGGTTCATTTAAGACGGTGAAACGCCCGCCTTCTCACCACCCGTCTTTTACAGCGTTGTATAAAATAAGATTATCGTTTAAGGAGGTCAAACGACAGCTCTATTAAATCATTTTGTTAAGGCGGTGTATTTTTGTTTCCCGGCACTAATGAGAAAGGCTTTAATAAACCACCAAAAACAACATATTAATAAAAAATTTAATAATTATAATTTCTATATTATTATTTATATAGTTTTACAGAAGGTAAAATAACTCTTTTACACTTTCTAAAGGAAACAATCCATCACTATGCAGAAACATAGACTAACAACAACGATCTTAATACAAACGAATGCATCATCCATAAATTAAAATAATCAATCATATCGCAATACATAACCCCATAGCCTATTTGCAAGAAAGAGTTGAGAGCACATGTGAAAGTTACATCATAAAGTAATTAAGAGCTCAAAACTTTATCTTTCAAGGTGATTAATAGATTACCCGGTCTAATTAATATGATTTTGTGGAGCGGTTCATTTCAAGCCGCCTTAAATTGTTTTAACAAAGGAGTTGTGGGTTAACTGATGTATTTAATAAGATTAAATCGCCCTTATGAATATTAGACCTCACCTTTTTAACTGTAAAGCGGTTTTTTTTGCTTTTAGTTGCGCCTTAAAAACTTTATAATTATTATATTTTAAGCCTACTTTAGATCTCTCGTAGCTATATCAATCATTTTCTGTAACATGCATAATCGACGACTATAAATTAGTGACTTGATTTGAAAAACAAACTTAATTAGTAAAAGGAATGCACATTTATAAATGAAATGTAGCACTAGTTATAAAGGAGATTGAACAAATATAAATATACTCCATTAATTAAGGTAGATTTTTATACTAGTAGTACGTTTTACATCTATAAAGTTATTCGTTTAATTAATTTCGTATTACTATATATATAGTTACTTGTAAGTTATAATGGTCTCATGATTTAGGTTCTCCATTAATTGTTTTTTAACGTTTGAAATTTGGCTCTTTTAGTGGCCACTTGTGTCTTTATAGTTGATTTGTTTATCAAGCTATTTTAATGATTGAATATTTTTTGGAATTGAGCCTTATCCATCTGATCAACTAATATATATATATATATATATAGGTTCAAATAAAAGAACTAATTTTCATAAGAACGTAAGAAATACTTCAAAATCACTATTTAACTATCCGAAATACATTTTTCTTTAAAACCTTTTTAGTAATTATTATTAAAATAACTTTTTGAAGCTATGATACAAATATAAATAAAAAATATTAACTTTTTTTCGAACTTTTATATAGTTGTTACTGTTGTGATTATTTAAGATAATCACAAAATATAACACGATAATCACATTTGATTATTCTATAATATAATATGATTATAATGTGTTCGACATAATCATAAAATATGATTTGATAATCATATATTATTCATGTGATTATCAAGTTATAAAATATAATTATTTTGAATAAAAAAATTAATAAAAAATAAAAAACGAATTCTCACAACAACAAGGTCTACTCGACATGAATTAGAATGAATGGGAAGATCGAAAAGTTGGAAGAAGAAAAGATTTTTTAGAAAGCTAACATACTAAAGAACAACATATATTTTTCTTGAATTTTTATTTGAACATTTGGAACCCGAAATAAAATTCACCCCTTGCTTGTTTTTGGTCCAAAGATGAAATCCTTAATGATAGTTGGTTGTAAAAAAAGACCCCCTAATTCCAATTAGGAATTTGTTTATAAAATAACGTATTTTGGTTTTTAAAAAGTGATTTTGAAGTCATTCCTACGTTTTCACGAAAATTAGTCTTCTTATTTGAACCCACCGATATATATATATATATAGTTTGGTTATCGTAAAAAGGTGTTTAAAATAAAAATGGTATATAAAAAGTGATGCACATAGATTTTCTCTGTATAAAAAAGGTGTTTAAAATAAAAAAGCTTATACCTCGAAAGGTAAATGTTTTCATTTGGCGTCTTATTTTGGATAGATTACCGAATCATTTAAATTTATCTTCGCAGGGGCTAGAGATCATGTATATTGCATGTCCGTCGTATAACATGGGTGTGGAATCTAATGACCACATCTTCTTTGGATGTGATACGGCTAGAAACATTTGACGTCTTATTCGAGTGTGGACCGATATTAATATGTCTTGCTTCTCTTCTTGGTTTGATTGGATACGTTGGATCGATGATTGAAGAGCTTCAAAGGATTCTAAAGATCATGTGTATGTCACTACTGCGGCTTCTTTGTGGGTCTTATAGCGGTTTCGAAATAGTGTTACTTTTAATTCTCATTCTATGAGGAAAAGTGACATTTTAGATTCCATTCGTATATGTTCTTTCTATTGGCTTAAATGTAGAGGTCGTAAAGTTAATTGTTGGAATTCTTGGCTAAACAAGCCTGTGTAATTTCTCTTCTAGCTCCTTGCTAGAGAGTTCTTGTTTTTAATAAAACTCATTGTTCTAAAATAAATGTCCTTTTATTTGTAAATGATTTTGTTTATTTGGAAGGAACACATGTCACTCTAACATGGCATTTTACCCCTTTTTAGTTTAGTGATCTTTTTAGTTGAACCAAAAAATCTCTCTCTATATATATATATACTTATTGAATTAGACAGAATTGAAGGCAGTTTGTCCATTTATACCCAGACCAAGAAAATTAAACTTCGCATGTACCAATAAATATAGCCCATTTCATGTCATAGATAACTATATTCACCATGCATATCTATTTCCCAATATGGGTCTCTACTATACTCTCTTTAAATAATATATACGGAGTATATTAATATTAACTAGCAAAATACCCGCGCAATGCAGTGGATGAAAAAAAACTAAGCTTCATGTTCATCTGATATGTAATATATGAATTACAATTAAAATTTATATGACAATACACTACGATATGACATTTTTAAAAAGAAAAAGATCACCTCTTTACCTTTTTTTTTATAAAAAAATACCCCCCCAAAAAATATATAAGAAATATCGTTGCAAACTCGATGCTCGAGTTGCGAGCTAGAGTTACGACTGTCAGATTGCATGTTCATATGCCCATGTGCAAGTTGAGATATGTAAAGCATTATGTATGTGAAACTGAAATCGTAAAATTTGATCAAAAAATTGAAACTCTCGAATATAAGTGACAACATAAATTCGAGATTAAAAATGTAAATAAACGCGTGAATTTATAATATCTAAAATTGGGGGAACATTAATTTTGGAGGCTTTAGAGATTGAATTTGACTACAAACGGTGGACAAACCGCTTATGGCAGTTTGCTAACATGTTTGTCTCGTTCCGAATTTTCTGTCGATAATTGACACGTCCCCTAACTCCTTACGGTTAAAAAGTTATGCCATATGTTTATTAGTTTAAGTTTCAATGATAGTAGTATAAATGACTATTTAATATATATGTAGGGTTATGTTAGTAATTTGAAGTAGATTTTTTAAATAATAATAATAATGAATAATGATAGGGGTAAATTAGTAAATTATATCTTAAAAAAACATCACAAATGTATTATATATTTAATTAATGAATTAGAATTTAATGTCATATGTTTATTACTTTTAAAGTTTAATAATTATAGTATTAATGAAATATTAACTTTTGCAATTAGTTGTATTAAATTATATATATGTGTTGAATATTGAATAAGATAATAGATGGGTAAATTAGTCATTTACTACTTTTCCTTTTACGACTTTTATTCAAATGCGTTATATAGTAGTTTTTCTAATATTTCATAAAAATTTATATTAAATTATTTGTGCTCAAAAGAACCCAAATGATCCAATTTATTATTTTGATATTGTCAACACCCAATGCCATCAATGTTACCATCGATCTCTATTATTATAGCGTCAATCGACAACATACATTAAAGGTACGCTCTTATGAGTTATGACATTCACATTCTTTATGAATTACTACGATCATAAAATTGCATTACCTACTAGGAATTAATTTTGATAAGAATATATATTTATATTATTATTAAATTAAATTAAATTAATATATATGGGTTTGACGGTGGCTAGATGTCTGCCAATTAATCTTTTGACCATAATAATAATAATAATAATAAAAGTCAAACCATGTTTCTTTCACCAAGAAAGTAATCAGTCAAAATGGGTTAACAAAAGCTAAACTTTTTTATTCCTTGATTTGTGGATATTTAATTTACTTGTTGTAGTATATATTATTCACGTGTTCAATATGTGTTGTCCTTTATTACTTTTGTCCGAACTAAAATGAAAAATTCTATATGTTTTTGATATATAGATCAGTCAATTCAAGATTGACAGGAATAATTTAGATAGACAAAAAACATTGTTCAGTGAGTTATTGTTAGATGTAGGCTCGATCAATTGTTTGAAATCACTGTATATTACACTCTGTGTCTCATATTTATTGTGCACAGACGAAAGTTTAGGTAATACTTTCAAAGTGACTCTCGACGGGAGAATCCAGACTATTCAGGAAGAATTACAAGTGTAAAAAAAAAAAACATAATCATTACACTTTAATTTTTACTAAAAGGACATTATCCTTAACTTTTTGCACACATATGTATACATGAAGGACAATAAAATAATTTTATTTAATTATTACCCAGCTATTTTTGAAAGTGGATAATAAAATAGAGAAATCTCAAAAAGAAAACGTTATCTCCTTTAACTAATTTGAATCACTATATAATCGAAATCATAAGATCGGGATCATACGTAGTATCGTTTTCACCCTTGCAATATCGGAATCGTAGGATCGGATCTAGATCGTAAGATTCTACCAAAATATCATGATTTATTTAATAGATATACAAATTCGTTTATAAGACTTACTATTAGAGAAATTAACGTAACATTCAAACTTTTAAATTTTAGAAAGATGCAATTTGTCAAAAGATCTTGATTTTTACTAAAATAAACATACTATAACAAAACATATAAGTATAGTGTTTTGACCAAAAATTACTAAGGATTTCCGTGATCAAATTAGTAAAGTGAGGTAGAGTGCTTAATTGAATTTTAAGATAATCAATTCTAAAAACAGTGAAAAGTTGATATAGAGCAAGATTAACAATAAAAATGTAAAGTAAATGCGATCGACACAAGGATATACGAGGAAAGCCCTTAATCTTGATAGATTGTCGGCATAAAACCCCGGGAAGGAACAATCGTCCCTCGCCTTTGTTGTTTTTATGTAACACCCCCAAAATTGAGGTATTTTTTAATTAGATATAAAACACTTATTATAATTGTATAAAGTATTAATAATGATAAAGTATTAAAAGTTGTTTTAAATAATTATGAGTTGAAAGTTGTAGTTAAGTGTTGTATGATAAAATAATAAAATTTAAGGGGTTAAAATTATAGATGTCTAATTATACGGGGATCAAATTATAAAACTCATATATACATACATACACATCGATACAGACATACATACATTGAAACTTTCCGAGTGAAATAGAGCGTACGGGAGAAAGAAGGAAAGGGAGAAAATTGGTTAAAAGACATCAAATTGAAAATCAAAGAATCTAATTCAATCCTAAATCATCATCTCTAGCATAAGGTATGTATGAATTCTTGTTATTTTGCCCTAGAAATTAGTTTATGGGGGTTTTAAGTTCAAGTAATGTGTAAAATGAAATTAAGATAGATAATGTTTGTTTGAGGTTAACTAAACTTAAAAAGTATTGTTACTAACCTCAATTCATATTAAAAGTTGATAAATTGATTGTGCTCATTAGTGATTATGGTGGGTTTTGTTCAAGTGTTTGTAAGTTGTTGATTTTCCACCCTAATTACTAGTTAGTGAGGTTGTTAGGATGCTATTAGTAGTAATTAAAGTAGTAGATAAAGTAGTTAAACACTTGAGTTGATTATGATTATGAAAGATGAGAATTTTCTTTGTTTGACTAAAAGTCAAACCTGGTCAACCCAAGGGAATGATGATGATTAGTTGATTTTAATGATTGTTAGATGCTAAATGTGTTGCAATATTGTTGTGCTATGTGATAGGTGGTTAAAAGACGTTGCATTCACTATTGATTGATAAATCACTAATTGCCCAAAACATCAAGGTGAGTGATATGGGGGTTAATTGGGTAATGGGTCATGTGAATTCCAGATTGCATACGTGCAAGAGGTTTCATATGATCAAGTGGAGTTATTTATTTCATATTTATACTTGATTGTTATTTTTGTTGATTCATTGTAAAGATTAGTTAACTTATGTTAGCCTAAGTTGGTATCAATTGTGCAAGTGTTGCAAGTTGTAAGTTGATAGCGGATCCGCCTAAGTGGTTTAAAATCTCTACATTGCTCAAGTTGTTAATGATTGATTTCTTGTTGCTTGATGCCCTTTTTAATTGCCTATATGCTCACTAAGTTAAATGCTTAATCTGTAAGTTGTTGTTAATGTAGGTGCAAGTGGGGCGAAAGACCAAGGTGGTCACAGGGAGGGCAAGGCAATTGCAAAGGATTAGCGTGGATTGTGACTTGCTAAATGTAGGTTTGACAAGTTTACTGTTCTTTTGAATTATCGTTATGATTGCCATTTGTGTAAATCGCCCACATTGAGGTCTTTTGATGAAAATATGTAGTTGGTTATAATGTCGAATGAAGGATCATGTAGAGTTTGTGCTAATTTTGAATAGTTGACTATCAAATTGGTCGTTTTGTATATTCCCAATCGGGTCGTTTTACTAAACTAGCCTAATGATGTTTTAGACGATTTTGGAATATGTTACTGTGTTAAAATGTGTTGGTATGAGTTTATGAAAGTGTTCAATAGATCATGTAGGAACTTGTTGCAAGAAATGATTGCATAAGTGTCCAAGTGGTCACATTTTGACCAAAGGTCCAAAACCGTCGTTATTATGAAATTTGGAAAAGTGCCAAAAGGAAAACCTTTGTTATGTTATATGAAATATGCCTGCAAAATTTCGGGTCTTGATTGTAAGCGAGTCAAAAGATATCCGTGTTTGAATTTGAGTCCAAAAACCTGAGTTTCCTGCACTTTTCAGAAATTTAGCACAGGTATGCGATCGCGTACCCTTACCAGGATCGCGTACGTTGTGCTAAAATCATATCAGAAGGTTTCTACGTTGTTGGTACGCGATCACGTATCCTTACCGGAATCGCGTACTAATTTAGTACGCGATTGCGTACCATCACCAGGATCGCGTACACTAAAAGACGAAAAAAAAATAAGTAAATTTTTTTGGGCGTTTCATTTTATTAATCAAAATCAAGATAATACAAGCTAAGAGCACAATATGATCATCTAAGTGATTTATGGTGAAAATAGTGATGAATCCGTGAAGTGAATGAGTTAATCTGCAAGAAAGTAGTGTTAGAATCGTGATTCAGTGTTAAGAGTGCGTAAGAAGTGTTCCTAATCGATTATATGCCTCATATATATACTAGGTATAACATAACAATATTTCCGAAATATCCGAGATCCTTCGGTCTTCAGCATAGACCCTGTTGACTATCCCGAAATATCCGGGATCACCCAGGTCTCTTCCTTGACTTGTTATTCCACTTGTTTCCGTTAACATTCGAAGTAGTCTTGTTCCACGTACCACGAAATTAATAAGTCATACTCAAGTCTTCATATGACCTGGTCAAACAAGCAAACACAAGTTAAAAACATATGATCCTGGGATATTGAAGATCCGGGATCCTGAAAGTATACGAGATCCTGAATATATCCATGATCCTAAATACCTGCAAAATAGAATCATACTCCAATACGGAATCCTGCATTTTAGACATAAAAATTAGCCCATAACAATTTCCCCCAAGTTGTACCGCTGTCAAGATCCTGATGGCGATACAACTTCCAGGTATCCTGAATGTTAACAAAAGTAGGTGAGAAATTTTAGTACATAGATAATCGTGCCCGAGTAATGATTGGATTCCTGATATACATCTACCTCCTATCACTTCTCATTACCGTCTTTGAATTCTGTAAGCAGGTATAATTCTCTCTCTATTTTCGATTTTTCTTGTTCAAAATTTTTATTTTCCCAACTCCCTTATGGCTTTGATTCTTCGTTCCTCGTTGAAATCTGATGAAGATAGCCTCTCTGAATTTGTTGATCAGAAGTTACTAACCAATCCCGAACCTTGTACTTTCTCCGACATCGATATCGACCGTCTGAAACACAAGCAAGTGTTCCCTGCAGTTACCATCTTCAGGCCATACAACCCTTCTCTTCATTCCGATTTCTGCTTACAAGAATGGGTTTGTTTTCTCGAATTTCCTTTCACATTAGGGCTTTCTTTCCCTTTTCCCCCACTGTTCACCGAGTTCTTTTCCACCACCAAACTCTGTTATGCACAAACTATGCCGATGGTCTGGCGCACTCTTTTCGTTATCCAAACCAGTATCGATTTCCATAACCTTGATTTTGGTATCCCTGAATTAGTACAGACTTATAACCTCAGAAGCCATGGTTCCAGCTACTTTTTGTTCCAAATCAAACCCAGAAAACAACATCTCGTTCATCGAATCACTCAAAACGACTCTAAATGGAAGGGGCGATTCTTCTTTGTTAAATGTTCCTCTCTTCCTGACAGTGATCTTATTCCTTCCTCTTGGATTCTGAAGGGTAGGATAAAATATTTAGGGTTTTAGATATGTAATTATTTTTACTTACCTGTACGTTTCATCTTTTGCAGCAAACTTCGCACAATTAGCTCCTCCTCGCCAAGATACGGAAGCTAGGATAAAAGGATTTTAGGAGATCCCTGAACTCGAAAGAACCTTCCAACTCTCTCTTCGTTCAGAAAGCATAGGATCTCGAGATATCGAACCAGCCATGTCAGGTAAAATAAGTATCTTTCACCTGGCATTTAGGAATTCTCTTCTAACCCCGTTGTCGTTATTCATCAGGATCCCAGAAGAAAACTGCTACCTTTTTCTCTCTTTCTGATATCGACGCCAAGACACCTCTTTCAACCGAGAAGATTATCACAGATTTTCATAAGCCTCGTATCCCTAACTTTCGCTCCAGAGCCTCATCCAAAAAGAGAAAATCAAATGAAGTGGTCGAAATCGAGGATCCTCCTGCTGATTCACCAAAACTAAAAAGCTCTACATTCAAGTAAGTTAATTTTTCTGCAAAATAAATGTTAGGATCCCTGATCCCGAACTTGTTAATTATATGTCTCGATTCCAAAATTTCCAAGAATAAATGATTGAATTGAACTTAATTGGACTTATCTTATATAGGCTTTGGAGCAAATGACTAGGCACTTTGAAGAAAATCTCGAGACCATCGAGGATATGAAGAAGATTGCCGCTGCTAAATCCAAAGCCATGGAGAGAGATGCTGCCGAGATCACCAAACTCAAGAAGAAGGTGAAGGATCTCGAAGCTAGCGTTGCCCAGAAGTCTGCTGAAGTTGATGCCAGAGTTGCCCAAGAAAAGAAACTCTTCTTGCTGCCATAAAGAAAGACGCCACTGTTGCCATTCTTGAAGCCAGGATCCTGATGGCTGCAGAAGCAATTGCCAATGGTTGTAATGTTTCTGTTTGGAAAACCCAAGCTTGGAAAGACAAGTTGGCGTTGCTGAGGGGTGAAGATTTCACCGGTGCTAAAGAGGCGTGCAGCAAGGTAGCAGCAGTTGTCGCAGAAGAAAAATCGGCAAGTGGGGATAAGGCTGAAGGAGAGATCCCGGTGGCAGAGGAGAAGGAAGGTGATGGTGGTTCCCTAGGTGATGAAGGTAACGTTGACCAAGCCTGAGCCCAGGTTTTAAATCATTTTTAATTTTTTTTTATAAGGGTTGTGGAGTAACAAACAATTTAATTCGGGGTGAGGTCGATCTGGCATGATCGGCCATGGTGGTATGTTCAAGTGGTTTATGTTGGCCACTTGATTTTATTTTGGATATTTGTGAACTTTTGTTCCGGGATACATAGATCTCAGGATATTATGTTTATATTATATCACTTTAGGATCTTTATGATTTCTTTTATCTTTAAGATACTGGGGATATTTCTCGATGATTCTGGGGGTATTTCCCCTTAATACTGGGGTTATTTCCCGTTTCGCGTTTATCATGATCCGGGATCCAGGATACTTAGGTAAAACTTATTATGACATGAACATGTCAAAAGTTTTAAAGTTGTATTTGAATGACGTATCAAACATCATTATTCGTTAGGGTTAACACCTTAGTGCACTCGGTGTTAACAATTCGTAAGAGTTCAATCTATAGATCAATGATCATGAAGTTGTCGGGCACCAGAGGCGACATCGATTTCAATCTCCTGATTCTATTATTGAACGTCGTGCGCTCCAGGCGGGGTGTTTAAACCCAAAACTTAGAAAGGCGTTTATCCGTTCAGAAACCTTTAAACCTTAGAAGAGATTTTCAAAAGAAAATCCCTTAAACGTAAAGAGGTGGCCAGCCTCTAATCTTCAAATGATCCTCCTACAAAACACAAGATCTTGGGTGATGGTGGGTGTTAGTTTCGGCTAACACCCCTCCGACGCTTAAGTCAATATCTTGATGTCGAACAATAAAGATAATAATGAAAGTAATATAGATAATAATAGTATATAATAATGAGTAAATAAGGATAACAAGGATAATTGACGTACCATCTCATATTAAAATATGATTAAGGCTTACATATGATAGAGCTTTAAATGAATTGCATTCCACGATCTTGGAAGTAATTCTCCTCCCATTGTTGCTAACCAATATGCTCCCTTTCCAACATCTGAGTCGATTAAATATGGGCCTTCCCACTTAGGTGCCAACTTCCAATCAGTAGGATCCTTAGTATTTTGGAAAACTTTCCTTAACACCAAATTTCCTACCTCGAACCTTCTTATCCTCAAATTCCTGTTATAGGATCTTAAAATCCTGTGTTGGTACGCTGCTATCCGTATCTTCGCAGCGTCCCTGATTTCATCCACTGTGTCGAGATCATGGGTCAAAACTTTGTCATTATCTTCCAATGTCTGGAGCCGGGATCTTGCTGTAGGGATGACCATCTCTGTTGGGATCACAGCTTCAGCACCAAACACCAATGAGAAGGGGGTTTGTTTAGTCGCCTCTTTTACTGTAGTTCGATCTGCCCATAATACAAAAGGCAATTCTTCGGCCCATCTTCCTTTTCTATCACTCAACCTCTTCTTCAAGTTATTGATGATGATCTTGTTGCTCGATTCTGCTTGTCCATTGTCTTGAGGATGTACTGGTGTTGTGTTACCATCTTGATCCCCCAACTGGCACAGAAATTTGTAGTCCTTTTGCCAATAAATTGAGATCCGTTGTCACATACTATCTCTGCCGGGATCCCGAATCTTGTTAAGATATTCCGTTTGATGAAGGATATCACTTCTTTCTCCTTAACTTGCACAAATGCTTCAGCTTCTATTCACTTGGAAAAGTAGTCGGTCATCGCTAGCATAAATACCTTTCCTCCCGGTGCTTTAGGTAGCTTACCTACTATATCCATTCCCCACTTCATGAATGGCCACGGGGATATGATTGGATGCATCGGTTCTGCTGGTTGATGAAGAATGTTGTTGTGCCTTTGACAAGCATCACACTTTCGAGCATACTTTGTAGCATCTTTCCTCATAGTTGGCCAGATATATCCTGTCCTCAAAACTTTTGAATAGAGAGCTCTGCCCCCAGTGTGATTCTCACAATCTCCTTCATGAATATCCTTCAAGACTTCTTGTGCTCCGGGATTCTCCAAGCATCTTAGGTAAGGACCTGCAAGTGATTTTCGATACAATATTCCATGTATAATAATAAAACGAGATACCTTCATTCGGAATGCTCTAGAGTTTTTCTCATCCTTCGGGATCACATCATCTAGAAGATACTTCATTATTGGGCGAGTACAAGATCCCGAGCTGCTTTCATTATCCTGAAGATCAGGATCCGGAACATTGAATATCCCTTTATCCTCCTGATGCTCCTAATCAATGGCTGGTATTGCGACGTGTATTATTGGAATCTTGACATTAGGAGGGATCCTAAATGCCGAACCAAGATTAGCCAAGACATCGCCTTCGACGTTATCCTCTCTTGGTACCTGTTCAATGTTAAATATCTCGAAACAATCTGCAAGTTTTTTCAATATATCCAAGTATAATACTAGTCTTTTATCCTTCACAATATATGTGCCATTGAAATGATTGGTAATTAATAATGAATCGACATATACCTGAAGATTTTTAATTTCTAAATCCCTAGCCAATTGTAATCCTGCAATTAAGGCTTCGTATTCTGCTTCATTATTCGTTGCTTGAAATTCACAACTAATAGCTTGGGGTATTATGTCCCCCTGTGGTGATTTTAGTATGATTCCTAATCCTGTTCCTTTTATATTAGAGGCACCATCCGTGTATAGTGTCCATTCTTCTTTCAATTCTCCTAACTGTTGAACTTCTAGATCTACTTCATGTTGAAGATCACTACTAAAATTTGCCACAAAGTCTGCTAATGCTTGAGACTTTATAGCACTACTAGGTTCATATACTAGGTTATAAGCACTTAATTTTACTGACCATTTTGCCATCCTACCTGACATTTCTGGTTTTCTTAGTACACTTTTTACAAGATAATTAGTTTTGATATGGATAGGATGTATTTCAAAGTAATGTCTAAGTTTAGTAGTATTATACTTAGTACACTAATGCTAAAATAAGTTTTTCAAGATGAGAATACCCGATTTTCGCGTCTAGTAAACTTTTACTTACATAGTAGACGGGATGTTGTTGACCTTCGAAATCCTTGACAAGCACTGCGCTCACAGCATTCCGGGATACTGCTAGGTATATGAACAGAAGTTCTCCATTTTCTGGTTTCATTAACAATGGTGAAGATGAGAGATATGCCTTTAATTCTTGAAATGCTTGTTCTTGTTTTTCACCCCACTCGAATCTTTTGTTCTTTTTCAGGATATCATAGAATTCCTTGCATCTATCCGAGGATCTTGAAATGAATCTATTCAAAGCCGCTAATCTTCCGGTCAGTCTCTGTATATCCTTAGGGTTTGATGGAGATTTTAAATCCAAGATAGCTTTTATTTGCTCCGGGCTTGCTTTTATTCCTCTTTTGGTAACCATGTATCCTAGGAATTTTCCTGCCCCCACACCGAAATGGCACTTGGCAGGGTTGAGCTTCATATTGAACTGATCCAGGATGTCGAATGCTACTTTAAGATCCTGGAGATGATCATCTGCTTTCTTCGACTTGACCACCATGTCATCAATATAAACCTCCATGGTGTCCCCCAGTTGATCTTTGAACATCATATTCACTAGCCTTTGATACGTTGCACCTGCATTTTTAAGACCAAACGGCATAGCAATATAGCAATATATACCTGTAGGGGTCATGAAGGCAGTATCCTCCTGATCGGAGGGTTCCATTTGGATTTGCTGAAATCTTGAAGATGCATCCATGAAAGTCAGCATTTCATGACCAATTGTCGCGTCTACTATGGAATCGATATGTGGCAGAGGGAAAGGATCCTTGGGGCATGCTTTGTTGAGATTGGTATAGTCCACGCATACTCTCCATTTCTCATTCTTCTTCTGAACTACCACCACATTAGCTAACCATCTTGGGAACTTCATTTCCCTGATCATTCCAGACTTTAGCAATCTTTCGACATCTGCTTGAATAATGGCATTTCTCTCCGGCGCAAATTTCCTTCTCTTTTGTTGAATATGCCTGAAATTGTTATCAATACCAAGTTTATGTGTAATAATATTTTTGGAAATACCTGTGACTTGACGAGGAATCCATTCTCGCGAACAAACACAACCCCTACACACACCTAGGAGCACCCCTTCCTTTGTCTTCAGGTTTCCAGGCGAAAGTTGTCATTCTGCTTTTCAAGAAGCATACAAGATCTTTCTCGAGATCTTCAGGGATTCGGGATCCTACAAGCACCTTCTTCTCGGGATCCTGTAGGTCAAAGATAATTTCTTTGACATCCTGTTCCGCAGTCTCCAAGATGTCTAGTGCTTGGTTCTTTAATTGCTATGTTGACGTTGGTTTTGTTGTTGATTTCATTGACGTTGTATAAGAATCCTTGGCCTCCTGTTGGTCACTGTCTATCTTCACCACTCCCCAAGGTGTCGGCAACTTAATACACTGGTGGTATGTTGAAGGCACTGCCTTCATATCGTGTAACCATGGCCTACCTAGAATGATATTATACGAAGACAGTGAATCAATTACACAAATTTTTTGAAGAGAATTTACCCCTTCAATGTATACTGGTAACTTTATCTCTCCAACCGTGTTTTTGATTTCTCCACTGAAGCCTACTAACACAGTGGATTTGGTTATGATCTCCGTCTCTGATAAATTCATTCTTTTTAGAGTCTCGAGACGGATGATGTTGACTGAGCTGCCTCCGTCGATCAGGATCCTGCGAACAAAGTGGTTGGCTACATACAAGGTGATCACCAATCCGTCATGGTGGGGATCCTGAACATTTTCTCTATCGTCTTCGTCAAAAGAAATCACCCTCTGATCTGTCAAAGTTAAGGTCTTCGTAGGCTTGTGCTCTTTTTCTGACTATGCTTCTTTCGCATTTCTCTTGGCTGCGGAATAAGAAGTAACACAAATGTCAGAACCACCAGATATAAAATTTATTACCTTAACATCCGAAGGTGGTGTTCCTGCTCGTTGCGGGATCCTAGAATTATTTTGAGGTTCAGGATCCTGAGCCTTTCCAGAATCTTTGAAGGAATTTTTCTTCTTGCCAAACAGTTCTTTCAAGTATCATTTGCTTAACAAGTAGCTGATCTCCTTCCTGAGTGCTATGCATTCTTCTGTTATATGACCGAAGTCTTCATGATATGCACACCATTTAGACTTATCCTTCCAACCGGTGTTTCTGTCATTCTTTTTCGGCCATCTTACTTTGTCTCCCAAGCCCTGCATCGCATATATTAAGCCTGTGGAATCAACAGAAAAGCATTATTCGTTAATGTTAGGATTTTCCTCATCATCTTCTTCGATCGCGTTGACTCTGTGATCCTCCGTTCTGGAATATGGCTTATTCCTGTTCGACTTATAGGATGATGATTCGATTCTCCTGTTTAGTCGATCGTAGGTGGATGGTGTCTCTGCCTTCTTTTATATCAAGGTATTTTCTTCTAGCCTGATATATCTCAGGGCCCTGTTTCTCACTTAATCCAAATTCTTGCAAGGGTTCATCACAAGATCCTGATAGAATTGGGAATCACTTTTGATCCCCATTTTGAAGGCCTGCACCGCTGTTGCCATATCCAGGTTCGGGATATCTAGGGATTCTCTTCCAAATCTGCCTACAAAATTTCTTAGAGAATCATTAGAATTTTGTACTACCCTGTAGAGATCATTAGTTAATTTTTCAAAAGTCCTACTACATGAAAATTGATTATTAAACAGATTAACCAAATGAGCAAAATAGGTAATGGAATAAGGTGGAACATTTAGTAACCACTTTAACGCGGATCCCGTTAGAGTAGATTCAAATCCTTTGCACATGCATGCCTCTTTGAGATCTGCAGAAATAGGAATAATCTCCATCCTTTCCCGGTATTGTAAAACATGCTCTTCGGGATCCGTAGTCCCATCATATAATTTCATACTTGGGGTTTGGAACCTCTTTGGGATCTCTGCATCGCAGATTGGAGGAGCAAATCTTGAGACCCTGTGAGCTGATGGAGCCACTTCTGGGATAGGTTGTACTACACTCGGGACGCTCGAAATCATATATTTAAGTTTCTGTAATTCCCTCGCCATAACGGGGCTAATTCCAGAATCCTGCGAGATATTAGTACCAATGGAATAATTATTAGATAAGTTACCCATATTGGGCATTTGGAATGAAGATCCTGGGTTGTGCACGGGATCTCGTGCAGTTGAAATCCTGACTGAGTAGGTTGGGTTTTGGATCCCGATGCTTCCTTGCATAGCGATAAAGTCTTCTCCATGATTTCCAGAGGGCGACGCGTCAAAGTCCAAGATCCTGCTCCTTATAGGGGTGGTTATCGGAGAAATAGGGGTATCAACCCTTGTCCTTAGACCTTCCATATCTTTCTTCCGGACTTCGTTGTTGCGTTAGACTCGTCTTAATTGCTCCTTCTCATGTGAAAACATAGATAAAATATCCTGGTTAGAGATAATAACAGGATTAAAATCCGAGATACCGGATCCTGAAAAGGTTGATCTTGCCGAAGTTGTCCTCCTATAGGTAATCTCTGGCCCAAGGTATGACGTTGAAATAGGTGGAGCAGGGGGGAGGCTTGTCATTGCAGAACTCGAAGAGCTCATAGCTGAAGAGGTGGATCGTCCTTGAGTCGACATTTTTGATAAGAGTTTTTGTAAAAGGTAATTAAACAATGATTTTAACAAAAACTTTATGATGAAAAGCACCACTTGCCCCACGATGGGCGCCAAATTGTTTTGACCAAAAATTACTAAGGATAATTCAGTGATCAAATTAGTAAAGTGAGGTAGAGTGCTTAATTGAATTTTAAGATAATCAAGTCTAAAAACAGTGAAAAGTTGATATAGAGCAAGATTAACAATAAAAATGTAAAGTAAATGCGATCGACACAAGGATATAAGAGGAAAGCCTTTAATCTTGATAGATTGCCGGCATAAACCCTCGGGAAGGAACAATCGTCCCTTGCCTTTGTTGTTTTTATTAATCGAAATCAAGATAATACAAGCTAAGAGCACAATATGATCGATCTAAGTGATTTATGGTGAAGATAGTGATGAATCCGTGAAGTGAATGAGTTAATCTGCAAGAAAGTAGTGTTAGAGTCGTGATTCAGTGTTAAGAGTACGTAAGAAGTGTTCCTAATCGATTATATGCCTCATACATATACTAGATATAACATAACAATATTTCTGAAATATTCGGGATCCTCCGGTCTTCAGCATAGACCCTGTTGACTATCCCGAAATATCCGGGATCACCTAGGTCTCTTCCTTGACTTGTTATTCCACTTGTTTCCGTTAACATTCGAAGTAGTCTTGTTCCACGTACCACGAAATTAATAAGTCATACTCAAGTCTTCATATGACCTGGTCAAACAAGCAAACACAAGTTAAAAGCATATGATCCCGGGATACTGAAGATCCGGGATCCTGAAAGTATACGAGATCCTGGATGTCTGCGGGATCCTGAATATATCCATGATCCTAAATACCTGCAAAATAGAATCATACTCCAATTCGAAATCCTGCATTTTAGACATAAAAATTAGCCCATAACATATGGTACAATTGCACGTCATAATAAGTTTAAGATTTTGGGTTTTAGACTTTTAGGTTAATTTGATAAATTGTAATTCGAAACAAATACCGTGTGGTAATTTTTTAGCATACATTGGACATAAGGGATATGAGCCATATATAAATTTAGCCGATTTATAAAAATTTTTAAAAAAAATTACAATTTATCCTTTACGAGTAGGAGCGGATCGTATATTGATCTTACGAGTGATCCTACGACCCTAGTGCGATCCTACATTTTGAGCGATCCTACTTTGATCCTGCACGTTTTCCATCGGTAGCATCTGTTGTGGGTAAATTTTATACTAACATTGCAGGATCCTGAATCTTGGTAAGATAATATTTATCAGGAGTAGATATGTTTAATATGTTATGTTTGTCACACAGGATAATCAGGATCTTGAGAGTACAGGGATCCTGGTATTGTTTTTATAGTTTCTTTGGCAGGATCCTCAAAGAAAGTTACAAGTATGCAAGGAAGATGTAAAGTCTATGATCTTCGACACAGTTGAAGATATATGCGACCAGGGATACTATCTTTGTTTGGTATAACTGTGATCCTGGATACGTTAAGTCCAGGGATCATATGCTAATAATCCGTGTGTTTTTCCATATATCCTGACCAGGTCAATACGCGGGACTGAGTTCAACCAACTAACCCCAGATTATTTGGATGAAGACTAGTTCTATTTCAACGGGAAAAGACTTAGACGTGTGAGATGCTTGGTCAAGAAGAACGTTGGGATATTGCAGCATATATCGGAGGATCTCGGATATTTCGGGATGTATTGTTTAGTATATATATAAGGCAATATGATCGAATAGGACACATGATCTTTTCTGTACTTTCACAACACTTCTGCAATTCATCTTTACTTGGTTAAATTCACGAAACACTCTTAGATCGATCATATTATGCTTTTAGCTTGTAATTCCATTACTTTATTAAATAAAATCAACAAAAGCAAGGGTCTATTGATCCTTCCCAAGGTTTTGTGCCGGCAATCCAAAAGGATTAAGGGCTTTCCTCGTAACTAATTGTGTCGATTTTACTTTAATCGCATTGTCTTTCAATTCAAGCATAATATAAACTGTTTTCTTCGCAAAAGTAGTATTATCTTGATTTACATAGCATTATCTCGTATTATCTTGATCAATAATCGTTTTTATTATTAAAGTTCATATTTTAGTAACTCATTGTTTCATTTATATTTCATTGTCTTGAAAATTATAACAAGCACACTACCTCACATAATGAATTTAATCCTGAAATTATACTTGTTAATTTTTTATCAAAACAGCATTGTAGGATCGTACGATCCTACGATCAAGATCGAGATTATAACAGCATTGATAAATGCGACATGAATTTGTTCTGTACATTTTTCTGTACAACAAAACTGCACATAAAAAGTTGTACAGCACACATAAATAATATAAATCTTTGGTGTATGCATGCATCAAAACTTTTGTTGTATGTATGACTACCCTATTATAAAAGATGTGTAACCTAAGAGGATCTGTGATGTAACACGTACACCAACACCAAGCAAAGTACAAATCTCTATTTAGAGTAAAATGATAGTTACTCCATCCCAAAAAAAAAATCTACATTATATTTTTTTTACATTATTATTTTTGTTTGTTTTTAAAAAGATTGTCTAATTTTAAAAAATAACTACTCCGTATTAAAAATCATTAGACTACTAATTTTTTCTCTTATTTATTACTCTCGATAACTCACTTTTTAAAATTTTAAGTCAAATTTATCTTGAAGGTAAAAGCAAAAATGACATTTACTTAGCAAATCATTAGGGTCAATTTTTTGAGATGGAAAAGTAATAATAATGATAGTGGCAAAAGTTGTCATTATAACGTAGTGACATGTTTAATATATTTATACATAAAATATAACAAACTCTATACCACCCAATATTTTTCTGATTAATATACAATAATTTATATATACATAGTCACAAAAATAACAATCCTTAGAATAATCGTTAAGAAAACTTTTATTTTTAAACAATATAAGTTGACTTTGAATTAAAGTCAAAGGAACTATTGGTACTTGGTAAACGGCAGACAACCGACCAGTTTCTATCTAATACGTAATAATATCACCACTACCCCATGAACAAGAAGCAGAAACACAATTTTCACAAACTTCACAATCTTTATTAAAAGTTTCAGATCAGCCACAAAACTTATTTAATTACAAAATTTACCCTTTGACTTAAACTATATAACTTTATTTTGTACTAGAAAACAATTACAATTTACAAAGTAGAGATAATTATGAAGTAATGAAAGTTCAAGGGGGCAAAAATGCACATTATAAAATAAAGAAGGTCTTATGATTCCACACTACACACATTAAACACACTTTTGCCACTCTTTTAAAAAGTCAAACATTTACGTGTTTTGACTTTTTCATAAAATTTAATTTCTCGTTTGACCTATATTATTATTGATCAAAAAGTTAGACATATAAAATCGAAGTCCTCAAGCGCTGCTACAATTAACATCATATCATTCAAGTCAAACCCAATATATTCACCCAAAAAGAAGTTCATCACATAAAGTCAACAATCCTTCATTCACTTTAATATTTTCTAGCTTCAATTTTCTTCAAAATTTTGAAATTCAACAATGGGTGATGATCTTCAAACCGATATCGAAGTTCCTAACTTTTTCGTGTGTCCGATTTCACTCGAGATCATGAAAGACCCTGTAACGCTCTCCACAGGGATCACATATGATCGAGATAGCATTGAAAAATGGTTGTTTTGTAAGAAAAAGGACGTTTGTCCTGTTACAAAACAATTCGTCATTGATATCGAGCTCACACCGAACCACACACTTCGTAGATTAATCCAATCTTGGTGCACAATCAACGCATCATTTGGAATCGAAAGATTCCCAACACCAAAACCACCAATCTCCAAAACCGAAATCATGAAACTTCTCAAAGATTCAAAGTCTCCTCACCTACAAATGAAGAGTTTAAACCGATTGAAAACAATTGTTTCGGAGAACGAAAAGAATAAACGGCTGCTAGAATCAGTTGGAGCAGTTGAATACTTAACATCCATCGTAACTAACGTATATGATCATGATCTCATCATGACGTCATCATCACCGGAATTCACCGGAGCTCATGAAGCGTTAAGTATTCTTTACCACCTTAAATTATCACAAATGGGTCTTAAATCTCTATTTGAAAAAACAGGTGATTTCGTGGAGACGTTATCGCGCGTGATGCAAGGTGCCCTTAGTTTCGAGTCACGTGCTTACGCCATCATGTTACTAAAATCAATGTTTGAGGTGGCTGAGCCCATACAAGTGACGTCACTAAACCCTAGTTTCTTCAAAGAGATTGTACAAGTATTAATTGATCAAATCTCACAAAAAGCAACAAAAGAAACACTAAAGTTACTTATCAACATTTGTCCGTGGGGACGGAATCGGAACAAAGCGGCCGCATCCGGGGTGGTTTCGGTGTTAATAAACATTCTTTTGGATTGTACAGATAAAAGGGTGTCCGAAATGATTGTTGGTGTACTGGATCAAATTTGTCAATGTGCAGAAGGAAGAGCGGAATTATTGAAACATGGAGGTGGATTAGCCGTGATCTCGAAGAAGATATTTAGGGTTTCATTGGTGACGAGCGAACGGGCAGTGAGGATATTGTATTCGGTTGCGAAGTTATCGAGCGACCGGAGTGTTGTGCAAGAAATGTTGGAGGTGGGAGTGGTGGGAAAACTTTGTTTAGTGATGCAAATAAATTGTGGAAGGAGGATGAAGGATAATGCAAGGGAGATTTTAAAAATGCATTCTAGGGTTTGGAAGAATTCTAGTTGTGTACCTTTTCATTTGATTTCTTCATATCCATCTTAGGTTATACCTTTTGTGAAAGTTTGTTTGACTATAAGTTTGTTTACAAGATTTTGTTGGTAAATAAACCGGAAAATTTTTCAAAACCCCGTTTTGTAGTAGATTGTTTTTCTTTTTCTTTTTTCGAAAACAACTGAATTCAACCTACCAAATAAGGAGGAAGCAAAATAGAGTCGAAATCAAACAAATTTAACTCTGGTTAATTAAAAGCTATAAAACTTCTTTTTAATTAGTTAAGACTTTGTCAATAGTATATATCTTTATAGATAGGAATATGATGATTCTTGATATTTATGAAGCTAACAATTTAGCGATTCATCTGATTTCTTGATTTTGATAATAAAAAGTAAGAGATTAATGTTTTTGTTTGGCTAATATATCATTAATTTAATGTCGTACATGAAGTATGTCATAAAATACAAAAGATCTTAAATGTAAGTTAGTGATTGAAAAGATCAATGTATTTGGTGTTGCGAATAAATTGTAAAAGATATAGATAACAATAAAAAATAAGATTTTTTAATTGGTTAATAAAACTCATATGTAAAACAGTTGTAAACAAACCTACATGATTGCAAGTTTAATTCGCAAAAAAAAAATGATTGGCTTTTATAATAACTACTCCTTTCGTCTTACAAAAATTGTCCCACAACTTTTTTTGTTGTAATTAAGATAGTTTAATAAATGTCAATTTTTAAATTAAGTGAAACTGATAGACTAAATTGTTTTATTAAAAATTAGATAATTGATCACATCATAAAGGTGTTTCTTATGAGATATATATATATATATATATATATATATATATATATATATATATATATTATAACTACTTTGCCGTTCTCAAAACTTAACAACTACTAATTAATTTGTCTTTATTTTTTTGTTTTTTGTACAACAACAAACCTACAATCGTTCAAAAGAAAGAAAAACAATAAACGTACAATCTAACACAAATATTATATACCTACTGCCAACTAAGACTAAAACTGACGATATGTAATACTGCTAAATCAAAAGGCCCTCTCATTCTAAATTCTCTATAAAACATGTACTGTTACATATGGGTAACTAGGGTAAGGTTCCAATAAGAATATTTTTAAAATAAGAACGGCTAATGACACTTCATATTTACACATATAGCTGGAAAAATTATTATATTCACATTTATATATCTTAAATATGTGTAGAAAAATAGATGCGCATTCTTATAAATGCATAAAATCGAAAAAAAAAAATGCATTCACAATTTTTAGACGAAGAGCTACTAACTGTGCATTTATAATTTTTTTCTAAATTTATGCATCTCCGGATATGCGCATCATCTTTCTTTTTATATTTGAGACGTACGAATATAAATATATTGATTTTATTTTGTATATGTGTGAAACTAAAGCGTTTTTGTTAGGTCATTTAGGTCGTCAAAACTTAGATACAGATTAAAATATAAGAATTTAATATATTGTAGTAATAAGTTAATCAAACTCTTAATATTCGTGGCGGAAACAAGAATATATTAACACGGATTATGAATGATATGAATATATTTTATTCACAATCCAAAGTTTGTATCACAGAAATTACAAGTGTATTCAACCTCGCTAAGTAGTTGAATATGATCCAAGAAATATTCAACACATGAATATATAATCTAATATCACTAAGATTAGTTTGACGTGTTTAAATCTCGACGTATAACATTACGTACATATATGCAGATATTTTAGATTTGACATTTATTTTATTAAATTAAATTTCATATAACAAAACAAAACAAAAAAGTAGTTAAACACTTAAACTAAAGTAGCATTCAAGTGGGTATATTTAAATCTAAAATTCTTTATATAAAACCTACGTACCGTGCACTAAATTTGAATATATATATATATATATATATATATATATATATATATATATATATATATATATATATATATATAAAAGGAGTATAAATAATTGCTCCATAATTTGCCACATAGACAAATATGACACGTGGCAATCTCTTAAAATTTACATATAATAAAAAATAAAATAATTTAATTATTAGTTTGATAACCATACAAACAACAAAAATAATTTTTTAATAATATATAGAAATACATATACGTACAATTTGAGGTATCATAATCATCTCACAACACATACTAAATTTTTTAATTCAAAAAGATCTTTTAAAAAAATTATTTTATATTTATTAAAATACAAACCACCGTTTTTAATTTATAAGAAATGGTGTTCTATATTTTATTTTATGCCAACTACATATTTCAAATCGAATATAAATATAATAAATCGAGGGATTATCCTTAAATACTCCGTTATTAATATAGTTCATAAAAATTTAGTTTCTGACAGATTTTGTAGCTGTATATAGTTTCGAAGGATTAATCGAAGTACGTTTTATTATGATTTTAGCTATCAGGTGATGTTGGTAAAAGCATATTTGATCTTGTCGTGCATCGCACGGGTTTGTATCAAGTATATACTAAAGGAGTATAAAAGAAAGCTCCATAATTTGCCACGTAAGCATAACACGTGTCAATCTCTTAACTCCAGTTAACAAATTATTTAATTAATATTATATTATTATTTTATTATTTTATAATAATTAATAAAATATAAATACAAATGCTACATATGTTATAATAATATGGAAAGAGGAGTCACATACGAATACGAAAATAAAGTCCTATAAATTATTTAATAATTATTATTTTATAAAATATGTACTACAATTATCATTTAATCACGTAATATCAAAATATGATGCAGAAAAACCAAAATCGATATGAATATATCTAAAATAATTCTAATAAATTAACGTGCATTGCACGGGTCTTCCACCTAGTATATATATATATATATATATATATATATATATATATATATAGAGGGGATGAAAGTTAATGTAGAATGCTAAAAAAAATGTAGAGTGAAAAAACCAATAGGATTGCTCCATTCCAATTATTTATTTTCACCATTTTTTCTAAATCTAAATATTTCACAAACCGTATATCCATAAATTATAAAAATTACACCGTTAAAATCAGCGTCTTTTTATCTTTAATTAGAGATCTCACATGACATACTTTCGACGAACTTTTTTTTTCGTTTTCTAATAAGTATGTGAAATTCGTAATAATAAATCACATGTGATTTAACACTCACATTTGAATATATTTACAATCAAATTATAAGTTTTAAATCATTATCTATAATCACATGTGAATAATCAAATTTATAAATTATACGTTTAAAATCACATATATATAATTTATTTGATAATTTAATAAATCTTCAGAAAAAAGTTTAGTTATAAACACATGTGATTAAACATTAAATTAGTAATCACATGTAAATAAAATGTAAATAAATACGAAGTTTAATTAATTGTTATTAACTATACATGTAAATAAATATAAATGTGAAATCACATGTGAATTATCAGTTATTGTCACATAATTCATTTGAAAAACACATGTGATTAAACCTCAAATCAATAATCATGTGTGATTTTGACCGTAAACGAATGTAATTTCTAAAATCTTATTTATATTTGTTTATATGAATGAATAATAAGTTATAATCATGTGTGAGTTAACATCCATAATTAATAAATAGTCGTGTACCAGTTTTATTTACTCATAAATCACGTGTGATTATATATAAAATCACATGTGATTATATAAGTCACATTTTCTATGACCCAACAAATATGAAAACGAAAAAATTGTCGAAAGTATAGCTTGTGAGATCTCTAATCGAAGAGAAAAAGACGCTGATTTCGAATATATAATTTTTATAATTTTTGGTCATGCCGTTTGTGAGATATTTGATTTTAAAGATACGAATGAAAATTGGGTTTTAAATGAAATGGAGCAATTTTATTGGTTCTCTCATTATTCACCTTTTTAGCATTCTACATTGAAAAAAAAATAGTACATTCACAATTTTTTAGATGAAGAGCTACTAACTGTGCATTTATCTGCGGATATGTGTATCATCTTTCTTTGCATATTTTTGAGATATATGAATATATATATATATATATATATATATTAATTTTATTTTATATATGTGTGAAACTAAAGCGTTTTTACTCATTCTTATTTTAGATGTATTTTTATTTGATCCAAACTCTCTGTAAGTCTGTATATATACAAATATGTATCACATATAGTTCACGCATATATACTATCTCACATTATATTTATAGTATTTAAATTTGTTGACACATAAAGTCACTTGTGTTGCATCTATTTATTTTCATCTATTCTTTTCATTTAATTCAAGCTATATATATATAGAGTGAGAGAGAGAAAGAGAGAGACCGGATATAGAGGGAAACACTATTTTCTTGGAAAGAGGAAAACTACACATTAATCGACGATGAATGTTAGTGAATTCTCTTAATGTTCATCATATGATATTATAAGTTATAAAAAATTGTTTATTGATGAATATTAGTAGTTATAACATCGGTTTTGATTATCATTCATCGTTGACGAATGTTAACGAATAATTTTTTAAAGAAAATGATAATATCCACTTCGGTTAATATTCATTACTGATGAATGTTAGAAAATTCTCTTTATATTCATCATATGATATTATAAGTTATAAAAAGTAGTTTATAGATGAATATTAGTAGTTATAACATCGGCTTTGATTAATACTTCTTGATAAAAATATGTTTGATTATTAGTAGTTTCCTTACGTTTGATTATCATTCAGCGTGAATGAATGGTTAATTTTTCTCCTTCCCTCAAAAAATTACTTCTCTCTTGATCTCTACCCTATCTATGTATATACTATGGAAGTATAAATAATTGCTCCATAATTTGTCACGCAGGCAAAGATGCCATGTGGCAGCCTCTTATAATTCTAATTAATAAATTATTTACCCAATTAAATAATTACTTCCTACGTACAAACTCACTTACATAAGGAAACTAAAGTCTAATTACATAAGGAAACTAAAGTCTAATAAATAAATAATTAATAAATATTAAATAAATAACATAAATACAGGAAACAAAGAGTCGGTTGGATTATGCAACCTCTTTGTTTCAATTAATAAATAATTAATAATAAATAACAAATAACATATATCTATAAATATATGATGAGGAAACGAGTGCATTTATATAAATAGTTATCTTCAAATAGATATTAATGATTCTTTCTGTGATTTTTTGAAGTCGATTCTCCTTTTGTTTGAAGTCAATTGCTTTGTTTTTACCTATTTGCTGTGGTATGTACTATCATTCTTTTCATTCCATATAATCTTTACATTTATTTTTTAGGGTGTTGTATTAAATTCGTTATTGTTCTACTATTAGTATCGTTATTATTGTATTTTTAGGGTGTTTATTAAACATGTTATTGTTCTACTATTAGTATCATTCACAATTTTAGATTTCTTATAACTTGTCTCATATTGAATTGTTATTATTGTTGTTAATGTAGATTATGGATCAACGATACGTTGCTATTAATGAGATTACTTTAAAGAGTATACATACACAACAACTTCAACAAATTATGACCCAAAATTTCTAATTAATTAATTCACTAATTAATTATTGAATCATATATTACATTTATAAAATTAAATACATCAAACACAAATACGAAAAATACAATATCAATACAAATGGAAATCATTCATCTCAAAAATTATACGTAACATTGTTCTATGAAATTGTTGTACAACGTAACATTGTTCTATAAAATTACCGTGCATCGCACGGGTCTTCACCTAGTATATATATATATATATATATATATATATATATATATATATATATATATATTCTAGGCTATAAGCTCATGCGATGCACGACCATTTATAAATTACAATTATATTAATTTGTAAGTTTAATGTTGTTAATTAAAAAAATACAATTATCATTGTGATAATGATTAGTAACATAAATTAAACTATAATGGATGAACTTGTATTTATTTTTTATCAGTTGATACATCAAGTATGATGTAGTCTCCTCATTTCCTTATGAGGGTTGAAATTTGAGTCTCTGTCCATTTATCACGGTAACACCGATCTTGTCACCATGTGAATGGCAAAAATAACAACCATTATTTACAAAATTATGTTAAGTTTTGATACATTTATTAAGTCCTTGCGCTGTACGGTAATTAAAAAAATAAAATTAATCATATATTTTTTAAGTTTTCAATTGTATTAATATTGTTGAAAATTTATTATGGAAACTCAACTGTAATGTATACTAAAATGTACAGAAAATAATCAATTTTATATATTCTATTAAAAATAATTTTCTTAAACTTGGTAGTTGATGATAATAATATTAGATCATTACAATGTATGAGATATCAGTAAGAACATTAATTTATTTTTTATTTAGGAAAAAATCATTATTTATTAAATGTAATACATACGTTTAAAAAGCTATTAATAAAATTGAATTAGAAACCTTCATAAAATAGAAGGAAGTAGTTTGTTAGAAATTCAAAATTTTAAAAAGTTTAAAAAAGTGTTAGGAATTATGAAGATATTTAAGGAAAAATTAATTTGGTGATGTGACATAATCAGGTGAGTTTTAAAAAAAGGTAAAAAGATGATGTGGCATGGCTAAAAAACAAGGAAAATTTTTTGTTATATATATATAAACTAGTTTTAAACCCGTGCTATGCACGGCAATTTAAAACATACAATTTTATTCCTAATAATTTAATCAAATAAATTAATTATCAAGCGATTTGTTAAATATAATTGTTTTTATTGCATACTATTATTACATTGTGAGATCAAAGTCCATATCATTACACTAAATATAAGATCGTAACTAAATATATGTCAAATTGTTTAATGTTATTTTATTTTTTAATTAATTATTATTAATAATAAAATAATATTATTAATTAAATAATTTGTAGAATTTTGTTTTCATATAGGACTCTTTCTTTGCATATTAGTATTTATATTTATTAATTATTAAATATTAAAAAATACTAAAATAATAATATAATATTAATTAAATAATTTGTTAACTAAAATTAAGATGTTGACATGTGGCATTTGTGCTTACGTGGCAAATTCTATAGCCTTCTTTTATATTCCTTTAGTATATATATACTAGGTGGAAGACCCGTGCAATGCACGGTAATTTATTAGAACTATTTTAGATATTACTTGATTAAATGATAATTGTAGTACATATTTTATAAAATAATTTATAAAATAATATTAATTTAATAATTTATAGGACTTTGTTTTTGTATGTGACTCCTCTTTCCATATTATAATAATATATGTAGCATTTATATTTATTATTTATTAATTATTATAAAATAATAAAATAATAATATAATATTAATTAAACAATTTGTTAACTGAAGTTAAGAGATTCACACGTGACATTCGTACTTACGTGACAAATTCTGAAGCTTTCTTTTATACTCCTTTAGTGTATACATATAGATAGATAGATTTCTAAGAGGTTTGTGAAGAAATTATATTTTCCGATATAGTATGTGTGCGAAGATCTTTGTCATCAACCATTAACATATTATACAAAGTATGTTGATGGTGGCTAAATTTAATCAATTAAAAATTTCAATTCTAGCTCAAATAAAAAAGAGCTTAATTAATAGCATCGATATCTTTTCATATTATGCCTAAACAATTTTCATTAACATCTCATTTAAATACCCAAGTTCAAAAAAAATGGTGTACTTTCAACGAAAAGAACTTTATTTTATGAAGTGAACGTCAAGAAGTGGTCCAAGCCTAAAGTAATTAAGACCAGCCCATCTTGAACTACCGACTATGTTGGTCTACGCCGGTGTTGAGAGTGGGTCCAATTAAGACCGAACTTTGTTCAAAAGAAAAGGATTAATTAAGACCGAGCCAATTGGCTAGCTAAGAATTGTACACTTTAGGACCCGGTTATAATATTAAAATACAAACCATATGTATATGAAGAAACTAAGAAAGGGTTTAATTAAAAATTTTTTTGAAAAAACATGCGGTTATGGATAAATATGGAATGGATGTCCATATCTTTAGATAGAGTTTGTATTCTAGTAGGAAATTGATTACTTATAAGCTAAGCTATTTGTATCTATATATATACCTTCTTGATGAGATGAATAATACAATTCTATTCTCCTTTGTTCATTCTTCTTTTTACTTTTACAACACGTTATCAGCACGAGTCTCTACCAAATTGAGTTCGTAGTACGCAATTAATTTGAGGTACAGCCAAAAAAACTTTCGTAAACTTAGATCTTGTTATTATATTCAATTGCATGATATATGTTTCTTGAATAAGGTGTTATTTAAAGTTTTAAACTAATAATTAATACGTACGTGGCAACATACTAGGAATCTTAGGAATTAAAAAAAAAAAGGTGTCCTGTGAATTCTATGTGCCCATGGATGATTTATTTGTTATTGATTTAGTTAATAAATATTTACATGTTTAATCATTGTTATTATGATACTTGACCAAAGATTAATCCAAAGATTTTAAAAACTTATTTTATTCGTATACTGTTTTTTTTTTTTTTTTTTGACAATGCAATTTTTAATCTTGTTCTTGATTTCGATAATTAGTTTATGATTTGCAGTTTAAAAAAAAAAAAATATCCTCATATTGCTATTTTGTTTTATTTTGTGATAAATTAAAAAATTGTAGTCGAAGAAGTAAACATATTTCATTTTATACGTAGACATGATTTTATATAATATATTCGTTTGATTAGTTTCTAAATGAAAGAGATGATGGCTTATTACCTTATAAGCAATGTTTTGAAAACCGGTTTTTTAGTTAAACCGGATAGAGCACCGGTTCCGGTTCAACCGGTCTAACCGGGTGGTCCAACCGGATTGTGACACCATTTATTGTGACAGCTAATAGTTTGAATATAATACTCCAAGTCTGACAAAAAGTAGAGTGGGAAAAGAAAATTTGTCCATTCATGAAATGTAAATACGGAGTAAAATATAGTCTCAATGTTTTATTATTTTAATAAATTAAAAACCCCAAAAATACTACATCTATCTTCTTCCTCCATCTCTTTCATTTCTCTTAAAAGTTAAAAACCCAAAAGACACTAAAATAAAGAACCACCTTTTTGCTTCTCCTTTCTAACTCCTTCCAATATTTGCTTCAAGCCATCGACCTTATCCGCCATTACCATCGTCGACCTTTCTTCGTTGCCGCCACCGCCGGCCTCCCTTCGCCGCCGCCGCCGCCAGCCTCCCGTCACCGCCTACCTCTCTCAAGTCCTCTCACCTCCAGCCTCTTCTCTTTCCTTGCTCGTGCTTTTCCCTCTATAAGTCTGATTTGTTTTGATTTGCATGTTGAGAATACGTTTTGATGTTGAAAAACGGTTTAACACTTTAACCTAATAATAAAAGTGAAAAAAAAAAAAAAGAATTCTGGTCAAATCCGGTTCCAGATTTCCGGCTCAACCCGTTTCGATCGGAAAACCGGGCGACTAGCCTTTATCAGAAAACTCCTCAAAAACCGGTTATATATGGACCGCTTTTGCTTAAAATTCCGGTTTGACCGGTTGAACCGGTCTGGTTCAACCAGTTTTCAAAACATTGCTTATAAGTCACATCACAACTTATCATATTATGTTATTCGCTTACCCAAAATAATTTTGGGACGTTATTATAATTAATATATTTACCGTGACATATTTTTTAAGTGTTATTAGCTTGCTATGTTTAAGTCTACATGTTAGTCATGATATAAACATCTTAAGCTTATGATCCTATGTAACTTTGAAAAATATGTTTACCTAAAATGCTTGTAAAATTTAGAGATACTGGTTTGATACCTATATCTACGCATAAAAATCTGTATATGCTTAAGTTAAATTTATGTATTATATATGTCTTATAATTTGGAACATCTATTGATCGATATATTTATGATTGTTGGTCAGATAATATTAGACGACGAATATAATTGGGTACGTGATTTAGCTTCTCTTCATAAGGATTATCACAATCTCTAGCGTGACTTATTGTGAGGAACAAAAAATGTTTGCATTAAGTTAATATAATATTATTTGAATATTCTTAATCGATAGTTCTATACCACTATCTAGGATCAATCATATATATTTGAATTTGAATGTGAATGGAGAAGTAAATTCGGATGGAAACTACCAAGATTTTTGTTAGTGCTTTGTTGGTACAAGAAATAAGAGTTATAGGACAATTCATGTTTATTAGATAGAAGTTATTCGTTGCTCGATTAACAACCCTTATAAATATAAAAATTTGAAAAGTAAAATCGGTGCGATTAAAGGTTAAAAAATCGGTGCGCTTGAACGGTAATTATATAATCTCCGTATCAATTAGTAACTCTACAAATGGGAATTGTAAGGTATGTTCTTAGGGACTTAGAGAGAGTCTAGTTGAAGTGATGTACTCATGTCATAGACATTAGACATTAATAACTCAAAAAGAAACCGTTTTTGCATATAAGACATTCTGTGTAAGTTTACGAAGTTGCTTTAATATAATTATATGATAAGATATAAACTTCTTGTAGTTAGAATATTTTGATTGGTTTGTTAACAGTATAATGGCACTATTCGGTTAAATAGAGTGTGCTATATTAATTGATTTTGAATAATAGTAGATGAATCATTACAAAGTTAATCGTTAAATTAATTTTGTTAGTATGTTTTGTCTAGAACTGTAACGATTTAAAATTAGTGTTGCATTATGCTATTATACGAGCTTAATGAGCAATGTACTATATTGTAGATGCCAAAGGTCGATATATGAAAATAGTTTTGACTACGAGATTAAAGAGAACATTTTTTTTCTAATACAAATAATAGATTAATTAGTCATCATGGATACATAGGCGATTTGTTTACGATATAAGTGATTAACATATCTACTGTTAGGCATATATGAGACAAGGCATATATGAGACAGATAATCCTTTTAAGCTCTTCATGATTAAATCATATATGATTGTCAAGTATTAAATTTTTAGATGAGTTTAACGTGGCCATGTAATTACTTCTTACTTTATATGCAAAGGTAATTATTTATGAGAAATATTTTGATAAGTACATTAAGAAAAGCTTTGAATTTGTGATTTCTTGGCACTGAGTAAAATAACATGTTTATGATGAAAGACCGTGAAATTAAAGATGTCTAAACTGGTAATATTCTATAGCAAAATTTTATCTATTTATGAGTAAGAACATAGAGGATAAGACTTGGTTTATACTCATTATATTTGCACACATCATATTATATGATAAAATAATAATGCTAATATCTTTATTTATCTCTATTGATGTTGGTGAGTACATTAGTTGATCGAGTACATGTTGATTGAATTTTGGTTCATATACGGAAATTATTGTACCCCTATGTTTATGTGTTGCACATTTACTCTTGCATATATATCATTGTGCAAAATGATGATTGATTTTAAGCATGAGAAACGTTCTATGGTAATGACTTTCAATTTGTCGGATTTATTCCTATACGAATTTGATAATTATTTGAAAAAAAAAATCCTTTAAGCATCTAGTACTTATTTTGATCCTCATGGCACTATATAATGAGATATAGTTTGTCTTGATATTTTTTTATGCAACTACAAAAATGGCTCAAAATGATGATTGATTTTAAGCATGAGAAACGTTCTATGGTAATGACTTTCAATTTGTCGGATTTATTCCTATACGAATTTGATAATTATTTAAAAAAAAAAAAATCCTTTAAGCATCTAGTACTTATTTTGATCCTCATGGCACTATATAATGAGATATAGTTTGTCTTGATATTTTTTTATGCAACTACAAAAATGGCTCCTAATTTTTTAAGTGATTTTAAAGGCATTACTTGAGTATACTTGATTTGAATTTGTAATTTTGACACTATTAGACAATTATGACATTATACTCCGATGCTATATTGATGTTAAAGCTTAAACATATGATCTTGATCACAGACGTATTTAATGTGATTTTGTACAGCCCAGCTATGTAATATTTGTCATATATGTTTGCTTTGACTTGATGATAATTTTATTTGATTTATTGCAAATGGTGAAATATTTTTTTTTTTTTTAATAATGCATGCATTGGGGGAAGAAGAGTGTTAAATGATGATACATGCATTATTTATCTTGTATGATATGATTTGTACTAAAAGATCAAGTGCAATTGAAGCATGTATATATGGTCATAAACTTAACGTTTAATGGACCTAGATTATTATATAAATTGGCATGACCGGTTAGACCATCCCGAGTCAATGATGATGCGAAAGGTACATAAGAACCGAGAGATTCTTAAGAGTGAAAATTTTACATATATTGTATGCCCTCAAACAAAGTTAATCATCACCGACTACAATTGAGGTTGAATAAGATTTTGGATATGAAAAATGAGGATATATGTAGGCCTATATATCCACCTAACGGACCATTTAGAGTTTTAAATCGATGCATCGTATAAATGGTCATGAAAATCGCAACTTGAGTTGGCGTGATTGAGTGACTCGGTTATGAGATTGCGAGCACATATTTTGTCATACTTATTTTGATGATATCGGTGAATGTAAATTATGTTGAAAAACATATTGAGCGTCTTTAGTTGATTGTAATAAATGTTGAACATCTATTAGTTCCAACATAGATTGCTTTTGTTGAAACACTCGAAAGTATGTAATTGATTGGAAAAGTATGACTATGATGAGAGCAAAACTATTACTGGGGCCATGTTAGTATACATGCAATACTATGAATTCGCATCGGGCCAACAAAATTATGATTTCTCCCCATGATAATTGATTTTTGATCATGTGAAAAGATATATCCCATCTTAAGAGTTTAATTTCTTTGTGCGATATGTATATTTTAGTTGCTCCACCACAATGCACGCAGTCTAAATGTGAGAATATTGAGAATATGTATGGGGAGGGGATAAGCAGCATAAACTTGAATTATCATAATATGATATTGATCCTCATAGTGAAGAATAAGAACTCAAAGTTCAAATGATAATTCATATTTAATAGTTGCAAGACATATTCAGTGACCGAAATTGAGTGACTAGGTCACATGACTAGGTCACCTGTATAAGCTGCTCATGCTCCGATTAAGAATGGTAATAAGTCCATGACACGTGGAACATGGTATATTAATCGATTCCAAATAAAAAAGGGAGCAAGAAATAATATAGTCAAAATCGAGGTAATAAAGACCCCAAAGTGAAACTAGACATGAAGGTTTCTAGAAGAACCTCGGGTACCCGAAACGTGAAAAGATCTCAATAATATCATGTCTATAAAAGCGTGAAATCAAAATAAATGAAATTGACGTCGTTAATATTTTTGTATATAACATAGCGCTATATATTTTGAATGATGATCGTGAAAATATTCCTACCAAAAAGTGCAAAGGTAGAAATTATTGACCATTATGAAAAGACGCAAGAAGTTTATAAAATGTGAAATCTCTCGATGTGAGATGGTTGGACTATAAGTCCCTACATGAACATGTAAAATATGTAATATATAATTCGGTCTTCAAAAGCCCAATGACTATGAAACTATGAGATATAAGGCAAGAGTGGTGATCCAAAGATTATTTGAAAAGACCGAGATTTATATATGAGTAAACATTTTTTTTATTGGTGGATGCAACAAACTTATTGATTTCTTAAAAAGTATGGCAATAAAAGAGAAACTTAAATCGCGTCTGTTGGATATTGTTAAAGCTCATTTATTATTGAAACTCCGTGAAGGATATGAAATGCTTAAAGCATGTTTCATGATTAAAAGGTCTTGTGATAGAAAGAAACGTTCTCGAGAACACTAATTGATCAAATTGAGTAAGTCCTAATATTGATTGGCTAGTGATAATATAGCCCCGTTGAATATTTCTTGACAAATTATGATATGTAAAATGATATATGTTTGCCCATATATTTTGAAAAGACGTTCGAATGCACATACATTGTAATACATATATTTGAACTATTTGGGAGCTTCCAAAGGCGATTAAATGCTTAGAAAATAAATTGAAGCATAGTAGTCTTTGTGTACCTAGAAATTTATACAAGAAGTGCTAATAAGATTTTATGGGCTAAGGATATCACTAAGCACTTCAATGGTTGTATGATTATTTGTTTCCTTTCGACCCCCGAAGGATGACAATAAATTATTGGTCAAGAAATATAGTATTACATTATCATTGGGCGTTGAAATTTCATGTCTAATTGTTGGCGAGATATAATTCCTTTCACTTGAAAGGCATTCAAGTTCTTTAATACGCATAACGCATTGTCCAACTTAAGGAATGATAAATTATCGGTGATGGAGCTATAACTTACATTGCTAAAGTTATATTATACTCATGGCTTATGAAAGAGTAAAATGTGATGATATTATCCGTCAACAAGTTTCTACAAATGATGAGATTAAGTGATGTTCTCATCAGGGGGAGAAAATACGCGTTGCACTCTTTTTCCCTTGACTACGATTTTGTCCCATTGAGTTTTTCTAACAAGGTTTTTAATGAGGCAACATCCCCAAGCGTATTGAAAGAATTATGTACTCTTTTTCCTTAACTAGATTTTTGTCCCTTCGGGTTTTATCTGATAAGGTTTTAACGAGGCATAATCTTTATACAATGGACATCCAAGGGGGAGTGTTATGGATAAATATGGAATGGATGTCCATATCTTTAGATAGAGTTTGTATTCTAGTAGGAGATTGATTACTTGTAAGCTAAGCTATCTGTATCTATATATATACCTCCTTGATGAGATGAATAATACAATTCTATTCTCCTCTGTTCATTCTTCTCCTTACTTTTACGACAGCAACTAAATTCACAGAAAAAAAAAATTTAAGTGTGTTTGATTTGAAGGTAATGGAATGAAAGTGACAGGGGGTGTTTGGATTAAAGATACCAAAATTGGGTATCAAACCCTTCGGATGAGGGTTTCTCGTACCCACCAATGGGTTTGAATTTTCTATCCCATTCCCATATGTAAGTCATTGAAACCCATACTATGTACAGAAAACCCGAATGCAAACCAAACGCCTCCTTAGGCACAATTTATTATCCATTGACCAAATAAGTTGATCAGAAAACAAGGGCTAGCTAGTTGATACTCGTATTATAAAGCTTACAAGTTACAAATATTAATGATTTTAGTATTCGTAGTACAACATTAATGACATCTTATGATTGAATAATTGTAATATATCATATTTTTAACCTGTAAAATTCAAACATCTTCAGCGCGAGTATTATAGTTCATTATTATATAGCAAAAAATTAAATAAAACGACTATCAATGGAGATAATATCCATGTCGTCGACAACACCAATTTCCCCTAATTAAATACCTACAATACTCGATTCATTGATCCGTGTATGGAAATCCTGCTAAGCCGATATAAAAACGAAAATAGATGTTTAATACCGGACATTCTGATTGTGCAGTAACTCGACAAGAGCAGCAACAACTCCTTTTCCTTCGATGTTAACATCCAGCTTGGGATTTTCGATCTTCCTTTTCAATAATCTATCTACTTCTCCTCGTAGTTTCTGCAAAAACCACCCAAATGAAATGTATTATGAACCATAACGCAAGAAAACAGATGAGGGTGATAAATTGACGAAATAATAAAGTTGGCAGCTTCAGCCCCATTACTTATAAAACAGAAAAGGGTTGGAGAAATTATTCACGTGTTATATCTCAAACGGAGCAAAAACGGCTAGAATGAAACAGTAAATAGTATCAAAACTCTCACCGTCACACGTATCCCAAATTGTATATTCAATACATAAAACCTCCCAAATCTTTAACTTAAAATAAAAACAATTTTCTATTGAAATAAGATGAATTTTGTAATCATATTTGGCACGCTAATTACAGATAACAGAACTAAGAAATGGACAAGAACTGTTTTGGGTCACCAACAATCATCCGTTTTGACCCAAACCATTTTAAGTTTTAACTGTTACTCAATCCAACCCATTTTGCCACCTCTAATGAAAATTATTAAATACGGTACCTTTATCAATCCCAACACACTCTTGGATGCAGAAAACTGAAGGTAGCCATCGAGCATCTCGATACCATCTCCATTTTTGCTAGGAATGAGATTACCACCGAACATTAGAAGAGCATAATCTGATATGTTTGTGGAGTCTCGAATGTACACACTGCTGGTTTTCACTTTTTCACTATAAACCATATAAGGAAGAGGAAAAAGATGAACACCAGCATTCACGGATGAAGGATGAATATCAACTTTTCCGACATCTTTGGTATAGAATGCGGTTCTTTTTCCCCTTCTTTTGCATTGAACCACATTTGGGTAGAGCCCGGCACAAAGTATAGCACAGACCATCTCCATGTCATCACTGTATTGGTTATAAACCTGAAAATGAGCGTACAATGATCACCGAATAAACAAACATAAACCAAGGGTTGGAAAATTGGTTTACATGTGTTTTGGTTCGTTATAAAATTACATGGAATAATTTTTTATGTTTTTCTTTTGCTTAAGTTGCAAGCATCGAAGACGTCATGATAACAGAAACTGGTTGTGGGAAAACCACGGGTCAAAGCGGGTAGAATTTGTACGGTCAGTTTGGATTGAACGTAAAAACTTTTGTCCAAAATTTTTGTATTTACTATATATAATTAGTTAGTGACATGTGATTAGAAGTTTTATATTTTATGAAAGAATGCATTTTTAATAAAACGATATGCTAGGTTTTCTTGATTTAAATTTAAACTATGGGTGACTTTCGACCTGATTTGACCACTTCGAACCTAGTATATTTAAGCAATTTTTTTTTTGTTTCACCTGTTTGACCCGATAAAGATAAAAGATATCCCAAATCAGCCCATTCATAGGAAACTTACATTTGCACCCTTCGATTTATCTACGAAGCCAATATCAGAAAGTAAATCGAGAAACTGGAGTCTCATGTCCCCTATCATTTTCAAGGTCTGCAATGACAAGAAATTTTCCCAACAGAAAGATTTTTCATTTCCAGACCGTTTTGCTTCCTTCCACCCTTCAAATGCTTTAAGAAGAGCTATATGGTCACTGCATAAACCGAATAAATTGAAATATGACTTTCTAGCTTGCTAAGAACTTATATTCAGTAAGAGTATCTATAATCTCCGACCTACACGAATCACCAGCAAAGGATCTTTTCACTTCATCAGCTTCCTCCTTTCGATTAATAGGAAGGACAAAAGGGCTGCGGGATGCAAGAGCTGCAGCAATGGTCAATGCCGGATTAACACATTGGAAAATTGACCCCAAGAGAAGCATCTTTCCAATATTTGGCTCCACTGGCAGAGTGCACAGATGACGTCCTGTAAAATTGTGTACTTTTTCAAATTTAATAATTAATACCATAACATGGTGACTCGAGATAGCAATTTTGACCCATTAATTAGATGTGGGTCAATTCACATTATGTTTTATCTTAGTGGTTGAATGTTAAAACAGGTCGAAAGCCGCCCCCGGTGTATAATCATTTAATTCAAATTATAAGATATTATTGAAATAAAATAATTGTGGTGATCATATTGGGCACACTAATTATTTTTAGTTAATATACAAATTTTTAAAGGGTGTTTTAATTGACTTAACCCAACCCGGACCAAAATTACCCGTTTGAGAAGTTACCCAATCCGCTCAACCCGCCAATTTTTCTATATCACTAGTGGTGACAAACAAGTGACATATTGCACATCATACCCAATGGAGTTAGCTCTTCTGTATCATCTAGAGCACCAATAGTCTTAAGAAGTTCAACAGCATTTTGAACCGAAAGTGCATCAGGAGGCTGAAGTGCCCTAGCCAGGAAAGATCCGACGGCTCCAAGTTGCAAGCTTTTTATCTGCAAGCATAACTCTTGCAACGGCGTTCGGAGAATTTCAGGTAGTTGATATTGGAGCATAGCATCATGCACCATTTTCGGATATAATCTGTAACACACTCCAGGCTGTACTCGACCCGCACGACCACGTCTCTGTCATAACCATCACGACATGATTAGAAACAGATGAATATCATGATGAATTTAATTAAAGGTGGAAAATGGATAGGGTGGACTGGTTAGGTGGTGGGTCAAAACGGGTTCAGGTCGAAATGGGCTAGGTTGCATGGCACGCGGTTTGTCCAAAGTCTCTAACTTTTTTATACATAGTTAGTGAGTCAAACACAAATAAATTTAATAAACTATTTCGATAATAATAATTAGTTATATGCATATAAAATACCTTGAGGTGACTTTTGACCTGTTTGACCCATTTCCTCTCAAGCTATTTTTATTTTATTTTACTTGTTTGATCAATTGGAGAAAACATAACCCAAATATACATTCATAAGTAAATGGATTTTAATTCCATCTCTAAACATTATGCACAATCCTTTTAGGTACCTGATGTGCAGAAGCTTTTGATATCCATGAGGGTAGAAGACATGCAAGTTTGTTTAAAGCATCGTAACTAGTCTCCTTTGCTTTTCCACAGTCAATGACATAAACCACATCATCTATGGTTATACTACTCTCAGCAATATTGGTTGTTAAAACAACTTTCCTGCAGATAGCATGAGTTGTCAGAATAAAAGGGGTCGGTAAGAGCATATTTGATTAATACAATTGCTAATTGACAAATTAAAGTCTAAAATATGCATAATTGTAATGTTGAGAAAAAAGCCTACCTCATGCCTGACGGAGGACGATCAAAGATTTCACGTTGGTTGATAGTTGGCATTGAACCATGAAGAGGAAGAAGAAGATATTTTGTAGGGTCGCCAAGAATCTTGTTAGTCTTGACAATGTCAAGCACTTTTGAGATTTCATCCCAGCCTGTAAGAAATACCAAAATTGCACCTGGACCTTCATGACGACAGATATACTCAACGGTTGCTTCCACCTAAACAAAGTAAGGAATACTCTTCAATCCAAAGATTGATTGAATTCATTCAGATGATATCTTATGAAAATTGGTTTCTAAAAATCCTATCCGATAACACATTAATAGTTTGTAAATCATAGCATCAAATTTAGCTTTTCTAATTTCCAAACTTGTAATTTATGTGAATAAATTAAAGCTTTTAACTAAAAGTTTCCTAGTATAGTAGTGTATGATTAATACGGAGGAAATATAATCTCAGGCTGGTGAGTCACACAGTAAGTGCGGACATAGATGTGTGTGTGTGCTTGTGGCTGTACTTATGTGATTAGTAGGAGGATACGTACAAGGCCCAAGTCTATTTCTGAACCAGACCAAGCTTCAAGAGATTGTCTAGTATTTGCACTGTAGTTTTTGTATACAGAACTGATGTCCGCATCCTACAACAACAAAAGTTAAGTTCAATAAGGTTGGTAGCAGGTCATAAACACTAATTAGAAAGTATAAATAACCTGTATCTCATATTCACTGTAATATGAAATATAGACAAAATGTTACAGAAATTATAAGCATACCTCAAATTGTTCAGTTATGGGATCAGTCTTAACCTCTTGTTGTCTCCTCCTCCTTCTCGAATAACCCTGAAAATTATCAGACTCGGATTTCACAACATACTGGGTTTTCTCCAACACATCTTCTAGAAATAGTTCTTGCACAGGAAATGTCAATCCCTGGTAATACAAAGACAATGATTTGATTAATAAACAGAAGCCAAGGCTATACATTTAGCACAACAACAAATAGTAGTACCGGGATGTGAATGGTTGGGGCATTTTCAAAATATTTGGAGAACAAGTCAGCGTTAATAGTAGCACTCATTAATATAAGTCGCAGGTCTGGACGCTTAGGGAGAAGATCCCGCAAAATTATTAAAAGAAAATCCTCATTCATCCCTCTTTCATGAATTTCATCAACTAGCAGATGGCTGATTCCGGTTAAACTCGGGTCTTGAACCTGAAATCACACACTATTCAAGAAACTGTATCACATTTGAAAACGACCATCTGAATAAAATAAACAATACCAGTTTTCGAAGCAACACTCCTGTCGTGCAGAACAATAATCTTGTTTGTTCAGAGCGTTTTGACTCCAAACGAATTTGATAACCGACAGATTCACCAAGGTTTTCACCCCTTTCATTGGATATTCGAGCAGCAACGGATATGGCGGATATACGGCGGGGTTGGGTGCATATAATATTGCAGTCAGAACCACGTAAGGATGATATTTCCTCCTCTAGAATGAATTGAGGAAGCTGTGTCGTTTTGCCACACCCTGTTTCCCCAGAAACCACTAATACCTATCGCCATTCGTCATTAACAAATTAAAAACAAGTTTTATAGTCAAGCAAAAAATAAGAAACATTATTCATTGCTTAATTGTGGAAGAGAAAAAAGTTGATAAAGAACCTGGTTTGTAGCAACAGCTTTTAAAAACTCAGATTTCATTTTGTAAGCAGGAAGCTTCTCTCTGAATGAACGCATTGCCTTAACACGATCAGTTTCCTACATGGTTGTAAGTTATTAAACACAATGAGTATTTGTAGTTATCTGCAATGTATCAGAAAATAACAAGGTGGCAAGTTCGACCGTTTGAATGAGTCAATTTGGGATGTGTTCAACTTCAAACAGGTGAAAATGAGTCAAATCATAATAATTAGCTAGTCAGGAAACGTGTCTAGCTGGTTGAAATTCATCCAAAGTCCATTTTTTAAAACGTCCTATTCAAATACTCCATTATTACAGTAAAATATATATCTTCTGTAAGTATAGATTTATAGCTAGGGTAATTATTAGAAAAATTGTATTTTCTGTTAAAGCTGGCCCATTTCAACACATAATAAGAAATGACCCATTTCAACACATACTAAGAAATGACCCATTTCAACCCGTTACCATGCCCGTCCATTCAGTGACCTCTACAATATGGGTACCTTCTGTTTATCCTGTCTGTCTTTAAGTTCCACACTAAATGCCTTCTTGGCACTATCTCTCTCCAAAATTGACATGCCATCATTTTTATCTGATTCTCGTGGTAAATTTTTGGCACTCTGACTGGATGCACCAGAAAATTCGTCAACTCTTTTGGTCCCTGTTGAACTATCTAACAGATTCTCAACTCTTTTCTCAGTTTCTGTAGACATATGTATCTACAAAATAGATAACGAACATATAAGAATCAATATAACCTCATAAAAAGTAAAGAAAAAAAAAGCCTACATGTATACAAACACTAGCTTGTCTGTCATACTCATACCTCTTTCTGTGCAGATCCATGGCGCTCATCAAGATCTGCACGGTAGTTTGGTAATGGAACTTTGCTCACCACAAGTGCCTTTCCTTTGTTATATGCATGACTTTCTTTCCACAAAGAAAATGGAAAAACAAAAAAAGGTAAAACACAAAGCTGTTCTTGTAAACAAACTCAGCTACTCAATGTAGTCAAGTCATTATCAACGACAACGAAACAATAAATTATGATATTAATCCGGAAGTTGCACGACAGTTTCCTTAGCTAACAATCTACCACTATCATGCTTCTTTCACCACCCACCCATTCATGTTATGATAATCGGCCACAAAACATAATTGTGACAAGTATTGCACCTATTCTAACAAAATGTGAAACATACAAATAATAGAAAAGATAAAGTTTAGTACTTACAAATAAAGCCCTAGCTGATATGCCATATCAGAAACAGTTTGTTGATCACCTCTACTGAAATAATGCTTTATTACCAACTCTACCTCTCCTCCCCTCTTCAGTTCCTCCATTTCCCCCCACCAACGATCCTTATCAAAAACCTCAACCTGAAAATACATAAATACATACATACATACATACATAACGATTACATAAACACAATTTTAGAATAAGAACACTCCAATTTTTTATAACTGAATCATACAAAAAGACAAATTTACCAAGTTGACATTTTTATATCTCAAATATACTTAGATACATACATGCAAGGATGCAGCTTTTCATATAAGTTGAAAAATCATATACGCACAGACTCGGCATACATACACTAGGAATAAATGCACAAATCATAAGCTCTGATTTTCCGATTTTGTTAATCTTATTACTTCAATATGTTATTAAACACTTCAACAATGATATAATAGTTATAAAATACAATACATTTGTCAACCAATATAAAATATATTTAAATAATAATATATAAAGATATTGAGCATGCTTACTGTTCTTATACAAACATGTCACCCTTCTATTATGATTCATGACTAACTAATTAAAATGTTCATAGTTTTTGTTCCTCAATAAATAATTAAAATTCCATAAAAATCAACTTAAAAAGCTACATCAGTTTAGCATAAATCAGAAATGCAAAACCCTAGGACCGATAATAACAAAAGTTCATAAGTAAAAAATGTAAAGCATAGAATTAATAATTTTAACCTCAGCTTGCATTTGTTTGAGGCGTTCAGCACGCCAAACGGGGTCCCACCATCGTTGCTCACCTCTTCCACCACCACCGCCGCCGCCACGACGACCACCGCCGCGACCTCCGGCACCGCGACCACCGCGTTGAGAATTAGGGCGGTAAGACATGGAATTAGGTGTAGTGGAAGAATCGGAAGTAAAAGTAAAAGTTTTAGTTGGAAAATAGTGGAAGTGATAATTAGTGACGAAACGCGGAGAAAGACAACGAAAATGTAAATGCAATTTAAAGTGCAATTGCAGTCGCATCGCACTTATTATTATATCGATGCTCGTTGGTTGGGAGATTTGAGTAATGAGTCAAAACTGCTATGTTTCTCGAGTTATTGAATTGAATTAAAATTTAAAAAAATGGATATAAAAGGAGAATGAAAAGAATTATATTATTATTATTTATTTATTTTAATTTTGTTTTTTGGGATTAGATAGAAAACAAATTAAATACTATGTGATATACGGTGTAGAATTTAGAACATAATTTTTCATTTATCAAAATCTTACTTACATTCGGATTGGTGAAAATGACTCGGCCTACTCGCAATCTACTCGAGCTCGATTTAAATGACTTTGAGTTGAACACGGTTACTTAGACGGAGCTTTTAACATAGAGGTTGATTAACCTTCCAAGAGTAAACGAGCTTTTATATATAGCTTGTAATATGATTGATACATAAGGCACTTAAGACATATTCGTTGAGCATTATATCATTTTGAAACTAACATAAAGAGAGAAAATGAGGGGTAGGTGTTTAGCGTCAACATGTCATATATGTTAGTTCAATGCGATTTTTCTCACAAAGGGTAGGGTGTGTTTGGTAAAATTAGTTGGTAGCTGAAGCTGAAAGCTTTTAGCTGAAGCTGTTAGTTGAAACTTATTTTTTAAGTTGAAAGCTAGAGCTTATTGTTTTATAAGTATTTGGTAAACTAGCTTGAGCTTAAAGATATGAATTGACATAAAAGGACAAAAGAAACACACGATAAGTAATTTTTAAAGGGTATTTGTATAATTTCTCATTTCATATGCTAGTTTTAAAGCTACTTCTACTAGCTTATTTTTTTAGAGTTTATTTTCTCAATAAGCTCTTAAATCTTTGTACGCTAACAATGCTAGAAGTTTGAGCTTATAGGAAAAATAAGCTTAAGCTCCTGTAAACTAGTTTGCCAAACACACCCTAAGTGAGTTTATCTTATCTGTCAAGTTTTTTGTGTTAAAAACATCGATAATTCGATATAAATAGTTTCAAAGCAAACAAAAGAAAACACGCGTATATAGATATTCCGAATTTTAAAAGAATCACTAAAAAGTATAATTTTCTCAAAATAATAGTCTTGATCTAAGCTTTCAAGAAAATCATATATAATACTTATTATATTCATAAAAATATGAAATACATTATTCATGACCAATCATGCATCTTGGTCAATTTTTCGGGATTAAGATGTGGCCCTAAGTAAAATCCATCTTCTTTGACCACCCAAAAACTTCTGCTCGTTTTGAAAAAGACATTATGACAATGTTTTGTGATGCTTGACTTAAAAACATCAAAAATTGCAGTTCTTGACTTCCAATAGAATTGGTCATAAAACTTAGTATGAAATGACTCGCAAAAGTACCAATTTTGATTATCGTTTAATGCGAATGTATGATTTTTAAGATCATCGTCCCCTGATTATACATGAATGGTGATAGGATCGTTAATTCCGTTGTAGATAAAGATATGCCAATGAGCGAAAAAGCATATCTTCATAGGTGATTTATCTATCAGAAATGATATTGCGACATCTGATTTGAAATTTGATATTTTAGATGCGTATGTCGTAATAACAAAGTAAAAGAATAAGAAATTAAATTCTTCATAGTTGTATTAGATCAAGTGTATGAACAGATTGGAAAGCACATGTATTATATAAATACAAAAGTAAAGTAACTCATTTTAATTTAAAACGGCTAATATTCTTAGAATGGGATGTATCATGTGTATACGGTTTCTTTGACCTTTTAGAATTTAGAAATTAAATATTCAAATAACGTAACGCATTCGGTATATTGATTAATATTAATTTTAATTAATTAAATTAATTAATTAAGACGTACAAGTGTAACGTCCAAAAAACCTTATCATCGTTTTATTATAAGTTAAACTCAAGAAGTCAATTATGCTAGTTAAATATTTTTGTCAAGTTGGACCAAAATGTAAAAGTTATTGGATTTGAGGTAGAGATGACAAACTAAAGTAGAGCGACCAAAGTTGTCACTTTTGGATTTCGTTTTATGGCTGGAATTAAAAATAAAATAAAAAAATAAATACATAAATAACAAATGAAAATTCAATGCATCCCAAATTTAGTGTGATGATAATCTTAAATAATCTTTGAATCGTGAAAATACTTTCTCAATAAAGTATTTCGACTATTTACTGTGTGGATTCACGGAATCTTTAATGGGATAAGACAAGACTGGAATTTGAATCTTGGCAGGGAAACAAAGCAAAACCATAGAGAATTGTTATTTTTTTTCATGAGAAATGAGACCATAACATTATGTTATTTTCAGAATTCGGTTGACAGTTAACGGAAACTAACAGTCACACCTTTTGGCGAACGGATGCAACGTTTCAATAACAGACATCATGCCTATTTGTTTTTGGTGGGAAAAACGGGAAACGAGATCCACAATTAATAATTGGTAATGGGTAACAGGATTCAACTAGGGGGCTCAGCCCCTAGACCCCCGCAAGAGGTGCTGTCCCTTGACCCCGCAAGGGGGCGCAACCCCCTTGACCCCTGCTATTTAGTGGGAGTGGTACAAGCTAGTTTGAATAAGTGTGCATTCTCCACTTACAAAATTGTTCTATAACTCAATTTGGAATATTCTTAGTGCCAAGCAAATCCCAATTATTATACTAATATTAGCAACATGATCCGAATATGAAAACATTGATCATAGTGGTGTAACTTGTGCTAATTAAGTAATTATACATGCAATTGTAAAATGAAGTGCATTGAACAAATGTGGCAGCTTGATTTACTAGTTTCAATATCATCAAAAGGCCTTGATCTATAATATCCAACTAAACTTTATGTTTAACTCGGATAAACACTATTTTAGTTGTGATGATGATATGGAATCGTAAATTGTGACAAACGTTATGTTCTTCACAGGTGATTTCATATTAGATCACTTGCAACGTAAGCGTTCTGGACTTTTTTTTCCCACCAAAACGTCACAACGCCCGCAGTGGGGGTTGTGGTTTGGGAGCGTTGTGATTCCAAAAATGGGCAAGAGAATGTCAAAAGTGGGCCAAAATGGTTTTTTTCTTTTTCATTTTTTTCTACCTTTTTTAGTATAAACAAAAATAATTTAGTGAGACCTACCATCTACACACTTCACAACCTTTTTTACTATTGCAGATTCGTGATAACATCATATTTTGTTGATGTGACGCTCACAAGGGCCTATAACATGATGTTAGCATTGCAAATTGTCTTATGATTAGCGTGACTTTAGTTAGTAAAAAGTAAGTGAATCGTCACAATTGTTGTTGGGTTGAAAGAATTAATATTATTATAAGATAAAACGCCATTTTATAACATTAAAGGTGATTTTGGGTCTGTACATTAAGTAAAGTGTGGAGATGGGTGAAATTATCACCCATGGAGGCATGGATTCAATGTGTGAATTATTGTAAACGTTAATGTCTATCAGTTTAGATAGCGTTGTTGAATATGCATTATTGAAAACTTAGAAGGCTACTAATATATCAATAATCATCTATGATTTATAGAAAATGAATGCAATACAAATATGAACCACTTTACGGTAGAATCATCCATAGACTAGTTTTAATTTAAGCATTCAAGAAAATCAGACATGATACGTATTATACTGATAAATAAACGTATAAAATACATTATTCATGACCAATCATGTATCTTGGTCAAATCTTCGGGATTAAGCCCTTTCCCTAAGTAAAATCCATCTTCGTTAACCACCCAAAAACATTTTCGCTCTTTGAAAAGGACCTTTTTAGCACAATGTTTTGTATTGGTATGCTTATTATAAACATCAAAAAATGCACTTCTTGAATTCCAATAGAAATGAGCATAAAACAAAGTACTCGCTGTCTCGCAGAAGCCCCAATTTTGATTATCATTCAAAGCAAGTGTATGGTATCCAAGGTCATCATCGCCTGATTGTACACGAACAGTGATGTTATGATTAATCTCGTTGTAGATAAAAACGTGCCAATAAGTCCACCAACAGGTGCCCTTCTCCGATGGTAATTTACTTGATGATATTGTGACATTTGGTTTCAAATTTGACATTTGAGATGCATTTGCTGTAATAACGAGGTAAAAGAACAAGAAAAATAAGTTTTTCATAGTTGTGTTAGAGTAAATATATGAACATATCGAAAAACCCATGTATTATATAGAAAAAAATAATAGTTAATTAACTCATTTAAATTTAAAGCAATTAATATTCCAAAAATGGGAAGTATAATGTGTAGAACGTTTCTTTGACCTTTTAGGAAGTCATATCATCAATTATATACTCAAATAAGGTAACTTATTGAGAATTATTTATTTACATTACTCAATTACTACTTACCAAAATAGCGTAAGTTTTTGGTGGAAGATCTGAGGAGAATGCCTCATTTGAGAGGAAGAAAAAGAAGACGTTTTTTACTGCATTATAGGATAATTTTTTAATGATTTACAACAATACTGCATTTTAACAACACTATATTTTAATAACACTACATTTTATACTTATAAATTTCACTGCATATTAACATCACTAATTTTAATCCTTATAATTTTATCCTAAAATACAGTAAAAAAGATTTTCTCCTCTTTCTCCTCAAATCACTCTTTCTTCATATTCTTACTGAAATTTAAGAAAATCCTTTTAACAAGAATCCAGATCCGGTTGATGTTTAATTGCCCAACACTAATGTTTGATTTTGATGAATATAGTCATATACTGTGAGCTGGATATCAAGTTGGGCTCTAAGAACGGCCCAATAACTTAAGTTAGCCCACCAAATACAGACTGGACCAAACATTAGTTACACACTTGCAAGTTACACCCCCTTGACAATTTTGATAAATTATGTTGCGTTTTATGACACTGTTTTAGGCATAAATATTATTTTACATGTAAAAGTAGTATGATTCTTATAATTTAACAAGTTTCCGAAAATATTTTGTGGATTAAAGTAGAAATTTATAATCTTCGTCTTATGTTATATGTCTCATTAAACATTTAAATACCAAAATTTATCTTATTTATCCTTCTATTTATCTTATTTAACATTTAAATACCGAAAATTAATACAATTAATTACAAAAGTTAATATATTCTAATACTTTCAGTTATAAAATATGTAACCGCATAATTATTAATTTTATTTTATAAATTATGTAACTTACATTAATATATTGATGAATATTGAACTGTCAGTTACAACTATTTCGATATAAATATCGGTGACAAATTAATATTTTTAACAAATTATAATCATCTTCCATCATCTATACTAATATTATAGAGTTTGCCATATTCTTAAATTCCTAAAAAATATGAGTACTTTTTTTACAATCATTTGTAATATGTTATTTGACATTTAAACACTTAAACAAATTCAAGTAATTTAAAACAAAATATGTTACTATTATACAAATGATTTGGTTACTTGATAGTCTTAATACTCTATATAAATTACAATTATACTATTTTAGTTAATACGACATGTAGTGTAATGATTTTGTTTTATTGTTTATATTTTTTTCAAACCAACATTTTTTAGTTATCTCCGTTAGCTAGATTAAATTATTGTAATTTGGGTCGAGTAAAGTTAGCAGATTTGAACTTGTAATCAAAGGTTCACAACCCAAACCCGAACCGATTTGATAAACAGGTTGACTAGGTCAAAGTAACCAACATGGACATAACTTGCATAATATGTTTAGGTAAACAACTCAAACGGGTTGATATGTAAGTGATTTATTTTTTAAATTGAGTTTTATTTTTAAATCGTGTTGGCCGGTCTATCTATTGATCTGAACCTTGACTTAAACCGAACCTGAATAATTATAATGGTTGGCAGGTGTGGAGTTAGCATGCTAATTAGTTGAAAATTCAACTCTAACTGGCCGTTATAATTTCTTAACACTAAAGGCCGCGTTATGGATGCTTCAAAAATTGTGATCGTTAATCCTAATATTTCACAATATAATGTATAAAATAAAGTAAGTAAATGGTGTAATACTATTTTTTTAATTCTCGTTCAAGGACAATTTATCATTAATTGAAAATGTTACCGGAACTAAAATATTTGTTTGTAGCCGCATCGCGTGGTAACATGCAAGTTATAATATATTAAGATTATCATTCTCTTATTTATTACTCTTAAAAATTATTTTTTAGATATTTCAAGTAAAAGTTGTCTTGAATATTACTCACCGCTCCTAATTTAATTGTTCTTACAAATTTACACACAATTTTACAAAAATACAATATTTGTACTACTAACCAACGAAAAGTCATCATTATCCACTTAAACACTTTCTCGTTGGTTGTAATCGAAAGTAGACAATTATTTTGGAACATCATAAAAAGAAACATTTACGATAAAATTTGTAATGATAAATCTCTATTGGTTGAAATTGGAGGTGATAAATCTCACTTTCGTAACCTGTCTTAAAAATAATAAAATACTGTCAAACATATAAATGGAACGGATGGAGTAGTATTTTTTATTAGCTAAATAAACTAGATATCAACATCAATCGTTGAAAACAAACTAAAAAAATAAGTCTATAAGTAAAATATACTATCATAAAATGATAGTTACAAAATTAAACACCTCATTATATCATATCATATAGTTTTAAAAACAAATAAAAAAGATTCTAAGCCCAACCTGGCGGCGATCCTCAATTTTTTTCGTGGCCAACCACATCAATTGACCAAAACAATTCTAATCCAAAACAATCAATCCAAAGACATGGTATTTTTTTTATTTTAATTTTTATATTACTATTATTTATTAAATAATTAAACATGTCTACCATTTATGTACTTTACATATTTTTCAATACCCATGGTATTCTTTTTAATACACGTTTCATTTAATTTTAATTAATATAATATTAAATAATATTAATATACGTGTGCAACTTTCTTGTATTTTAATTTAATATAAAAGTAGTTTAGAATCTCTTCGATAGGACATAATGAATATAGTAAGTTAAGTATTTTACGAAAATATTGTTAAGCTAAGTTGACAAATGTTTACAAACTTATAAAACCATTAAATCGAACTAAATATTTAAAAGTTAAGTTATACATTATAATCATCGTAATTATGATCGTTTTTCTTACATAAAATCACTTTTTACTAAATTATTCGTACGATTTACACTTTTTTATGTTTCATTTCCAAGTTTATAAAAAGTATGAATTTTATAACTTTATACTATTGAGTTAAGACACATATTTAAAAGCCATTTAATACCCTCCAATCACCAATCATCGCGTTTTAACTTTCTTAAATATAATTGATAGTGTATTTCTTACTTTGAGCTTCCACATGGCTTGACCCATGAGCTTTTCCTAATATACTGCACACTCCCCCATATATAAAGGCATAAACTCTAAACGGGAGAATGACAAGAGATAATGTCACACACTATGTAGGTGCAGCCTTCATGCTCACCTCACCTCAAAACTGTTAGATGGTAGATTAGAATAGCTTTTCAAGGCCCGTTTATGAGTTTATGGTCCATTAGGGTTTATGTATGTTTCATTGTACTCTATAAATACTTGCATATGTAATGAGTTTAGGGTCCATTAGGGTTATGTATGTTCCATTGTACTCTATAAATACATGTGTATGCAACACATTATAACTTACGGGGTTTTCATTATTCAACAAAAACCTCATCTTCTTAGATGGGTACTCTCAATCGCCCTTTACCACCCTCGATAAAAACAATATCGATATGGGTTACAACATTTATGTAGATTAAAGAGGTGATTCTCTTCCATCTGTACTCAAGCCGAAATATGCTTGATCAATAGTAATAGTATAATATTAAAAAAATAATAAAGGGTAAATTATATGGATTGGTACAAGTAATGGTAGTTTGATAGAAGAAATCATCGATGTGCACAAAACCAAATCATATGTATGATCAATGTAATTTTTAAAGTAAAAGAACGATCACTAATATGTTAAATTTTAAACCCTTATAAAACATTTAGCTATATGATCTAATATATGATCTAATGTTTAAAAAATTTGATGATCGAAAATTATATTGATACCACTTTTAATTTAATAATCCATTAAATATAAATATAGAAACTCATAAAATCAAATCAATTTATAGGTACTTCCTCATAAAAAAATTTCTACACTACACATTTATATTCACTAGCATAATACCCGTACTATGCAGTGGAGTTTAGTATTTTTGTTATAAACTGTGACTCGATGATAGCCATATATTATTTTTATTATTTAATGATAAATTATCCGTGATTGTGTGTTGATATTAGTAGTTTGTTTGTATGTATAGCTCGAGATTCGATATATAATTGGTGAAAACTGATAAGTAAAAAATATGTGAAAATAATAGGATTATATTGTAAAATGAGATAACTAAATATGTAAATGTTGAGTCTTAATTTATTAAGAGTTTTCTTAAAATAAAACATTAAGATATTTTATAAGTAGTTATAGATATAATCATATTTATTAATTTAAATTTGATATGAGTAATAGATATTAACAAATCATTTCTAAAATTGATCAATCAAGTTTTAATATATAATATATATTTCAAATTGTTTGAATTCTTTTTTTTTTTTTTGAACTTCAAGAATCCAATTGTTGATCTATCACTAGGAATGTTCTATTTTCTTTAAAACTCAATTTTCACTTGAAATTTTAAAATTAAATATCTCACAAACGGCATGATTAAAAATTATAAAAATTACATATTCGAAATCAACGCTTTTTTCTCTTCGATAAGAGATCTGACAAGCTATAGTTTCGATAAACTTTTTTTTTCTTCATTTTTGTCGAGTCTTAAAAAATACAATTTATATAATCACATGTGATTTTATATATAATTACATGTAATTCACAATAAAAATATAATATTGGTACACAATTATGAAAACACACGTCTCTATCCAGTTGTTAATAAACCAACTAAACCACACGATCCGTGTGATTTACTCAAAAATAAATAGTGAAAGGCTATAGAACTTTCTTTTAGTCATGTCCCGCCATCAACCAACGACCCTGACCTAGTCTACCTTTAGCAGCCTTTCCTTCTCTTTTCATCCAAATTTAAAATAATAATAATAATAATTTAATTAATTAACTATTTAATTTTAATTTTATTAAAAAAAAAAAGAGTCAATTTACCTCCGCGTTTTTCATCCCAAAAATCCTTCCTTTACATATATTTCACAAATCCCTTCCCTTTTTCTCAAAACCAAATTCAATAAAAATAGGAATAAACTCCCTTCTAAATTCTTTTTCCAAAAAAAAAACAGACGTCAACATGAACGATCTTTTATCCCGCTCGTTTTCCAGCGGCCGTCCCGGTGACATCGAGATGGGAACCGGAACCACCACCACCGGCACCGGCGACGGCAGCAATCTCGAAAACTTCTTCAAAGACGTTGAAACAATCAAACAAGAATTAAAAGGAATCGAATTACTTTACGATCAACTTCAATCATCAAACGAAGAGAGTAAAACGTTACACAATGCGAATTCTATTAAAAAGTTACGAACTAAAATGGATAACGACGTCGCTTTGTCTCTTAAAAAAGCGAAACTTATTAAGAACCGGCTTGAGTTATTAGACCGGTCTAATGAGACGAACCGGAAGCTTCCTGGTTGTGGACCGGGGAGTTCTACGGACCGGACTAGAACTTCGGTTGTGAATAATCTGAGGAAACAGTTGTCAACGGCCATGAAGTCGTTTAATGAACTTCGCCAGAAAATGGCCGCTGAACACCGCGAAACCGTTCAACGAAGGTACATATTTAGGCCTTGACATTTTATTTATTATTATTTTTTTTCTTTTTCCTTTTTTTAGATTTTAGTTCTTAAAGAATTTTTTTTGTTTGGATAGAAAGAACTTTTTATCACGTACGAGTTTCTATATGATTTTACGTCAATTTAGATGGAAGATTGAGCTTTTAATTTTAACTTTTTTACTGTATATTGTAATTGTAACGTCAATTTACATATTTTACATTATAGGTACTATACTGTTACTGGCGAAAATCCGGATGAAGCTACAGTGGATAACTTGATCTCAACAGGACAAAGCGAAACATTTTTACAGAAAGCGATTCAGGAGCAAGGGAGAGGGCAGGTGATGGAAACAGTGCTCGAAATTCAGGAACGACATGATGCTGTGACAGTGATAGAAAGGAACTTAAAAGAACTGCATCAAGTTTTTATGGATATGGCGGTTTTGGTTGAGCATCAAGGTGAACAGATTGATAATATCGAGAGCCATGTGAACAGGGCTAATTCGTATGTTACACGTGGGACTGCACAGTTGAATGAGGCTAGAAAGAAACAGAAAAATACCAGAAAATGGACTTGTTTTGCCATCCTTTTGTTGCTGATTATCATCGCTATTGTTGTTTTGTCAATCAGACCATGGAAGTAGCAGGTTTCTGAAGATGGTTTATTTATGTGTTTCAACACTTTTATACTCTGTATTCTATTCATTTTTCAGTGTTCTTGTTCATAGAAATTTTATTGTGGGGTGAGATTACTGTATTATGTTCTAGTTTGATACTTTGGAGGTCTTCTATTTTTTGGTTATTTGTTCAAGATTCAGATTCTTGATTTGGAGATATGTATCTATTTTTGCTACATTTTGTTACAATAATACATTTAATATAATCTAATTTCATAAGCATCATCCACGTTAAGTTATTACTATTCGATTCCGACTTATTCAGTTACCCTCTTAACCAAAGACCAACAAAGTTTAGATTTTTTTCACAAGGGTCGATCCCACAACAGCTAAAGCTCTAGTCTAAATGTCACAAGTCAAGAATGGTGCCATTTAGACCAAATGCATAGTTAGGTAAATAACATTATCAAGCCAAGATCAACTCTTCTAGAAGGGGTGGCTAGACTTTAGAAAAAATAGTCCTCTTTTAGAATGTTAAAATTATTGAGAGTGAGATCTTTTCTTAAGTTTGCAGAAAAGTCCATTCTTTGTATGTATAGTTGCTCCTGTGACAAGTTCCACAGAATCTGGAGATCCTTTTAGCTCGACGTCAAACTTCTCTAGTAACATGGCTAATGCAATGGTTGATTCCATTAGTGCAAATTGGTCTCCTACACATCGTCTCGGTCCTCCACCAAATGGTAAGAACGCAAAGTCCGATACAACCTGATATCAGAATCAATGAACCATATGTTAGATTTCCCGAAACAGTTATTCCAAAGACTCATTATATGTTAAGTGTTGTATTCTACAACCCTCTGATGCTTACTAAGATTTGTTAACAAGAGTCTTTACTAGTATAGATGGCAATTTTGACCCTTTACTTATGAATGACTCGATTCAGGCTATATTTTATCTCAAATGGGTCAAATAAATTTAATTAGCTAAAAATGAAACGGGTCGAAGCATTCAAATTCTATTTTTAATGCATTGTGAATTAACCTTTATTATTAAAAGAGAGAGAGAGATTAAAAAAGCTTTCAGCGATCAACTTCACTCGGTCCATTTTGATCTGCAAAAATTTTTGACATGCTGTAACGGAACCCATTTTCGCTTGTTACCAAACCGCCCATTTTGCAACCTTTGGTATTTAGCATTGCCATCGTATTTCAAAAATGACAGAGTAAGAAGAATATATACCTCATTAGGATATAGAGCTCCAAGGCTTCTAGATGGATCAAATCCAGCCCACCCTTCAATGTCGTTGTTATCTCTTTGAACTAGAAATCTCTCAGGTTCAAATTCGTTGGGGTTCTCCCAGAAGTATGGAGATCTATGGAGATTATATACCTGTTTGAAATATTGAGAAGATACCGAACAACATCAAGCAAACGAAATTTACACCCAGTGTGGTTTCTGAAAAATTCCTTAAAATTTATAATTGGCAACACTAATAGTTGATTACTTACTGAAATAAAGATATCTGTTCCAGCGGGAATTTGATATCCTTCTTTATCACCCTTATAACCTCCTGTTAAATTGAATGAGATCAAGGGGCTTAGTGACTAAGTTACCTGGAAAATTTACAGGTCGAAAATAAAACATAACCAAAATTGACCCATTCATAAGTAAATGGGTCGAAATTGCCACCTTCGCAAATAAATGAACCAACAGACGGTAATTATTGATGACCTCACCTGTGAAAAATAAAGTATTTAGATGGACTGAAAACGGATATTACCTGGTAATCGATCAGATTTTAGAGAACGCCTAATGAGCAATGGAGGCTGAGGATACAAACGTAGACTCTCAGAAATGATGAGTCTCACGTATCTACACAGTAGAACAAAAGAATGTGAGAGGTAAACTAATCTCATCTTGACCTGACTACTTTTTACCCAAAAGCACTAAAGAGTTTCAGTAACAAACTGATTAAGTATAAAAAGTAGAATGGATGTTCATGTTCCCATACCAAAAACTACTAACAAGTCTCGATTATCAACCTAACCATTTATAAAAAATGTAACTTTTTTGGACAAGAAGTGTTTTGAGTCAACCCAACCCGATTATGACCCTCTCCAAAACTTACTCGTTTTGAGCCATTACTGACCCACACATTTTGCCACCTCAAATATCAAACAACTGAGTTTAGAATTTATTTGTGACTTACTCTAGCTTTTTAAGTGACTCTAACGTTATTCCACCCTGTGAGACAACTGCATCGATTTCAGCCTGTGCTTTCTTCATTTTGTTGGGATGCTGCATAATAGTTGCTCATCAGACATTAGCTTTGGGCCTTCGGCCACAAACATATCTCTAGACAATAAGAAAGTATCTATAATCAGATCAATAGTATGATACATAAAACTCTGCATATAGAATAAGTGAAAGCAAATAAAAACTGTATGTATAATGATGTTTTATACTTGAGCCAGAAGAAAAACAGCCCAAGTAAGAACAGCAGCTGTTGTTTCATGGCCAGCAATTAGCATTGTCATAAGGTCATCTCTTAGCTGTTTCATGACATTGTGAAAATATTATTCATATAAACAATTTAATATAAGCATCTCGGAATCGTTGACAGACTTACTTGACGGTCATCAACATCAACTCCCCTCATGTCAACTAAGAAACGTAACAGACTCGCATCCTGAAATAACTTGCAACCATAAGATACCCAAACAATAATTATAAAGCTTAGTCAAGTATCAAAAGGAAAGTATTACATACCTTGAGATTCGAGTAGTCCCTTTCTTGCAATTTCTCAACGTCCGTTTCCTGATGATGAAAATTAGCAATATTCTAATAACACTCTGAATAACTCCATGTGCTTGTCTCTTTTGCAATTGAATTTTGTATGAATATTTACCTGTCGTGTCTCTTTTGCGTTTTTTATGAGACCATCAAGACAATCATTGATGATTTTTAGGTCCTTTGCGAACTTTCTTTGTCTAGGAACCAGCCATCTAGCCGGGGGAAATTTCCAGTAAGGAATGTAGAAAGTAGAACGATGCTCGGCCTCAAAAAGCGTACCATATACTGCCTAGATGGAGCAAGATACAAAATGAGCTTCTATTACATCTTTTACAGGATAAACAAGTAAACAACAGCATGAACAAGATAGAGGTGGAAATTTCGACCCACTTACTTATGAACTAGGCGATTGGGTTCGTGTTTTACTTCTAACAGGTCATACAGATAAAGAGAACAGCTAACAATGAAATGAGCCAAATGGCCTAAAAGTTTTCTAAGTGAGATCTAATGCATTATTACCTCTTTATTAAATTATTTTCAGGCTACTAGATTGCCGTCGAAATAAATAATAATTTTTGACATTTGGCACGTTACTTACTGGTAAAGAATTTTAAAAAAATATGGACAAAAACTATTTCAGGCCAACCCGACCCGTTTCCGGTGATGCCAAAATTGCCCATTTCAGCCCAAACCCATATAACACATTTTGGGTAATGTAAGATAGGACTAAACCTTAATAACAGGAGATTCTTTTGTGACGGAACCAAAGTCATAGTTGAAAACACCAAGACCAATAATGTCGAGTGCTAAATTTGAGAACTCTGCTTCAAGATCCAACTCAATTTCTTGACCTCCTTGCAAGGTTTTGGCCCCCAGAAGTTTCTCAAGTTTTGATATTGATCTTTCGGAACAATTCGCAAACATTTTTACCATAGCTTCCAAATATAAGGTATGGAACCCCGGAGCTATAACTGTGAAAAATGCAAATTAAACAAGCATAAACATCAGAAACACAATAAACTTAAACATACTACCATTCATTGATATATGTGACTGTTTAAAAAATTTATCGAACCTCTTCTTCTTTGCTTCCACGTTTCTAAATCGGCAGGAATTAATCCCTTCCCCATAATTGGTTCCAGAATATCAGCAAGAACTCCCTACATGATGCATATCATGTCATATATAGAAGTACGAAATGGTATGAAGATGGTCATCATAAATCATACACAATTCCATGGTGCCCATATATCAGTAACATGAAATACATAATGTTAGATCATACCTTATCATATGAAAAGGCATTTTCACGAAGAATATATCTTGCGACAATAGGATCCGATACAACCACAAATGCTTTTGGACCAAAGGCAAGTTTATAAACTGAGCCATACTGTTCAACAGATCATCATTGAGATATCAAAATCAATAGCAATCATAGAAATGCATATTTATATGCTATACATAACAAAGACAATAAAAATCAAATCAAATCAAATTCAAACCTCTGTCCATAATTTATGCTACAAATAACAAAATGTTATAATCATTTGAACAACACTAGGACTTAGTTCCATGATAAGCAATTGTAACGTATTTTAGGCTGATTTCCACTTCAGGATAAGAATTTGCTTTGAACCATAAAAAGGTAACTTACAGTTGAAATTGTTTGATTTAATAATGACCAAGTACAGTTTTGAGTTGGGGTAATCTGGCATTCTGGCCTGGTTACTCGGTCAAAATACTAATGTGTAGCTGACATGTTGGTAGCTTCGACCATACTGAAGTTCGTATTTGATAGGAGTATCATTTTAAAAACCAAATATTCACACACATTCACCACGATTATTACATTTGTCCCAACGGGACTCGAACCCACATCCTCGTGGGTGTAAGGCCACCTCGTACTGCTAGGCCAAAGATAATTCACTATCTCATATAGAAATCATGCTAAAGTTCATTACTTTTGAATGCACTTAGCCATACACTAATATATTAGTAGAACCCAAATGAACCACCACATAGCACTACTTGACAGACTAACAAACAAATAATATCTATATGTGATACTAAACTGAAAAAAAAAAAAAAAAAAAAAAAAAAGGTTGAGTAGTACCTGTATGAACCAATCATACAAAGAAAAGAAAAGAGGTTTTCCAAACAAATCAGAGACAGCACCTTCAGCAACAGGCATGGATCCTATACTTCCACCACTTAAAAAATTTGTCAATAAATTGCTTGCATTATCCAATACATTCCTACTCTTATTTTTCTTCTCATCTGTACTTGTTGATTGACATCTGCACCTCATCACAAAAAACAACATATCCACACAATATCAACTTCCCAAATTTCCATACCCAATTCCAAAAAAAAAGAAAAAAAAAACGTGTTTACCTGATTTGACATATTCTTGAATTTGAAGTGAATTGACAAAAGGGTTTAGAAGAAGTTGAAGATGGGAAACTATTTGTGTGGAACTGAGGGAGTAAAGAACAGTTACTGGTGAAAGTTGACATTTTTATTCAATTTCAAATTGAAAAAGAGGGTTTGAATTATGAAATTGTATACATGGGGATTGTAAGTATATGATATCAATTGCAAAATTTGGTAGCCACCCACATGGTTTTGTGGCTTTGTGTTGCTAATTATAGCAGAGTGATGAAATTAAAAAAAAAAAATTGAAACTTGAAATGTCAGTGGGAAAGATTTCTTTAACTGATATATTAGTTCAGTCTGCCAAAACAGGATGTTGATAAGTTGGAGATAATAAGCTTCATTCCTCAAACTTGTATAAATTTATGTTTAATATATATAATATATATATATATATATATATATATATATATATATATATATATATATATATATTATTTGCAAAAGACAAAGAAGTTACTGTTCACAAAACATGTAATTATTATTATATATAATATAATATAATATAATGGATACCCATTGAACTTAAAAAAGATTTTTACCAAAGGCAAAACCATATTTCTACTCTTATCAACTCCAAAAAAAACAGTGTTTAGAAAAATTTGGAAAAAGAAAAAAAAAACAAAAAAGTTAAGAATAAAAAATAAAAGTAAAAAGAAAAAAACCAAAACAACCAAATACTGGGGGCTTCGAGGCGGGGAGTGATAACCCCAACTCCAACCCCAAACCCGTTAATTAAAAAATCCTCAAATTCGTCTCAAATTCCAATGGGGATCTTATCGGAGCACCCCATTGGGGACATAAGTTCCCCAAACCCTAACGGGGATCGGGGTACCCCATCGGGGACACCGATTCATTAAAACCGTTTTCACGTTGATAATACTCTAAATTCGAAATTTTTTTTCGATTTTCTTTATAATCTTATCTATCAATGCATAAAGTAATATTCTCTTTTTCTAAAAACAAACTAACATAATGATCAAGACAATATATCGTGGTTAGTTTACATTAATAACACAAATATAAGGTTCAAAATTAACAAGTTCATCACAAAATGGTCTTAAAATATCCCGACTAGATCACAAGACACTAAGTCAAAACAACAAGAGTAACCAAAACAACGTAAGTAATTAAAACAACATGAGTAATTAAAGTTTGAGTTCACGATCTTCATAATATAAGGCAAAATAAGATGTAGTATGAAGTATTAAGGATATATGAAAATATTATTTATAACATATTATATTATATTATATATAATACATTTCGGGGTGGGGCGGAGCAGGGATAATCGTACACATTCCCTACCCCATACCCGATAAGAATCCTCATTTTGCGCCTCAAAATCCATCTAGAAATTTGAAATGTCATCAAATCCTACCCGAAAAGAACGGAGTTCGAGATCCCGTGGGATTTGGGTGCTTTTTGGCTCTTAGAGCACGGGGTGTGGTGACACTGTCACCACAGTGTTCTGGAGAATGTTGTAATTGAGGATTTTGTGGTGTGGTGACAGTGTTCTGGAGTTTTTTATTATTTGTTTTATTTGTTTTTTTAATGATAATAATTGTATAAATTAATATATAAAAATAAATAAATAAAATAAAACAAGATTTAATTAATTAAAAAAAAATTACAAGTCCTACAATTAAAATACATAATTTAAAAAGTCCTACAAATTTAAAATACAAAAGTAAATAAAATAAGACAAATCAGTCTCTCGATCCCGAACCCGAAGCACCACCTCCCGCTCCCGTGTCGTATGGCCATCCCATTGTCTCGCAAATCTTCTTCTTCTCCATTTCCAAGATGAACCGTGATTGCGGCGGTAAATGCTCAGTCGGCATAGACAAGATTCGAAGTTTGGCCTCGAGATCCTTCGTTTTGTAGTAGCCTTGCTTGTCGGATCGGATGCCTTCGAATGTTGTTGCGAGTGATTCATCAAACGAAGCACGGGAGGAACCGGCCGAAACAGAAGAAGTGGTTTTTTGAGACTTCGGTTTCCTTGACTTTCCAGCCGGCCGTTGATGCGGATCGTCCCCAAATAAACCCTCATTCGGGTTTTGCGTTTCTTGCTCCGGTGGTTCATCAAAGTCCGAGTTCAAATTGACCGTCTCGCGGCGTCTTGGAACATTTCGTCTACCGACGACAAACGGATCGGGATGTAGCCACTTCTGTTTATCCTTCAAAAAGTTCCACGCCAACAAACTTGTGAAAGTTTTTTCGTTTTCCAACTTGTATTGCGTGTCACAACGGATCATCAAATCATCCCCGCCTTCACCGCTCCGTAGTTGATCCGAAAGCCTTTTCCAAATGCCTTGCCACCTGTTGCAGTCCGCATTTAGTTTGGTCCATTTTGACGACAACACGTCTTTTCCTCGTTGGAATGGTGGATTCCGTGCGTTGTACGAATCCATAACGAGATACCAAAACGAAGACCCTTCTTGGTCAATTCCACGTTGTGAATTTTCGGACACCGAGATCCAACTTTCGGCCAAACGAAGCTGGTCCTCCGGTACCCAAACGTTACGGTGTGGAATGACTTTTTTGGTTTTGGCCGGTGAATCTTTTTTGGATTTTTTGCCCTTGATTTTTTTGGATGATTCGAGTGTCGGGTTGGTGTCTTCAACGGATTGGACGTCAGGTTGTTGTTGACTTTGACTCCACATTTGAAATTTGGCGTATTCATCGGGTGACAATTGTGGTGGTGGCTGCATCGGTCGGTTGTAAGTTTATGGGGCAAAACCTTGGATTTGTGGGTTGAAAGATGGTTGATTTTGTTGTGGTTGTGAGGTTTGTCATTCGCTCGTGAATGGGTTCCAAGTGGATTGTAAATGGTACGGGTTATTCGAGTTTTGGTTGTTCGACATGATGAAAAAGATAAGATGAAGAAAATATAATTTTTGATTGTTTTGATTGTGTATGTGAAAGAGTTTTTGAGATAGTGTTTGAATTGTGATTTGAGATTGTATTTGAGGTGTGTTTAAATAGGAAAAAAAATTATTATTTTTTATAAAAATCCGGCCGTTTGTAACGGCTATTTTTTAAAATTTTTTAATTTTTTTTATTAAATATAAACTATCCGTTAGAAAAAAAAAGACGTTGCAACTTCGGCGTTCGGAAGAGGACGGCGGCCGGAAAACGGGGCAAGAACGCCGTCGGGAACGTCGTCTTGGTGCGGTAGAACGCCGTCCTACGACGTTCTCGTCGAAAAACGGTGACAAAAACCAAGCCACACATTGTGCTCTTAAGGGAGTAAAATGGGGAGGGCACGGGTTTCACCTTCCCTTCTCACTTTTTTCTTTTACCTTCTTTTAAAACATTTATTATTATTATTATTATTATTATTATTATTATTATTATTATTATTAATATTAAAGGGTTATAGGTTAATTAATATCATTATTAGCGTATTTTTATTCATAAAAATAATTTTTTATTCTTTTGTTGGATTAGATTCATCGAACTTCAACTCTTTAGTTTTTATGAGTTGGAAACAACGGTTTATTTGCAGGTAAAACTAAACTTTCAATTCTATTGTTGATAAAAGTTATTGAAGTTCGATTATTTTTACGAGAAAAATGATAGATTATTCATTACTCCTTCCGCCACACTAAAAATATTCTTATTTCTATTTTTAGTTGTCTCAATATAAGTTTTCATTTCTTATTTTAACCAATGTATTTGATTAGTGGAGATTGTAGTTAGTGAAAAATCATAAAACTTTGTGTCCAATCAACGGAGTGAGTATAAACTTTTTTGGATCTTAAATGCCATGATTAAAGGTATGTTTGACAAAAGTAACCGTAGCTTCAAACTGTAGCTATAAGCAGTAGCTGTAAGATATTAGATGCAGGCCGTAGCTTTTAATAGAAGCTGTAAGTTGAAACTTTTTTATATGAAAGCATTTCGCAAGAAGCTGTAGCTTTGATGAAAAAGTATAAAATGAGATAAATGGACATAAATCAAAGAAAAATAAATGATAAACATAGCTAATTAAAAAATAATAATTATATACATAAGAAAATTAATTTTATTTAGAATTTATTTTTCTTTTCATTTATACTTTTTCAAAAGATTATTGCGGGTGCCGTTACAATTTAAATATATTTTAATATAATGTATGCATGATTGCATGTCAACGTTTGAGCCTTACCAAAGAAAATTAAAATTAAAATTTAGAGTATTAGATAAAGAAAGAAGAAAAAAGAAAACAGATAAGTAATATTAATAAATAAATTATACGAGTAATCTTTTATTTTCTTTTTAAAAAGAAATATCATAACTACTAATATGTATATTTGTACGTTTGTCCGCTGCAGAGTCAAGAGTTTTCATCCAAGTTAATTACATTTCACAAGTGTACAATTTTATAATGTTATCTCCTTGTCTTTTAGTGTTTGCCTCCTATCCTTTGCACATAATTACATTCAAACATAATTTATTCTTTGATAAGAGTTTTATCTTTAAAAGTAAGATAAATTGTAACAACAATATTTAGAGTTGTCAATAAAACCTTCAAATTTGCTTCAAAACTTGTATCCGCGCCATAACAAATTTCATGTCTCCCTAAATATTGGTTAAAATACAATTATTTAAGCATGTCTAAATCTATTAATGACAACCTTAACAGTTGTCAGTTGTAGTTAACAAAATCCTTAATACAAAGCGCTTTAAGATTCTAAAACCTGCCAAACAGGCAGACAGTGTTGATGTTTGCAAAGCTATGAAACTTTCCGTAGGAAGAAGAATTACACTGTGATTCAATATCTTTCATTACAACTATCAAAATCATTTGGTTAGTCATATGTTTTGGGTTTAGCAAGTTAATTGAAATGGTAACAAAGCAATGATCACTTGGATCATGCAACTTCTATGATTATCGATTTTTTAAAATAAAATAATAAAAAGAAATAAAAACTAATGCATAAGTTTGTTATTGTCAATTGCCGTTTGGATTATTTTAGAAGTTTTAGTAAAAAACTTCTTAGGCTATTCGTTTATAGGCGTATAGCAAACACTTCTGATTTTGGGTTCATAGATCATCTACTCATCTTCAAATCATACTCCAAACTGTATATTTCGAGTGTGTAGTTAAAAAATCATCTCCAACCATATTCTAATACGATGATCTACATTTGAAGCATCGACACATTTGCTTCAGATATGGAGTATCACTAGTCATCATCTTGTGTGATTACAATGCTAGTTTACTGAATATATCATACTACTTAATAAACTATTTGGCTAAAAGTCTTAATTCTCATAAAATGGGACAATACAATTGACTATTTTACCCTTCAGTCAATATTAATAATAAATACTATTATATCTTATTAAATGATTCCAAAAAATGGTCTCACATCATTGCTTTGTAACCTAAATATTTCATAACCTAAATGATTCAATAATTTTTAATGCATTATTAATTACTTTATAACCTTATCATTTGTCCTGTAACTGAAAATTGATAATAATAATTACAATCAAACTTTGTAACCTATATTCCGTTTATATAACCTATCACCATATATCACACAAAGATTGACTCGGAAATTTTACGTAAACTTGTAGTGTATTCTCATGTTCATCTGTAATTATACTACGATAGACTCACATGTTGAAAGATAATAGTTGAATTTGAAGTTGTGAAACATCCAAATTATAGGCCAAAATTAACTTTTAGCATCACAATTCTCTTTCTTCTAGCTATTTGGAATAATGTTGATCCGAAAATCATCGATGAAGATCAACTGAATATCGAATATGATGTGTTGGCCTTGAAATTTAAATAAGAAAGATAATATTTTTCCGATTAATATGTTTTTTATTCGATTAATTATTACCGCCGCAGTGCGCGGGTATGCTTCTACTATATATATATATATATATATATATATATATATATCAAAATTGAATTTAAAGTTCTTAAGAAGGAAGAGGCCATATTAGAAGAATTGTGTACAACATAGCCAAATGAGGGTGTTGCTACCTCTAAAGTAAGGAGTAATCCAAATGCTACTTTCATTGAGCATCCAATCTCCCCACAACTAGCCCCACTAGATTGCTTTACATACACAAATTGCACATATTCGGTTTATAAGTTCTAGTGACACCATATCCGGAATAAAATAAACAATTAATTGTGGGTTCTTTTCATTTGATACCAGAATCCATAAACATAAACAACTTAATGCCTATGCCTATGACTATGACTATCACTTGAACACTTAAATCTTTGTACAATTTAGTTAATTAAAGAAGCAATTATTGATTTTGATAACACAATAAGAAGATAATCACCTCAACTAAGCTTAGCCAAACACCCCCTAATACTCATCAGAAAGAGCATAAAAACAACATTTTTCATGTACAAAATGGAACCCATTTCATAGTTTCCAATTCAATAACCTAAAATGATTAGTAATACAAAGACCAGATATGTTAACAAAAGATGGCCCTTTGTTAGGAAATTTCATCATCTATACAATACTAGTAAGCTACAGTTTCTACATTTAAACACTATTAATCTTTCGTCCGCAGCATAAAATCTCTAGTTCGTGATGAACAAAATAGTACAACACCAACAAAATAAAAACTTACACAAGCACTAACTGCAAACACCCATGCTGAAATCGGCCCGTTTTCTTTTCCCTCTTCAAAAGCCCGTTCTGGCTCCACGGGTCGGGCTTTTATCGGACAACCATCACCAGAACCAGAAGACTCCACACATAAATTCGGGTTTCCTGCAAATGCACCCGAAAATCTCCAATACCCTTTTGTCTTATTCACAATTCCAGAAAAATAGTTAAAAGAAAGATTCAAATGGGTCAAATTCCCCAGGCTGGATAAGTTCTCCGGAACTTGACCTGATAACGAATTATGCGATAAATCAAGAATCTTTAAGCTCCACATTGACTGCAAATTTGTGGGAATTTGGCCTTCGAGAAAGTTGTAAGACAGATTTAGGTACTCCAAACCATGTAAACCGAAAAGCCCATCTGGAATTTGCCCGTGTAGCATGTTATCCGATAAATCAATCATAACCGTTGATGACAGATTGTAATTCAAATGCAAATCATCACCCATGACGACAGATAGTTTACTATCTAACAAAGGCACTTTCAGGGCTTCCTTGTTAAGGTCGCCATTGTTAAAACGTAAACTAACGTTGAATATACCATCAGGGATGTACCCGGAAAACTTGTTGCCCGAAAGGTCGATTGTTTGGATTGCTTCGAACATGAATATCCAATTAGTAAGAGCTCCACTGAACTTATTATGTGCAAGCGAAAGATATCTGAGGTTTGACCATCTAGTCAACGCATCATTCAAAGGTCCCGAGAGATTGTTATAGCTTAAGTCTACAACCTCTAATGATTTACACCCTGCTAAAGTCAACGGGATTTCACCCGAAATCTTATTGTTGCTGATATCGAGAATCTTTAAACTATCTAACGCATCAAGCTCGGGTTGTATTTCACCCGAGAGATTGTTGTTGTTGAGAATCAAAGCGAGTAGTTGAAAACAACCGACAAAGTTCAAAGGAATTGAACCAGATAACGAGTTGTGAGACAGATCAATCACTTGAAGATACGTTAAGTTCCCGATTCTTGATGGGATTTCACCCGTAAGAAGATTGTGCGAAAGAAACAATGCTTGTAAGCTTTTTAACTCTGTAAAATCCATAGGTATATCACCTGAAAACTGGTTATGCGAAAGGTCTAAAAGCACAAGACCCGATTTTTCAGACGAATCGAGAATCTTTTTAGGTAGATGACCCGACAACTGATTGTTACTCAAGTCCATGACAACTAATCTGTTTGAAAACACGAACCTTGGAGAAATCTCATAGCTCAAATGATTATACGATAAGTTAAGATGCGTTAACACTCGCAGGGCCGAAACACAAGTAGGAACTCCACCTTCAAGCAAGTTCTCAGCTAACTTGAGGAACAAAAGCGATTCACTTGATGATGACAAGCAAGGTAAGGTACCCGAAAATGAATTCGATGCTAGATTAAGATGCTCCAAAGACTGCCCAAAATCAGGGAGGTTTCCAGACAAATTATTATGAGATAAATCTAAGTACTTCAGAGATTTCAAGTGTAACAAACCCTCAGGTATCTCCCCTCGAAACGAATTATGTCCCATTTCGAGTTTTTCTAAACTTAATGAGAAATTCCCAATCCAAAAAGGAATCACTTGATCAACCAACATATTATGACTAAAATCAAGATGAACCAACTTAGTCAATTTCATGAGTGTATTAGGAATCACACCACTAAACATGTTGTAGCTAAGATCCAAAGTTTTCATATTCCAAAATGAACCAAAACAACTAGGAATACCACCATCAAAATTATTATGAGACAAAATTAGGGTTTCAAGAAAAGAAAGTTTACACAAGCTAGAATGAACTTCACCAGATAAACTGAAGCCTGAGAGGTTAAGTCCATTAACCCTGCCATTCCATCTGGAACAACTTACACCAGTCCAGTTTGTACAACCCGACCCGACCCATATCAACTTCTGGGTCGGGTCATGAAGTTGAGACTTGAACAGAAGTAGTGAAGTTTTATCTTGTATTCTCAGAGGAATTCCATCAAACACATTATCTGCATTACAAACTGAAAACAAAAAAAGCAGAAAAAACATATACATACAGCTTGAATTTCCATATATTCTACATCTTGTTTCCATTGATTTGAAGATGAAACTGAAAACCCACCAAGAAAAATACAAACTTTATGAAAAAAAAAGTTGAGTGTTTTCGTTTTCATATATATTTGACAGACATTCTTGAACGGATATTATTAATCAAGAATTTTTCTTAATAAAAGGCAAACATTCTGGGGAAAGTGTGTATGTATGTATATGTGTGAGTGTGTGTATGTATAGGTTTTAGAACTTTTATTTATTTACATTAAAAAATAAAAACTTTTGATAAGCGTGTAAAAATCTCTGTCTAGGCATCTTTCGATTTGGGCTACTTTTAACATGCGTGGTTGCACGCTCTTTCATACATTTTGCACCTTTTTATTTTGTTTTTGTGGAATATTAATATTTAAAGGTTAAATGAGATGATTAAATTAATAATTTGTCTTCTTTTCATGCTTTAAGTTTACTTACTTTACTGTTTCTTATTTGCATTTTGAGGAGGTTATGGAATTGCGTTACAAACATAATTATTACAATCTCAAAAGGATAATGTAGCTTGTATATATTCAATAAATATACTCTCAAAATTAATTTCTCATAGATATAATTTTATAAAATTTATTATCTACCAATAACATTTCATCTTTACCTATTAAAATCTTTTCTAATTGGCTGTAATAAAATAAAGATACGTATTTTGAAAGTTGGAACAACCTAAAATAGTAAATGAGATATTTAATTTGGAACAGTAAAAGTATATAATATACAATTATATATATATATATATATATATATATATATATATATATATATATATAAAAGAGTCGATTTCGGGGAAAAAAAGAAATTTAGGTAGAGAAGAGAGAAAACAATTTGAATCGGTATTTTATTATAATGATTCAAATTTTTATTACCTATAACTTTTGAATCGTAGAAACAAAAGACTAAATTTTATTAATAAAATATTGAACCAAAGCAATAAAATGTAGAATTATAGTGATAAAAATTTGAATCATAGTAATAAAATACTGAATCAGATTGCTTCTCCCATTTCTCTCCCTTAATTTTCTTCTTTTTTGATTTCCCTAGTGTGTGTGTGTATATATATATATATATATATATATATATATATATATATATATATATATATATATATATATATATATATTGGGAGGTTCAAATAAGAACCACATAAAAGTTGAAAACTTGTGAGAACTAATAAATAACGTATTTGTTCACATGTGATTCGTTCAATTCTTATGTGAACATTGATATATGATAGATTTAGAAAGAAAAAAAAATGTTAAAAACTCTAAAAATTACGTCGTAAAACACATTTGAACCGATTTGTTCATATGATCGTTCACATGTGAACACATATTTGTATTTTTGTGTTTTTCGATATAATTTTATTTTTTTACTTTTTTATTTATCAATTAAACGTACATAAATGTTCACATATGAATGAAGTTAATCACATGTGAACAAATACGCAAACTAGTAGTTCTCACAAGTTTTCAACTTTTTAGTTGGTTATATAGGGGAGTGATCAAGGGAGAAGTGACAAAATAGGGGGAAGTGAATCCTAGCCATTAGATCACTTCATTTAATAAAAACCCAATTCATCTTTGTTCCATTAATAATTGAATAATCTGATTACAAAAATACAAATTCATCCTAAATACATAACGAAAATCATGATTAGCACCTGAATCGATCCATAACAATGGCCGAAATTCAAATTCATCGTATTCAAAAAATCTGGGTTTTTTGATTTTGCAATTTTTCTGCGTTACAGAACGTTAATATTCATACTGATGAATATTAACCCAAAGTATTGATGAATATTGTCTAGTGATTGTTAATTGTTGTTATAAATTGTTATTATTCAAGTATTATTAAATTATTAGTATGCATCATTGATTATGTTCAATACTTGATTCATCACTGAATTTCAAAAACTCAATTTGTTACAGAACGTTAATATTCATACTGATGAATAATAACCCTAAATATTGATGAACGGTGATGATCACACTTCCCCCTTCCCTCAAGATTGAAGCTTCCCTCTGGACCTGTAACACCCCAAAAATTGAGGTATTATTATTATGAGCATAAAATAATCATATTATAAAATATTGTATAAGTTGTATACGAAAATATTAACTGGGTAATATTTTAAGCTATTTAACTAATAAAAGTTGAGGGGTTAATAGTGTAAATACTATTTAAATTAAATAAAATTTATACCTATATATATGCATCGATATACATACATACACTTCATTTTGGTTCCTGAAAATTCTAGAGAAGAAGAGGGAAAGAACGGGAGAGAAAGGGAGGAAGAAAAATTCAAGTGAATTTGTTAAATTAAACCGAGAGAGATCGAATTCTAGCCTTAAGAGTTATCCTTAACAAATTGGTAAGTGTTCTTCTCTAATTCTTTTAACCTAGAAATGGTTTTAATGGAGTTGAAAGTAAGGTGAAGACTCTTTCCCCTAATCTATCCATGAATATACTTTTTTCAAAACTAATCATGCCTTTATGCGTGCGCCGGCTCAGATTGCGGCCAATCTTCCTAACCGCGCGCGGGTCCGCCGTTCAATCATCTGTCGCACCCGACCCCTTACATCTGTGACAGTCACAATATTTCCAATAAAACACGCTGCAGGATTGGCAGCAGGTTGACCTCCCTATTTGCATTTTAGTGGGTTGGTCTGGTATCCCGCTTAGAGATCGCAAAACTATAGTCAGACTGCTACTATTGATTCAATTCCAAAGATGGAGGACGATCATTCAAAAGGAGAAAGGGCTCTCTAATGCCTTATTTGGATGCGACTATTGATGTTCACCATTATAGGGATACCCACGGGGAGGCGCATTACAGTACTTGTATGCTTCTAGCTGGAATTTTATTAAAAATGGGACTTTTTCAAATTTGATCAAATCGATCGATTCTTTCTACGATAATCCAAACTGCCAAGCGTACTTTGAACCTTGCTGCTTTAACCTCTCGATCTACTTACTGCAGCCTAGGATCCGTTCGGATCAGACCAGGATGAATGGGATTGGGTCCGAGGACGAAAGAGAAAATGCTCCGCAGGGTTTGAGTGTCTAGTGAATTGTAATCGAAATTAGGGTTGAAATACATCTAATTTATGCTAATTAAGTTCATAATGATTGTGTTTATCATGATTCTAAACTAGAAGTGAAAAATCTTGAATTAGTGTTCATAGTGTTTAAAGGGGGTTTGGTTAAATTCTTGTAAAGTTTTGGTAACTAACCCAAATTGTAGTTGGAAAGTGTTATTGAAAGATTATTATGATAACTTAGTCATAATTAAGTGGTATTAGAAGTAAACAAGCCTTAAAAGAGTTATATCTAGTAGTGATGAAAAGTTGATTAGTTTGACTTTAAAAGTCAAACTGGTCAACTAGGAGGGAGGGTGAGTTAATTTTGATAGATAATTAAGTTTAGTGATGGTTGAATGCTAAACGTGTTGTATATTGTTATATGATATTTGTTAGGTACTAAAAGCTTGACGAATTCGTGTGCGGATATTGGTTTGTTAACTTTGCTTAAATTCAAAAGGTGAGTATATGGGAATTAATTGGGTAATGATTGTGTAATTCCGGATTGCTTCCGAGCAAGAGGTTTACATGATCGAGTGGAGTATTGCTTGTATCTTATCTTGTTCCTAATTGTTGGTATTTGTTGATGAATTATGTTAAATGAGCAAATGTGTAGAGATTAGCCAACTTTGTTAGCATAGTGTTGTTGTTGAATATGTGCATAGCACGTTATGTTGTTTTGGCATGCATACCGACGTGGTGTGGTGCTAAGTGATTATTGACTGCGGATCCGCATAGTGCAATTAATCTCTACAAGTTGCTCAATAATTGTTGCTGAATTTATATGCTTATTTTTGAAAATTATTAGTTGTAAATTTTGTTTAGTGAATTATTTGGTTAATTGCTCATATCCTCACTAAGCTTATTGCTTACCCCTTAAGATGTTGGATGTTGTAGGTGCAAGCGGGTCAAAGGATTCAGGTGGACATAGGGAGGGCAAGGGAATCGCAAGAGACTAGCGTGGGTTAAAACTTGCTATATATAGGTTTGGCAAGTTACCTCTCTTTTAAATTATCGTTTTGATCACCACGTTGTATAAATCGCCCGATTGTATTTTGTTGAAAGTTTAACTAAACGATGTGATGACAATACAAACGTTGTTTATGGTTGAGAATGGTGAATTTGATTAAGTATGAAATGTATGATTTTGGGTCAGGATCAAAATGGGTCGCAAATGGATCGTTGTGTTAACATGAGTCGAAAATGATGGTTTGAATAGTATTAATGTGGGTCATTACATTAAGATATAAATGTAAATTTGTTGGAATAATAATTGAGTTGATTTAGTTAAAATATTTCAGATTTTGGTATACAATAATGTCTAAAGGGTCATTTTCAGATTTAAGCCCGAAATCGCCATTAGTATGAAATTTGAAAAAGTGCCAATTGGGAAACCTTTGGTTCAATATATCGAAGGCGCTCACAAAGTTTCGTATTCTGAATGTTAACGAGTTAAAAATTATGCGCGTACGAAATTCAGTTTAAAACTTGAGTTGTGCTGATTTTACCATACAGGACTCAGTACGCGATCGCGTAAGGGTCACGCGATCGCGTACCTAATGAAGAAATGGAAACATAAGTATTTACGCTATAGGTACGTGATCGCGTACCCCTACCGCGATCACGTACCTTATACTAAAACTTGAACAGAAACTTTCAAAGCTTTACGTACGCGATCGCGTAGCAATTTCTAGGATCGCGTATTCCCTTATAGAATCAACCACGCGATCGCGTAGCTCAAACTTCCAGGATCGCGTAAGTATAAAAAAAAAATTAAAAATTTGGGCGTTTCAAGTTGGTATCAGAGCGATGGATTGCATAAGTATAAAAAAAATTTGTAGTTATGTCTTAGTAGTTTTATTGTTGCTTGAATAATTGTGTAACCTCAAGAATGGTTTTGCTGGACTTGATTGTGTTTAAGAGCGTTGAATAGAAATGTGTCATTAGTCTAATATAACTACGCCTGGCCAACGGAGTTATATTACACTAAGTATACATGGAGGATTCAAAGCTATTAAACATAAGATGGTATTGGTAAATAATCGTTCTTGATGGTTCAAAGTAGGAAGTCTCTATATAATTGTATTACATACAAGTTAAGTATATTAACCCTAATTGTTAATTCTTTTAGTAAATGGACGCATCTACTGATAAAGATGGTGAGGGCTCTCATGGACATTCTCCTCCTCATGAGGAGAGTGTTTACGGGGGAAACCTAGATCCTGAAGATGAAGTTGTGTTAAAAAGAATAATTGGGCAGGCCCTCGAGGAATTTGCCCCAAACGTGTTTTCTAGAGTTGACAAATAGTGAGTACGAAATTAGTTGAGTTTGAACAAAAGCACCCAATTTTAGTGAATCCTCCACAACTTTTAGGGATACAAGTGGCTCAACGAGTAATATATGAAGAAAAAGAACGATTTGAGTTCAAGCACTTTGCAAATTGTAACCCACCGGAATTTGAGGGAGAGATGAATCCCATGATTAGTTTGAGATGGCTTAGTGAAATTGAGGAGACTTTTAAGTTGTGTGAGTGCCCCGAAAAATTAAAGGTACTATTTGCTACGCATCAAATGAAGGGTAGTGGGCATCAATGGTGGGAAACACAGGTTAAGTCTCATGGCTTTGAAGTACCATCTAGATTTTCATGGGACACCTTTAAGGAAATGTTCTTGGTAGAGTTTGCACCAATGGCGGAAGTAGAGAAGTTGAAGGGAGAATTCCTTGCGATTAATCAGGGAAGTATGTCGATTGCTGAGTATACGAGGACTTTTAATGACAAATCACGTTTCTGAATATACTTCTAATCCAAAATTATTATGTAATCATTTTTATCGTCATATGAACACAGAGATTCGGGAGTTTTTTGATCCTACTATTTATGACATTATCCCGAAAATGATGAACAAGGCGTTAACACGAGAGAAAGACTTGCATGCCAAAGTAAGTGAGATTGCAAGCAAGAGGAAGGCGGAAACTACAACTACTTTTCAGTCGTCACCATTCAAGAAGCTTAAATTTGGAGGAAGACCATAACAACCACAACATCAACAACAACCACGTCGACCACAACCTCAAATACGAGAGATTCCTGTTTGTGATAAATGTGGTAGAAGGCATACGGGAGAATGTAAATGTTACAAATGTGGTAAACCTGGACACATGGTCTCGAATTGCCCAAGTCCGTACCGGTTGTGTTACTATTGTTTCAAGGAAGATCATTTGCAAGCTGATTGTCCTAAAAAGAAAGAAGATATAAGGAGAAGTGATCAGAGGAAGGAAACGGAAAGGAAGGGGGTAACCATCGGATCAAAACCAAAGACCCGTTCCTTTCAAATAACGGCTGAAGAGGCGAAGGAGTCCCATGATGTGGTGACAGGTACCTTTATTTGTTAATTCTATACCTGCTCACGTTTTGTTTGACTCTGGAGCCACCAAATCATTTGTGTCACTTTCATTTAGTGAACGTTTAAATACCCCCGTTGCTAAATTGAATCATCTCTTAGAAGTTGAAATTGCGGATAGTAAAATTGTAATTGTTAGTGATGTGTATAAGGGATGTATTATCGAAATAGGTGGCGAAAACTTTAAAATATTTTTGATTCCCATGCAAATGGGATAGTTTCACGTTGTTGTAGGCATGGATTGGATGGGAAAGAACAAAGGTGTTATTAATTGTCATTAAAAGTAGTCCTTCTTAAAGCTCCTAGCGGAAAGGAAGTGACTATATATAGTGAACGCTCTAACCGATCTATTCATGTTTGTACTTATGCTCGAGCTAAGAGACTTTTGTCACACGGATGCCGGGCCTTTTTGTCAGACATTGTTGATAACTCTAAAGCAGTAGCAGAAATTTCTGATATCCCCGTTGTTAATGCATTCCTCGATGTATTTCCGAATGAACTTCCGGGTGTACCACCCGATAAGCAAGTGGAGTTTCGAATTGATATAACTCCAGGAGCTGCTCCTATTGCTAAAACTCCTTATCGATTAGCTCCAACTGAAATGCAAAAAATGATGAATCAATTGCAGGAACTTCTTGATAAAGGTTTCATTCGTCCTAGTAGTTCACCCTGGGGAGCCCCGGTATTATTTGTGAAAAAGAAAGATGGGTCCTTGAGAATGTGTATCGACTACCTGGAATTAAACAAGGTGACTAACACAAATAGATATCCTTTACCCAGGATCGATGATTTATTCGACCAACTTCAAGGTGCCAGTTTCTTTTCCAAAATTGATCTTCGTTCTGGCTACCATCAATTGAAGGTAAGATAAGAAGATATTCCTAAAACTGCTTTCCGTTCCCGTAATGGTCATTACGAATTTGTTGTTATGCCTTTCCATCTGACTAATGCTCCAGCTGCCTTTATGAATTTAATGAACCGAGTTTGTCGCCCGATGCTTGATAAATCGGTGATTGTTTTTATCGATGACATCCTTATCTATTCCAAAAGTGAGAGTGATATTGCCATACATTTAAGACAAGTTCTGGAAATGCTTCGACGTGAAAAACTATATGCTAAATATTCTAAATGTGAATTTTGGTTACGTGAAGTCCAATTTCTTGGACACGTGATCAATATTCATGGTATCCAAGTTGATCCTTCTAAAGTAGTTGCAGTGATGAAATGGGATCCTCCTTCGAGTCCCACTGAAGTTAGAAGTTTTCTTGGTCTAGCGGGTTATTATCGTCGATTCATTCAGGATTTTTCTAAAATCGCTACTCAGTTGAATCAGTTGACTCGAAAGAATGTTAAGTGCAAATGGGGAGAAGAGCAGGAAAAAGCATTTCAAATGTTAAAGGAAAAGCTAAGCCAAGCACCTATTCTTGTTCTACCTGAAGGTACTGACGATATGGTGGTTTATTGTGATGCATTCAAACTTGGCTTAGGCTGTGTTCTTATGCAATGTGGGAAAGTTATTGCTTATGTCTCTCGCCAGTTAAAATCACATGAGCAAAGTTATCCCACTCATGATCTTGAGCTTGCAGTTGTGGTTTTTGCCCTAAAAATATGGTGACACTATCTTTATGGTGTCAAAATTACCATTTAGACAGACCACAAAAGTCTTAAATACTTCTTTAGTCAGCGTGATTTAAACAACCGACAGAGAAGGTGGTTAGATTTAGAGAAAGATTACGATTGTGACATACTTTACCATCCTAGTAAAGCTAATGTCGTTGCTGATGCTTTTAGCTGAAAGTCTATTCACTATGTCCTTCACGTGAAATCTCTTAGTATGATTGTGTCTCCTCAATTGTTCGATTCTATAAAAGCTGCCCAAGTAGAAGCGTTAGCCTCTAATGACCCGAATAAATAACGATTGACGGGTCAACTTGCCGATTTAGTAGATGATTTGAGGGGATTGAAAACTCGTTATGTTAGAATTTGGATACCAAGAACGAACAATTTTAAGAAGATGTTGTTAGACGAAGCGCATAAATCCAAATATTTCATTCACCCCGGTGTACCGAGACTTAAAGCGTGATTATTGGTGGCTCGGTATGAAACGTGAAATTGTTAAACATGTTCAAAATTGCCTTACATGCTTACATGTTAAAGCCGAACACCAACAACCATACGGAAAACTCCAACCTTTGGAAATACCGTTGTGGAAATGGGAACACGTCACTATGGATCTTATCACCAAGTTGCCAAGAACTCCTCGACAACATGATTCTATTTGGGTGATTGTGGATCGATTGACGAAAAGTGCTCTATTCTTGCCCATTCGGGAAACTTCATCTTCTGAAGTACTAGCGGATATTTATGTGCGTGAAGTAGTTGCTAGACATGGAGTACCGGTTTCCATAGTTTCTGACAGAGATACTCGTTTTACTTCCCGATTTTGGAAGAAATTTCAAGAAGATATGGGAACTCAGTTGCGTATAAGTACGACCTTTCATCCTCAAACTGATGGTCAAAGTGAACGCACTATTCAAACCTTAGAGGATATGCTTCGGGCGTGTGCCATTGATTTTGGTGGTAGTTGGGATACTCACCTTCCATTGGTAGAATTTTCTTATAATAATAGTTATCATTCTTCTATTAAAATGCCACCGTATGAAATGTTATATGGCAGGAAGTGTCGTACCCCAATTTGTTGGGGAGAAGTCGGTCAAAGGGAGATTGGCAGCACCGATGTGGTACAGTTAACTACTAAAACGATTGATCAATTTGTGAACGATTAAAAATGGCACAAGATCGACAGAAATCAAATGCAGATAAACGTAGAAGGCCAATTGAGTTTCAAGTAGGCAACAAGGTGATGCTTAAGGTTTCGCCTTGGAAAGGAATCATTCATTTTCGTAAACGAGGAAAATTAAGTCCAAGGTATATTGGACCATTTGAAATTTTGGATAGAGTCGGAAGAGTTGCTTATCAACTGCTATTACCTGAAGAACTTGGTGGCATTCATGACACATTTCATGTGTCTCAACTCAAAAAATGTCTTGTGGATGAAGCATCTTATATTCCCCTTCCAGAAGTAGAGATAAATGAAAAGTTAAGCTACGTAGAAGAACCAATTAAAATCCTCGATTAGAAGGTTAAACAATTAAGAAACAAGTCCATTTCTATTGTTAAAGTGCAATGGCATCATAGAAAAGGTTCCGAGTTTACGTGGGAACCTGAAGAATGGATGATGGTCTTCTATCCAGCATTACACCAAGAGTGGTTCGTGAGGACACGAACAGAATAAGTGGGGGAGAGTTGTAACACCCCAAAAATTGAGGTATTATTATTATGAGCATAAAGTAATCATATTATAAAATATTGTATAAGTTGTATACAAAAATATTAATTGGGTAATATTTTAAGCTATTTAACTAATAAGAGTTGAGGGGTTAATAATGTAAATACTATTTAAATTAAATAAAACTTATTCCTATATACATATGCATCGATATACATACATACACTTCATTTTGGTTCCTGAAAATTCTAGAGAAGAACGGGGAAAGAACGTGAGAGAAGGGATGAAGAATAATTCAAGCGAATTTGTTAAATTAAACCGAGAGAGATCGAATTCTAGCCTTAAGAGTTATCCCTAACAAATTGGTAAGTGTTCTTCTCTAATTCTTTTAACCTAGAAATGGTTTTAATGGAGTTTGAGTGTCTAGTGGATTGTAAACGAAATTAGGGTTGAAATACATCTAATTTATGCTAATTAAGTTCATAATGATTATGTTTCTCATGATTCTAAACTAGAATTGAAAAATATGGAATTAGTGTTCATAGTGTTTAAAGGGGGTTTGGTTAAATTCTTGTAAAGTTTTGGTAACTAACCCAAATTGTAGTTGGAAAGTGTTATTGAAAGATTATTATGATAACTTAGTCATAATTAAGTGGTATTAGAAGTAAACAAGCCTTAAAAGAGTTATATCTAGTAGTGATGAAAAGTTGATTAGTTTGACTTTAAAAGTCAAACTGGTCAACTAGGAGGGAGGGTGAGTTAATTTTGATAGATAATTAAGTTTAGTGATGGTTGAATGCTAAACGTGTTGTATATTGTTATATGATATTTGCTAGGTACTAAAAGCTTGACGAATTCGTGTGGGGATATTGGTTTGCTAACTTTGCTTAAATTCAAAAGGTGAGTATATGGGAATTAATTGGGTAATGATTGTGTAATTCCGGATTGCTTCCGAGCAAGAGGTTTACATGATCGAGTGGAGTATTGCTTGTATCTTATCTTGTTCCTAATTGTTGGTATTTGTTGATGAATTATGTTAAATGAGCAAATGTGTAGAGATTAGCCAACTTTGTTAGCATAGTGTTGTTGTTGAATATGTGCATAGCACGTTATGTTGTTTTGGCAAGCATACCGACGTGGTGTGGTGCTAAGTGATTATTGACTGCGGATCCGCATAGTGCAATTAATCTCTACAAGTTGCTCAATAATTGTTGCTGAATTTATATGCTTATTTTTGAAAATTATTAGTTGTAAATTTTGTTTAGTGAATTATTTGGTTAATTGCTCATATCCTCACTAAGCTTATTGCTTACCCCTTAAGATGTTGGATGTTGTAGGTGCAAGCGGGTCAAAGGATTCAGGTGGACATAGGGAGGGCAAGGGAATCGCAAGAGACTAGCGTGGGTTAAAACTTGCTATATATAGGTTTGGCAAGTTACCTCTCTTTTAAATTATCGTTTTGATCACCACGTTGTATAAATCGCCCGATTGTATTTTGTTGAAAGTTTAACTAAACGATGTGATGACAATACAAACGTTGTTTATGGTTGAGAATGGTGAATTTGATTAAGTATGAAATGTATGATTTTGGGTCAGGATCAAAATGGGTCGCAAATGGATCGTTGTGTTAACATGAGTCGAAAATGATGGTTTGAGTAGTATTAATGTGGGTCATTACATTAAGATATAAATGTAAATTTGTTGGAATAATAATTGAGTTGATTTAGTTAAAATATTTCAGATTTTGGTATACAATAATGTCTAAAGGGTCATTTTCAGATTTAAGCCCGAAATCGCCATTAGTATGAAATTTGAAAAAGTGCCAATTGGGAAACCTTTGGTTCAATATATCGAAGGCGCTCACAAAGTTTCGTATTCTGAATGTTAACGAGTTAAAAATTATGCGCGTACGAAATTCAGTTTAAAACTTGAGTTGTGCTGATTTTACCATACAGGACTCAGTACGCGATCGCGTAAGGGTCACGCGATCGCGTACCTAATGAAGAAATGGAAACATAAGTATTTACGCTATAGGTACGTGATCGCGTACCCCTTATATATATATATATAACATGATCAAAAAATAAAGAAATTTAGGGAGAGAAGAGGAAGAAGGATTTTTTGTTACTATGATTCAATACTTTATTGATATAATTCAAATTTTTATTAATAGAATACTATATTTTATTTCTTTGATTCAATATTTTATTAATAAGATTTAGTCTTTTGTTGCTATGATTCAAAAGTTTATAGTAATAAAAAATTGAATCTTAGAATAAAAATACTGAATCATAGGTAATAAAAAATCATTCTCCTTCTTCTCTCCCTAAGAATACTTCTCCCTTTATCCCACTCATATATATATATATATATATATATATATATATATATATACATACATATGTGTGTGTGTGTTGGGATCAAGAGGGAATAAATTTTTTTGATGAGAGTAGGGAATCTTACCTTCATTGGCGATAAATGATAACTAAACGTAAATAGAAAATATTTTTACCAAGAAATATTAATCAAAATTGATGTTATACTGTAACACCCCGAAATTCGTTAAATTAGAAATTGTTTACTGTTATGCGACACAAGCGTTAGTGTCGCAGGTAGCGACACAAAGCCCAGTGCGACACAAGGCTTGTGTCGCAGTATCGGCAGAAAGTCGGTTTTGAGGGGTTAAACCCCATTTTTCATTCTAAACTTCTCCAGAAATAAATATACACTTCCAGAACCATTGTGTGTGTGTGTGATTTTCGGAATTCTAGAGAGAAAGTAAGAAAAGTTGAGGTTATTAAAGATTTGATTCTTGAAATTGTTCTTGTGAAGTTTTGAAACAAATTTCAGGTAAGAGTTTGTGCTTATTACGTGCTTTATCATCTTCAGTAAATTATTGGGTTAAAGTTTGGGTTTTACCCAGAAAATTGTTAAGAAATCGAAGCTGCTGCTGTTCTGTTCGTCGTTGCGACACAAGTGTTGTGTCGCAGCTTGTGTCGCAGTGACGGTGTCGCAAGTTAATACTGTTGCTTTAGCGACACAAGAGTTTATGTCGCTAGTTCCCACTGCTACTTTGTACTGTCGTTTTAGCGACACAAAGAGCTTGTGTCGCAGCTTGTGTCGCTAGTTTCTACTGTTAATTGAATTGTTGTTTTAGCGACACTATGAGCTAGTGTCGCAGGTTGTGTCGCAATAATGTGATGTGCGACACTAAGTTAGTGTCGCTGGGAAGTGTAGCGACACAAGGGGTAGTGTCGCAGAGGTTAATAAAAGTTGATTAATATGAACGCTTTGACAGGTATTTCGGATAACAAGTCGTGAATATTTGAACATCGCCTTCGAGGTAAGTAGTAGGAGAATAAAGAATATTAATTGACTAATTTGTCAATAATGTTAGCGTTACAAAGTTGTATTGATTAACTGAGTTTATCAATGAGTTAAACGGCCAATTGCTGAGTGATCAATTGTGCCCAGCTGTATGAGTTAAACGGCCAATTGCTGAGTGATCAATTGTGCCCAGCTGTATGAGTTAAACGGCCAATTGCTGAGTGATCAATTGTGCCTAGCCGTATGAGTTAAACGGCCAATTGCTGAGTGATCAATTGTGCCCAGTTGTATGAGTTGAACAGGCAATTGCTGAGTGATCAATTGTGCCTAGCTGATCAATTGTACCCATAAGGGCCAATTGCTGAGTGATCAATTGTGCCTAGCCGCATAAGTCGGATTACCAATTGCTGAGTGATCAATTGTACTAAATTGTTTGTATGTGATTGTACCCTTCCTGTGCTTACTAAGCAAAATGCTTACGTGTTGATTGTTGTGTGTGATAGGTACATCAAGAGGTATGCAGGGTGGGGATCCGGGAAAGCGACCCGAGGACTACTAGTGATGGACTTATTATGGCAAGATAGTAAGAGGAAGGACTCGTAAATCATGCTCTATATTAACATGTAATACTGTGTAATGATGTAAAGCATGTTTTGTAATAAACTATGTTGTTGTCACTTTATATTAATGTATAAAGTGTTTTGAGAAAATTAATTTAAAAAAAAAAAAAATGGGACGTTTCAAGTTGGTATCAGAGCATCGGTTTAAGAGATTCGAGTATCCATCATTAGAGGTACTTGAACTTAGACCAAGAGATGAGTCTAATGAGCATGATGAGAATGTTGTGTATTATGAGTTGATATTTGAGTAGTTATTATAACTGACGAGATGTTATTATAACTGATGAGATGTGATGATTTGTTAAATGTCAAGGTATTGTATGAATATTATGTAATAACGATTACGTCTGGCCAACGTAATAATTATTATATGAACTCATACGATGCCATGACTGTTGTGTGATGCTAGAGAAAATTTGTGATTGATAGACTAATGTGTAATGAGAATTTTAGTCTAATCTGATGTGTTTGCTGATAAACCCTTTCAGTATAAGATGGAAGGGAAGAATTTTAATGAGCATAATACCGAGAGCTCTGGACAAGAGCATGTGATGAATTTATCGTCTATGACTACGGACGAGATGAAAGAGTTTATATCAGAAGAGGTTGCGTTGGCACAAGAAAAGTCTCTTCCATATTTATTGGAGAGAATTACTGAGACTGTCAGAGATGTTCTGGCAGAAGAATTACAAAAGAGGGATATAGAGGGGTCTGGAAAGAGTGACCAGATGAAGGAAGAAAAGAGGAAAGTGAGCTATAAAGATTTCGTGGCATGTAAACCTCCAGAGTATAAGGGAGAGACAGATCCGATCAAATGTTATCGATGGATCTCTGAAGTGGAGGCAGCGTTTGTTATTTCTGAGTGTCCTGATAAATTGAAAGTAGTATATGGTGCCAGTTTATTGAAGGCACGAGCAAAAGAATGGTGGGACGTGCAACGTCAGACTATGGGAGAGGAACGTGTGAATGACGTGTCCTGGAAAGAGTTTAAAGATATGTTTGTAATAGCATACTCACCGGAAGCTGAGTTGACCAAGCTTCGTCGAGAATTTTTGTTTATGAAACAAACGACAGAGACGGTGAATGAGTTGACGGGTGTATTTCTTGATAGGGCCCGATTTTGCCCCGAATATACTGAGGATCCGAAGAGATTGATGTATCATTTTCATGAAGTATTAAAGAAAGAGATTCAGCAGTTTGTGGATCCGAGTCGTTGGAGTAAATTTGAAGAATTTGTGAATGAGGCAAGAAGAAGAGAGATTGAGATAAATCGGGAGGATGATGGTTCCTCCAAGAGAAAGATTGAATCAGCCGGAGGGTCTTTTAAAAGATTCAGATCCAGCGGAAGTTTTAAGAGAGAAGATCGACGAGAAGTGCCTATGTGCCCGAAGTGTCACAAAAAGCATTTTGGGAATTGTGTAGGTGATAAGAGGACGTGTTTTCAATGTGGGCAAGAGGGCCACATTAGTCGTGATTGTACAAAAACGATGCGAGTGTGCTTTAATTGTTATGAACCTGGACATATAAAGAGTGAATGTCCGAGATTAAAAAGTTCGACAGGTTCTAGTGGAGTGAAGCGAAGTGATGAAAAGAAAGTTTCTGATCAGTCAAGAGTAAAAAGTCGATCTTTTCAATTGACTGCGGATGAAGCAAAGAATGCTCCTGATGTTCTTACGGGTACTTTTCTTATTAACTCATTACCCGCTTATGTGTTATTTGATTCTGGAGCTTCTAGATCTTTTGTATCTGAAAACTTTAGCGAGAATTTTCATTTAATGTTAAGTGAGTTAGATACACCCCTAGATGTTGAAATAGCCGATAATCGTGTTATTTATGTGACCAAAGTTTATAGAGGGTGTCAAATAGAAATTAATGATGAAATATTTTTGATAAATCTTATACCCATGAGGATGGGTGAATTTGATGCCGTTGTGGGCATGGATTGGCTAAGTAAGTATGATGCGGTTATCCAATGTGAAAAGAAAATTATTCGTATCAATGCTCCAAGTGGGGGAGTGATAGATATTTATGGAGAAAAACCTAAACAACCCTTGTCAATTTGTACTTATGCTCGTGCTAGAAGGCATTTGTCTCATGGATGTCAGGCATTTCTAGCCCATGTTATTGATATGCAAAAGAACGTGATGAGTATTGAGAATATTCCAGTTGTAAATGAGTTTCCAGACGTATTTCCGGAAGAGTTACCGGGTGTTCCGCCTGAGAGGCAAGTAGAGTTTCGAATTGAGATAATGCCAGGGGCTACTTCTGTTGCTAAGACCCCTTATAGACTTGCGCCATCGGAGATGCAAGAAATGATGAAACAAATACAAGAGTTGTTGGAAAAGGGGTTTATCCGTCCGAGTAGTTCACCGTGGGGAGCACCAGTATTATTTGTTAAAAAGAAGGATGGGAGCATGCGAATGTGTATTGATTATAGGGAGCTGAATAAGGTAATTGTTAAGAACCGTTACCCGTTGCCGAGAATCGATGATTTATTTGATCAGCTTCAGGGTGCTACACATTTTTCAAAGATTGACTTACGATCGGGTTATCATCAGTTACGAGTGAAAGAAGAGGATGTTCCCAAGACTGCCTTCCGAACGCGTTATGGTCATTATGAGTTTGTGGTAATGCCATTCGGATTAACAAATGCTCCTGCTGCATTTATGGATTTGATGAACCGAGTTTGCCGTATGTTCCTCGACAAATTTGTGATTGTGTTTATTGATGACATTTTAATATATTCAAAAACGAAAGGTGAGCATGAGTTGCATTTGAGGCAAATGTTGCAAGTATTGCGAGAGGAGAAATTATATGCAAAATTTTCAAAGTGTGAATTTTGGCTGAGAGAAGTTCAATTTTTGGGACATGTGATAAATCACGAGGGAATCAAGGTAGACCCTGCAAAAGTAGAAGCAGTGATGATGTGGAAACCTCCTAAGACTCCAACAGAAATTCGAAGTTTCTTGGGATTGGCAGGTTATTATCGGAGATTTATTCAAGATTTCTCTAAGATTGCGACTCCGCTTACGAGGCTTACGTGTAAAAATGCCAAATTTGAGTGGAATGAGGAACAGGATCAAGCCTTTAATATTTTGAAAAAGAAACTGAGTCAAGCACCTATATTTGTACTTCCTGAAGGGAATGATGATATGGTGGTATATTGTGATGCGTCTCGAGTGGGATTGGGCTGTGTGCTTATGCAACGAGGAAAAGTAATAGCGTATGCTTCAAGACAGCTGAAAACACACGAGAAAGATTATCCTACTCATGATCTAGAATTGGCAGCGGTGGTGTTTGCATTAAAAATTTGGAGGCATTATCTTTATGGGGTAAAGTGTACGATTTATACTGATCATAAGAGCTTAAAATATTTCTTTGACCAACGAGATCTTAATATGAGGCAGAGGCGTTGGCTTAATTTGGTGAAAGATTATGACTGTGAAATCTTATACCATCCTGGAAAGGCGAATGTTGTAGCAGATGCTCTCAGTAGAAAGACTGTTGATTTTATGTTGAAAGTAAAATCTTTTCGAATGACGGTGATTACTGATTTAATTGAGCAAGTGAAAGAAGCTCAACAGCAAGTGTTGCAGAGTGGTGATTTCCGAGCAGAACGAATAAAAGGCCAAGAACAAGACTTTGTTGATGATTCTCGTGGATTGAAAACCCGATATGGTAGAATATGGGTACCGAGTTCTGGAGAAATGAGAAAACTTTTACTTGATGAAGCTTATAAATCCAAGTATTCGATCCATCCTGGTGCCACAAAGATGTATCATGATCTGAAAAGAGATTATTGGTGGCCAGGTATGAAAAGGGAAATTGTTAAATATGTGGAAAAGTGTTTGACTTGTTCGCAGGTTAAAGCCGAACATCAGAAACCTTATGGGAAGATGAAACCCTTAGATATCCCAGTGTGGAAATGGGAGCATATTACGATGGATCTTATTACGAAATTGCCGAAAACGTCAAAGCACTATGATGCCATCTGGGTAATAGTCGATCGATTGACCAAGAGCGCTTTATTCTTGCCGATAAGAGAAGCTTCGTCGTCAGAAGTAATGGCTGATTTGTATGTGAAAGAAGTGGTAGCAAGACACGGTGTGCCAGTATCTATTGTCTCTGATAGGGATAGTAGATTTACATCTCGATTTTGGGCAAAGTTTCAAGAGGAAATGGGTACACGTCTTAATTTGAGTACAGCGTATCACCCACAAACGGATGGTCAGAGTGAGCGGACGATTCAAACGTTAGAGGATATGCTGAGGGCGTGTGTTATTGATTTTGGAGGAAACTGGGATGTATATTTGCCATTGGCCGAATTTTCTTATAATAACAGCTATCACTCCAGTATTGGAATGCCGCCATATGAAATGCTCTATGGGAGGAGATGTAGAACTCCAATCTGTTGGGATGAAATTGGGCAGCGTGAAGTAGCTAGTACCGAAGTTGTACTGAAAACTACTGAACAGATAGAGCAAATCCGAGCCCGTTTAAAAGCTGCGCAAGATAGACAAAAGTCGTATGCGGATAAGAGAAGGCGTCCAATTGAGTTTAATGAAGGAGATTTTGTTATGTTAAAGGTATCTCCTTGGAAAGGTGTTATTCGATTTAGAAAGCGGGGGAAATTGAGTCCTCGTTTTATTGGACTCTTTAAAATCTTAGCAAGAGTAGGCGAAGTGGCGTATCGTTTAGAATTGCCGGATGAATTGGCAAATATTCATAACACTTTCCATGTGTCATATTTGAGGAAGTGTTTAGCTGATGAGACAGCTTACATTCCAATAGATGAAATTGAAATAGATGATAAGTTAAATTATATTGAAGAACCAATCAAGATATTAGACGAGAAAATAAAGAGATTAAGAAATAAAGAGATCCGAATGTTTAAAGTCCAATGGAAGCATCGAAAGGGATCAGAGTTTACATGGGAACCAGAGAGTGAGGTTCACCGATATTATCCCTCGTTATATCAGAGGTGGATTGTGAGGACACAATCCTGAGTAAGTGGGGGAGAGTTGTAACACCCCGAAATTCGTTAAATTAGAAATTGTTTACTGTTATGCGACACAAGCGTTAGTGTCGCAGGTAGCGACACAAAGCCCAGTGCGACACAAGGCTTGTGTCGCAGTATCGGCAGAAAGTCGGTTTTGAGGGGTTAAACCCCATTTTTCATTCTAAACTTCTCCAGAAATAAATATACACTTCCAGAACCATTGTGTGTGTGTGTGATTTTCGGAATTCTAGAGAGAAAGTAAGAAAAGTTGAGGTTATTAAAGATTTGATTCTTGAAATTGTTCTTGTGAAGTTTTGAAACAAATTTCAGGTAAGAGTTTGTGCTTATTACGTGCTTTATCATCTTCAGTAAATTATTGGGTTAAAGTTTGGGTTTTACCCAGAAAATTGTTAAGAAATCGAAGCTGCTGCTGTTCTGTTCGTCGTTGCGACACAAGTGTTGTGTCGCAGCTTGTGTCGCAGTGACGGTGTCGCAAGTTAATACTGTTGCTTTAGCGACACAAGAGTTTATGTCGCTAGTTCCCACTGCTACTTTGTACTGTCGTTTTAGCGACACAAAGAGCTTGTGTCGCAGCTTGTGTCGCTAGTTTCTACTGTTAATTGAATTGTTGTTTTAGCGACACTATGAGCTAGTGTCGCAGGTTGTGTCGCAATAATGTGATGTGCGACACTAAGTTAGTGTCGCTGGGAAGTGTAGCGACACAAGGGGTAGTGTCGCAGAGGTTAATAAAAGTTGATTAATATGAACGCTTTGACAGGTATTTCGGATAACAAGTCGTGAATATTTGAACATCGCCTTCGAGGTAAGTAGTAGGAGAATAAAGAATATTAATTGACTAATTTGTCAATAATGTTAGCGTTACAAAGTTGTATTGATTAACTGAGTTTATCAATGAGTTAAACGGCCAATTGCTGAGTGATCAATTGTGCCCAGCTGTATGAGTTAAACGGCCAATTGCTGAGTGATCAATTGTGCCCAGCTGTATGAGTTAAACGGCCAATTGCTGAGTGATCAATTGTGCCTAGCCGTATGAGTTAAACGGCCAATTGCTGAGTGATCAATTGTGCCCAGTTGTATGAGTTGAACAGGCAATTGCTGAGTGATCAATTGTGCCTAGCTGATCAATTGTACCCATAAGGGCCAATTGCTGAGTGATCAATTGTGCCTAGCCGCATAAGTCGGATTACCAATTGCTGAGTGATCAATTGTACTAAATTGTTTGTATGTGATTGTACCCTTCCTGTGCTTACTAAGCAAAATGCTTACGTGTTGATTGTTGTGTGTGATAGGTACATCAAGAGGTATGCAGGGTGGGGATCCGGGAAAGCGACCCGAGGACTACTAGTGATGGACTTACTATGGCAAGATAGTAAGAGGAAGGACTCGTAAATCATGCTCTATATTAACATGTAATACTGTGTAATGATGTAAAGCATGTTTTGTAATAAACTATGTTGTTGTCACTTTATATTAATGTATAAAGTGTTTTGAGAAAATTAATTTAAAAAAAAAAAAAAAATGGGACGTTTCATATACTTACTGATATTTATAGATAAACTAATTTTTATAACTTATAATATCATATGATTTATCAAGATAATTTTCTAACATTCATCATTAATTAATGTTAACCGAAGTGGATATTATCAGTTTTTTGAAAAATTATTCGTTAACATTCTCCACGATGAATGATAATCAAAATGTATAAAAATATATTTTTACCAATAAATATAAATCGAAGCCGTTGTTATAACTACTAATATTCATCAATAAACTATTTTTTATAACCTATAATATCATATGATGATTATTAAAGGAATTCGGTAACGTTCATCGTTGATCAATGTGTAGCTTCTCTTCTTCTCCACAAAATAGTGTTTCCCTCTGGATCCGGATCCCATATAGATATATATAGTAATAGGATCAAAAAAGAAGGAATTTAGGGAGAGAATAGGGAGAAATTTTTTTTGTTACTATGATTCAATACTTTATTGATATGATTCAAATTTTCATTAGTATAATTTTATATTTTATTGCTTTGTTTCAATATTTTACTAATAAGATCTTGTCTTTTATTGCTATGATTCAAAAGTTTATAGTAATAAAAAATTGAATCTTAGAATAAAAATATTGAATCATAGTAACAAAAAATTCTTCTCTCCCTAAAAATCCTTCTCCCTTTATCCCACTCATATATATATATATATATATATATATATATATATATATATATATATTCATTCTACAATAGTTTTTAAAAATAAAATTCGTAATGTATCTTAACCGTATTTGTGTTAAGCCCCCAGAGCTCGTTCTGACCATATACGAGATCCGCGTCATGTCTAAGAATGCGAAATCTTCCTCGACTAGATTATGAGATTAACAAACTAACCAGCTATACACGAACAATAAGCAAACATGGAATGGGAGATAACAAGATGCAAATAATCATTTATACATTAATCATACAGATTACAGTACCAAAGTAGTATACACCTTAGCTGACTAAAGATTAAATTAATCTCGATCAACACACGATACTAGTCTAAGACATGCCTATTTCACATCTATTGCTTCTCTCGCTTGAACGAATCGTTGCAGCCCACTATTCCCCTATTCACTCTCGCATTGAAACCCTAACTGAACCCATCTACTTATACATGTATATGTTCGCCGGGCTTGGGCCTAGCAAACATATAAATGTTCGCTGGCATGTTTGCTGGCCCACGAACATACTTATGTTCTTGGGTTCTAGGCTTGTTAGTGAATTGTATAGCGACGGTCACAGAATGCACCAACAGACTCCCCCTTGACCGTTGCTATCAATTCTAACAGAAACCAAAAATCATTTATTACAAAACCTGTATCAACAGACTCCCCCTTAACTAATGATTTATGGTCTTCATTGGTAAGACTTGATCTGGCATAGCACTTGATCTTCAGTAAGTTTTATATTTATATAAAAGTAGGTTATTTAAATTCTTATAATTGTATTTGGTGTTAAATACAAATATAGTTTATGGGTTAGAAATATAAAAGAGTTACTAGTTTAGGGGCTAAATGTGTTAAATGCTGAAATTTAGGGTTGGAAGTAAAAAATGTCAAATTAAATCCTCTCCTTCATGAAAATTCTGGAACAAAAATTTAGTCCCTGTACATGCGTGTGTTCGGTCGAGAGAATCAAAGAGGAAGAAGAAGGAGAAATCCAAATTGAAGCTAGGTTTGATAAATTGAAGGTTCTAAACCTTAATTCAAGTCAAATAAGGTATGAATAACACTCTCTAACCCTTGATTTCATGATTTAGTTATGAACCCTAGTTAGGGTTTAGGTAGAAAGAAGTTAATTAAGGTGAGAATTGGGTGTGGAATGATTATGTAAGTGTTTTTGAGTTCTATGAACTCATAAAAACAATGAAAAGGTGAAAGAATTGAAGTAATGATTTTGGGTGTAATTATTGGAATTTCACCAAGTATGTATATAGGTGAATTAGTTGATGATGGTGATTATAGGTTGTTATTGTTGTTAAATGACAACTTAATCACCTATAAGTATGTGTAATATTATAAGATAAGTGTATGATGGCTAGTTGAGAATTGAGTGTTAGAAGTGAAACACTTGAATTCTAGCTAGTTTGATGTTAAAGAGTTAACTTTGAGTTCATTGAGTTGTAAGTAATTCATGTATATGTATTGATATGTTTAGGTGATACAAGAATGGAAAAATAGTTGCTTGAGCTAATTAATCACTACTCTAAGGTAAGTAATGGATGAGTATGTATTTAAATTGCAATACTTGGATTACATTGAGTAGTCAAGTATTTGCCCTTTTGTATAATATGGATGAAGTGGGATCATTGAGATACAAGAGTATTCAATGATCACACTAAATGGTGAAATTCAAGGGTGGTGATCGAGATACAAGAGTATTCAATCAACCATGTTCTTGACACCATGGTATGGACTCTATAAGTCAAAATGTATGGAGTTGAGGATCCTTAATTCGTGTTATGTTGCTATGTTAATGTTAATGTTAATGTTATATTTTCCTTTACTTACTAAGCATGTAGCTTACGATTATGTTATTAATGTATGTAGGTGAGCAAAGTGGGGCACGGGGCGATTTGGGTAAAAAGCCCAAACGGAAATAGTGATGGACTTGCTACAAGCTAGTAATAAGTAATCCTTTTGATCATGCTCTTGATATGTAGAAACGCCCAACTGATAAGGTTGTTGATTAATTGAATTTGATCATCTTTTGTAACTAAGTTTGTTATGTAGAAAATCCTTGTACAGTATTATGTTGAAAGTTGCTTTTGGGTTGAAATTACCCCTTGTGAACGTTGAATTGGTGTCGTATATGTTAAGTTATTAAAGGACTTCCAAATGGGTCAAAAATGGGTCTCTCAACGGGTCATTTCGTTAAAACTAGTCAAAATAATGGTTTGAACAACTTTAATATGTGTTGATATTAAAATATGCAAGTGGACTTGCTGGAAGGCAATTGGAATGATTGAGTCAAAATGTTTGTAAGTTTGGTTCTCAAAAGTGTCCAAATGGTCACTTTTCGGATTTAAGTCCAAAACCGTTATTTTTGTGAATTTTAGAAAAGTGCTAATTGGGAAACCTCCGTTATGTCATATGAAATGCGTCTGCAAAATTTCATGTCTTGATCATAAACGAGTCAAAAGTTATGCGAGTTTGAATTTGGGTCAAAAACCCGAGTTTTCTGCACATGATGAACTACCCGGTGGGTACTGCCCGTACCCGACAGGTTTACCCGGCGGGTAAACATGTTTAAAACGGGTACCTCCTGTACTAAATTGAACAGAACTTGGGGCAAAACTGGTTACCCGGCGGGTACCCTGCCATTGTTAGAAAATTGATAATTTAAATCGAAATTAAATCGCAGAAACGCGGGTTCGATTTAATACATGTATATATGTGTCGTGGGACATCCAGAAGAGTATTTTAAAAAAATATTTAGGGGCGTTTCATCTTCAATCTACAAAGTCCCTGCATCTTTATGAAACCTGACGAACCCAACACCTTTCACCGTAGTTCTTCCCCTCGACGGTAACCCTCTCCAAATTAAGTTGTATGCAATCTTACTAGGCAAAGTATCATTGCTCGATCCATTTGATCTTCAAGCTTAACCGGCATATGATAGAGGAGTTGAATTTCCAACAATCAGCGTCGAACTAATCAGCTCCCACAAAGATAAGAAATTCAGCAAATTGAACTTCATATATTGTACCCTAGATCCCTGTCTGACTTTGTCTTGTGTCTTCATAAATCCACCAATAACCTGAAGTCTTTCATATCAGATCTCCCCCTCAAAGTAAGCACCTCCAAATTAATTCGAGACTCAAATTAATCTGCCACTCCCCTTCTTGGTGAGAATTACGCTTGATTAATCATCTCCACATAGTTGGCATATGATAAAGTTCAATCTTCAACTACTCAGCAACAAATTATCAGCTTTATCACGAAAATACTTCAACAAAATCTCACACACATGCTCAGGAATGATAATCATTTGCTTAATCTACTTTCAATCTTGGTCTTCAATCTTCATCTGAATCACGTAATCCATCATCACCTGCCGTGATCTAAAATTAGGTTGACCCTTTTTCACTCGGATTCTCAATCAGATATAAACACCGTAACTGAAGCATGTCGAAGCATCATGATCTTCACTTTTCATCACATGAGCATTTTTGAATATTGCCTAGAAAACTTAGAAAATTACTAGAACTTTTCACAAAGACCCATTTTCTTTGTAAAATTTCTTCAAATTAGTAGAAGTGTGTTTATTTTGGTTTCAACAAATCTCTCATTCTCAACTTCATTTACTTACACTGTAACTCCTTACCGGAATACTAGTTTGACCTAAAAATTTCCGAAAAATTATTATCGCCAAAGTTTTCCTCAATAAGTATCCTCTTATTTAAACATCCAGAAAATTTTTCGAAGATACGTAATTTCAACAATGAAATTCAGTTAATCTTTTACGAAGGAAAAACTTCGAGCCCGCATGGTATGTTCGCCGAACTTAAAAAGCCAACGAACTTGAGATAGGTTCGCCGAAGTCAACATGTTCGCTGTAAACCCTAATTGTGGACTTAGTAATTTCGCCGAACCAATGTTCCCACGAATTTATGTTCGCCCGATCGGCTGTAAACCTCAAAAACGAAATCCGAATTTGATGAACAACTTGAAAACCTCAATCACAGATCTCGAACCTACTCTGATACCACTGTTAAGCCCCCTGAGCTCGTTCTGACCATATACTAGATCCGTATCCTGTCTAAGAATGCGAAATCTTGCTAGACTAGATTATGAGATTAACAAACTAACTAGCTATACACGAACAATAAGCAAACATGGAATGGGAAATAACAAGATGCAAACTTTCATTTATACATTACTCAAACAAATTACAGTACCAAAGAAGTATACATCTTAGCTGACTCGAGATTAAATTAATCTCGACCAACACACGAAACTAGCCTAAGACATGCTTATTTCACATCTATTGCTTCTCTCGCTTGAACGAATCGTTGCAGCCCACTATTCCACTCTTCACTCGCGCATTGAAACCCTAACCGAACACATCTACTTATACATGTATATGTTCGCCGGGCTTGGGCCTAGCAAACATATACATGTTCGCTGGCATGTTTGCTAGCCCACGAACATACTTATGTTCGTGGGTTCTAGGCTTGTTCATGAATTGCATAGCGACGATCACAAAATGCACCAACAATTTGCTATGTATTTCGATACACTTTAAGGTAATTTATGTAAAATACATACACTTAATTAAATCAATTTCAATTATAAAAAAAATATGTGACCATTCTCACTGTAAAAGAAACTCTATCATTTTCGTTTTCCTTTTAGTGGGAGTTATCATTTGGTACCAGAGTTATGACAACAAACTAAGAATGAATTAGAACTTTGAAGGTTGAGTTGGGGCAAGTTCTAGATAATGTGGCTCGGATGGAACATTGGTTTGTTGACATGTTGCATCACCTTGAAGACATTGTGACAAAACTATCAACAATTGTTCTTTCCAACAATGAAGGTGTTAATGGCGGCAAGGAAGAATTCAAGCATGGAGAGAAACCAATGTTCTTACCTTAACGATCAAATTTTAATTTTCAAAATACTCTAGTGATGATTCTACTTAGTGGTTCACAAAGGTTGACCAGTTCAATCAATACCAAGGCACCCCTAACAACATATAATGTGTCCTTAGCATATAAGCATTTGTTTGGTGAAACCAACCAACGGTAGCGGTGGTTATGTAAGGCTTATCAACAAGAAAACAAGGAAGTCACATAGATTTACATTGACAAATTATAGTCTGCTTTTGGCTTAACGGATTGTGAGGACTTCTAGCTTTATCAAAGATCAAATAAGACGGCCCTCTATGTGACTATTGGAAAGAATTTGAACGAATAAGTAATTGGGTCCAAGGATGGTCACAAAAGGTATTGGCACATTTATGGGTGGTCTTGTTGAACTTGCAGATGGAAAATGGATGTTCAAACAAACAACATTAAAAGATGTCAGCAGTCTTGCTCGGATGAGAGATGAGCAGTTATCGTTAGGCCAAGAACAATCTACTCAGCCCTTCACAAAATCAACCATGTCTACTCCTTTAAATGAGATGCAAAAGAAGAGAGCTCAATGTATATGTTTTTATTGCGACGAGAAGTTCACCATGGGACGTACAGAAGTGCAAAGGTCTCAATTACTGTTGTTGGAAGGGGAGTCCAAAGTTGATGAATTTAAGGATGAGTATGAACCTCGAGGACAAAATTCTGAGTGCAAAAGAGAATAATGATACATCACATAATATTGCATGGAAAGGGGTCAGAGTTGTTGAGATCATGCCCACTAGTTTCCTTAGGAACATGAGCTTATTTTTCACTTAATTATTACTCCCTTCGCCCCATAGTAAATGTTCACAATCAGATTATACAAAGTTTAAGAAAATGCATATAACACCCCAAAAATTATAGTCTCCTTTTGGTCCAACCGATTGTGAGCTTAAATTTCACATAATATTGCATGAGAAGGAGTTAGAGTTGTTGAGGACTAATTTCCTTAGGAACATGAGTTTAAATTTTACTTAATTGTTATTCCCTTCGTCCCATAGTAGATGTATACAATCAGATTACACAAAGTTTAAGAAAATGCATATAACACCCCAAAAATTATAAGTTATTATTTATATTGAATATGTCATTAAGTAATAAATATATATAAAATATGTTAAATAAAAAAATAATAATGTGACCTTTGTATATTTGATTATATGTTTAGATGATCAAAGAGTTGAAAAGGATGCAAGAGTGTCAGTAATGGGGGAGGGTGAATTAAGATGACAACACTTGGATTACATGAGTAGTCAAGTGTGTGTTATCTTGAGGTGGATAAACAAGGTGATGTCATTGAGATACATGAGAGTGTTCAATATGCATCCCTTGATGGTGGAATTCAAGTGGTGGCAATTGAGATACAAGAGTATTTAATTGTTCATGCACTTGACACCGTGAGGTTGGACTCTTTGAGTCACATGTTGAGATTAAGGATCCTTAATTATGGTTGTTAATGTTGTTGTTCTTTATTATTGTTGTTATTAATTCCCATTACTTACTAAGCAAGTTTGCTTACCCCATTATGTTGTTGATTGTGTAGGTAAACCATGCGGGTTGAGGCTTAATTTGGGTACTAAACCCAACGGTGGATAATGGTGGGCTTGCTATATTGTAGTAAGTAAATCTCTTCATGAATCATGCTCGATACGTGGAAGCTCCATTTCGGAGTCAAACTTGGTGTTTTGGTTAAAATTGCTTTTTATGAGTTTTGTGATAATTTGAGTTGTGTATATTGTCGTTTGAAGTTTAAATTATGATGTCAAATATTTATTTGTTGTTGAATATAAGTTGGCTTAAAAGTGGTCAAAAGATAGTTTACGGATGTTGGGTGAAGATAACCCCTGGTGTGTAGTAGCTGTTAAAAAGGTTGTGTTTTTGAGTTGAAATCAATTGTTTAAATATGTTGCATGCGGATTGCGTATTTGAGTTAAAAATTATTAATTGATCTTTAAAGTACTTGTGGAGTCTGTTGTGTTGAAAGTGATTAAATTGGTTGTTAAAGTAGAGTAATTTGGTCATTAAAAATCTGAGCAAAGGGTCCTTAATTGTGTTGTCAAAATCTGGAAACAAAAGCTGAGTTTTGCTAAGCATACAGGACTACCCGGTGGGTACCTTGTGTACCCGGTGGGAACTGAGTGTACCCGGTACTCCCTGTTGAAACGGTTAGCTCCTTTGGAAATTGTCATAGAAAGTGGGAGGTTTTTGTGTACCCGGCGGGTACCCGCCAATATTTTGAAATTTGTTTTATTTGAGTCCGATTTGATCGAGTAATTATTATAATGAGTTTATATTGTTACATTTGAGTTATGCGCATTATTATTAAAAGCGTTTTTGAGACAAGAACATTTAAAAAAAATCGGGGCGTTTCAAGTTGGTATAAGAGCTATTCACCATTAGTAGGTATTTGAACTTAGACCTATTATTTATGTTGTTAAGCGTGATTTATATTGTTAGAGTTATGTGATATAGTAGTTATTGAATTGTTAAAACTTATGAACGAGATATCGCATGATGACCTTGGAGACATATTGATGTAATGTGATAATTAGTACGCCTGGCCAACGCACTAGTACGAGGTGTCGAGAGAATTGAGTTAAAACAATTCTTAACTAAATTGTGGTAATAAAAAGATATAAAGTAGACACGCGAAATATTGAACAAGTATAAAGCAGAGTAGTTGTGTTTACTTTCAATATTAAAATGAGTAAACGAGTAATGATGAGAACATTTTGTGTAGTGTGGTTAAATGAGAGAAATTAAACATGTGATGTTAATGAGAAATCATAAGTAAAAGCGTTATAAATTGACACATATATTAAACGTTCATTAACAGAGAAAAAGGAGTATGAAGTAATACTATATGTATTACAATAATGTGAACAAAAGTTACTGTTTACTAAAATAGTGAAAGATAAGATATGCAATAAAGAGGAACGAGACGAGATAATAAGTAATAATATAAGAAATACATACGGAAGGTACATGAAAGTTGTAATACTCGCTTTGATGAGCCATGTAGGCGAAAATGAGAAATAAAACGGTAATAGTCGAGCTGAGTGCACCAATATTGATGAAAATTGAATGTAAAATGAGAAAGCGGTAATAAATGCCCTTCCGTATATGAGAAATCACTAAAGTAGAGGTGGCTTATAATGGTCATAAAGTTTAAAGAAAACGAGTATACTATGAATCCGAAAAAAGTGTTAAACAAAATTGAGCGTATATAATGTAATCAAAGAGAATGAGATTAAGGTTGAATGAGAAATTGCTAGAAAGTTATAAATATAAATAAAAAAGAGAAAGGTATAAGTTTACAAAAGAGACACGATGGTGTAACTTATATGAATGCGACGTTGAGTGGTACAAGTAAAAATTTGATTATAAATGAATCATATCTGAGAAAGAGGAAATGAGATTATAATAAAATAAGAAGGGAAAATTTTGAGTTTGTGGGACACTTAGTCCATATAATAACACGTCAACAAATAAAGTGTTTATAAACTTAACGAAGAGAAATAAGGGTGAAAATGTCGTCACCTAAGTGGGGCAGAATTACTTCCCAAATGTTTGAAGGATGATCTTTAATTTATAAGAGTAATTATACGTGAAGGGGAAATGAGCGAATAAAGTTTGAAAAACGAATTAGAAATGAGGCCGATGATAATGAGTACTAATGTATATATATAAACATGTATGAGTTTACTTTGAGAATACGTGTAAAACGAGGTGATAATTTTTTTTTTACACTATAGAAGCGAAGCATCGAGAAATTATGAGAATAAACGTGGTGTTTCGGTTAAAATTGCCTTTTATGAGTTTTGTGATAATCTGGGTTGTGTATATTGTCGTTTGAAGTTTAAATTATGATGTCAAATATTTGTTTGTTGTTGAATATAAGTTGGCTTAAAAGTGGTCAAAGAATAGTTTACGGATGTTGGGTGAAGATAACCCTTGGTGTGTAGGTGTTGTTAAAAAGGTTGTGTTTTTGAGTTGAAATCACTTGTTTAAATATGTTGCTTGCGGATTGTGTATTTGAGTTAAAAATTATATTAATCGAGATTTAAATTACTTGTGGAGTCAGTTGTGTTGAAAGTGATTAAATTGGTTATTAAAGTAGAGTAATTTGATCATTAAAAATCTGAGCAAAAGGTCCTTGATTGTGGTGTCAAAATCTGAAAACAAAAGCTGAGTTTTGCTGAGTATACAGGACTACTCGGTGGGTACCTTGTGTACCTGGTGGGAACTGAGTGTACCCGGTGGTGTACACGGCGGGTACTCCTTGTTCAAACGGGTAGCTCCTTTGCATTTTGTTACAGAAAGTGGGAGGTGTTTGTGTACCCGGCGGTTACCCTTGCCTACCTGGCAGGTACCTGTCAGTATTTTGAAATTTGTTTTCTTTGAGTCCAATTTGATCGAGTAATTATTATAATGAGTTTATATTGTTACATTTGAGTTATGGCACATCATTATTAAAAGCGTTTTTGAGACGAGAACATTTTAAAAAAAAATCGAAGTGTTTCAATGCATAATTAGTACATATGTGTAAGTGAAAATATGACATTTTTACCTCTACTTTTTGCATAGTCTTGAGTCTTCTATTAATCAGTTTTGTAAAAAATAAAATTATTGGTAAATTGGTCAAATTAATATATTATTTTTGAAAATAAATATTTATTGGGACCAAACTAAAAAGGAAAGGTGGACACATATTTTATGAGAGAAGGAGTTTTTTTTTAGCAATTTCTTAGGAATATGAGTTTGCATGTCTAGTCAAGTATGTTTGGAATATTATGTGATTAGGCATTTTTTTTTTATTTAAACTCTTTCAAGATGAATAATGAAAGCCTTTTTTATTACAATAAATAGTTTGCAGTCGTTATCACCAAAATGAAACTCCTATACTTTTTTTTGCTTTGATTAGGACCTATCAGTTATGAGTTCCAATTTTGGTCTTAATGGTTCCAGTTCCAGAACCATTGGAATCGAACAAAATCAGAACCGACTCGAAGTACAAACACTACCATCAGAAACGCGAACAACAAATGCAAGTACCTGAAAACATGAAGGCTCTCTTCATAAAAAAAGCGATAAACCCTGGATTAAAACTACCCCATACAAGAAGGTTAGTGCATACCCATTCACGCTTAAAATTCTTCGATTAGTTTCATGTTATTTCACCTTCACATGATATTTATGATATTAGATCGTTTCTTCTAGTACACCACTTTTGAATTTTGATTCTCGTGCTTAATTTCTACTACGGAGTAAACTGCATTCATGGAGTTCCAACTCCCAAGTGGAGGGGCTCTCACTCAACGAATCAAAGGAATAGAAAGAATAACAGGATGTTGTCTTCCAATAGTTCTTATCGACGAATTCTTTTGGTGTTAAAAGTTAACTCATTACATCCTGGGTTGAAAAAGGTTCAAAGGGTTCATTTGTTCACCGATCCAAGTGGTAGGTTGTTTGGGTTTTGAACATCGTAGAATCGACAAATACTCAGATAACCATGACCCTTTTTCCTAACTTCAGGCTAGTGGATACCTTGCCCCACTATTGTTGAGAACGATCAACTAATCTCTAACTTTCAAGGATAAATTATTGAGAGCCAAAATTTGAAAATATCACATCTAACTCAATAAATTTTTCAAAAGAAATAACTGACAAAAAATATTATCACTTATATGCTCATTCATCACCCCCATCAAGATGAAAAGAAATATTTAGGACACAAAAAATAAAATATTACAAAAAGTAGTTAAAAAGTTAAAAGTAAAAACAGAGTTTTTTAAGAGACTATTGTATTTTGAAAAAATATTTAAGAGAAGCTTGTGATTCAAAAAATATTTTTAAAAACACAATAAATTTCCCTTTTCAAGTTTTTTTACAGTAATTTTTGACCCACTTAATTTTGCTATTGGTCACTGACACGACTTCACAGCCACCGTACACCAATTGTTACAGATTGATCGATCATTGCTCCACCATCTCCTTACATCAGTCCTCCCTTATTAATTCCTTCCCACATCCATCGTTCTTTCCCGCTTGCACTTTTGAACGCATTATCCATCATCTTTAATCTCACTTTTGATTTTATTCTCAATCCGTTCATATCAGTTTTATTCTGAGCCCGATAAGAAAGAGATAGCGATTATCCTGCTTTTACCCAAACATATCTTTTAAATAGCGGTTTAGTTAAATTAATTAACTTTAAGTGATGAGAATCTAAATATTTTTAGGGTTTTAATTAACAGAAATTGAAGATTAACATGTTAAAAATACATATTATATTATGGGTTATGTATGAGTTCTATACATATTATACACGAGGATAATAAGGGGTCGCCGGAGATGATATAACGGCGATGGTGACTTTCTTCAGTTTATATTTGTTGGTGCTCTCAAATTCTTTTTAATAAAGGATTAAAAGGAAAACTATTACTCCTATGTTTTTTAAAATTATTTATAGAACTACTATCATCTATTAAATACTTTTAAAAAATACAATACTCTGTTAATAAACTCAGTAAAAACATATTGAAAATTAAAAGATTAAAACCTTATCAAACCACGCTGATAAAATCATTACATTAAATTAAATTTAATAATATTACATTAAAAAAAATGCCTAGAATCCAACGCAAAACAGCACAGCTGTAATCCAATGGACACTACCATCGTCCCAATATCCAACGGCACATATCAAAACCCCCAATTTTTCAAAACCACAGTCAACAATCAAATCAATTCAAATCACTTCAATACCCCCAAATCTTCCGGCAATGACGATTCCGGCAACTCCAATCCTACTCATCGTCATCATCACACTCTCATCGACGTCGTATTTTGTCGAATCAAGTACCGATAACAATCACGTGTTCTCTCCGTGCGCCGATACTACTGTTCAGCGATCTGACGGTTTCACATTCGGAATCGCGTTTGCGTCGAGAACTTCGTTTTTCATCAACAGCACGAGTACGGTTCAGTTGTCACCGTGTGATAAGAGATTGTCGTTGAGTTCGAATTCGCAGCTTTCTGTATTTAGACCTAAGGTTGATGAGATCTCGCTTCTTACAGTTAATAGCAGCAGTTTCCAGCCGGTAATTTCTTATCTTTTTGTTTTTGATTTGATTCCGATTGTACATGTGTGTCTGTGTGAATTTATTGTGTAATTAGATGTTTATTTGATGAATCAATAGCAGTAGGTTTCGTCCAGTGATTTCGCAATATTAATTGTCATAATGTGATAAATTTGTGTAGAATCATTGAGTTTGGATGTATCGAGGCTGTTCTATCGAGGAGAACATTATGATAGAGGAAACCTAATTTAGGGGGAGCAATGGGCCTAGTTACTAATGAAAGAATGACTATAACGGGGTCTCATAATTAGCTAGGATCTGATGATCAATTAAATACCCCCTACTATCGTTGTTAGGTATTATTAAAAATGAAAAAGCATGTGTATGTTGTTATTATCATGATTTCTTGATCAGACTTAGAAATGGCTACTGGAATGAAGATGTGGTCTTTAAACACTCTGATGGGTGACCATGCGTTCTATATGATTTAAAATACAGTAAAGGAGATGATATGCCCAAGACATGTCTTGAAACATATTTCTTTTTGCTTGTTACTCTTGGTACCAACTCTTGAAAAAACAACAGAAGTAACTATGTGAAGTTTGAAATGTTTTCATTTTGGTTGATAGATATGAAAATGGGATATTGTATAACAGTTGTATTATGGATGAAGAATTGTAAACAAAGACTTGCAGAGTTAGATTAACCTGCAGGGGTTGCTTTTACATGTAACATGACAGAGAGTTCTAGGATTTAGGAGAGTTTGATGGTTCGTTTCATGCAACTACTGATAGGTGTTTTCATTTGATTAGTTGATCGATACGTCTTGCGTTCATACTTGCCATTGATTGGCTGTCTTATAATATACGTTACAAAATTGCTGCATTAACTAACCACGTTATTAAAAAGGACATCTTTTTTTTTTTAGAGTTGAATGATTATCCTATAGTTGAACATCTTGTAGAAGATAAGGGAGTGAGCGACATATAAAAGCATTGCTCTTGGAACATTGTTTGCAAATAATGTTAGTAACATCTTAAAAAGAAAAAATAAAAACTTTACTCATTTGCTTTAGTCATACTAGAAACTTCTTAATAAACCAAGCATTCTAGTTCCAAAGATGTAAAGGATCCTATGTGTAAAAATTTTAAATTTGGTTTTATGCTTGTGAACTAGGTAGCAGGGATACCTTTTTTAGAAGACGTGAAAAATATATACTCCATAGTATTTAGGACATAGATAAGTCATTTAATAGATTAAATGAGAATCCTCTAGTCTTTGAGACGTATAATCCTGCAAATTATCTAGACATCATTAAGGGTTTTCTTTGCAAAAAAAATAATTTGCTTTAAAACATGGATGATTAGATGATGTTCGTAAACTGTAGTATGGGGGCGAAGGAAACACCTTAGATGAAATGTCATTATGTATGCTATTTATAGATAATATAATGCTAATCAGTGAGACGAGGACATGTTCGGAATACTGATTGCATTTAAAGTAAAATGTATAAACGTTATTTATTTTGGATGAACTAATTTATATCTGAATGTAGGTATCTAAGTGGATGCGTTAGATACATAAATTTAAGATAATGGAAGTTCCTGTAATGATAAAAATGGTATCCATGCATCCTCATGTAGGTTAGTTTTGGAATATTTCTTGCTTAAGTATCTTCCTGAAATGGGAGATTTCATATTCTTCACACACACACACACACAAGCTGTTAATAATATTTTTGCATCATATGGTCTTCATGATTTGGTTATATATTCTTTAATATCCATGCTAATGCTAATTTTTCATAAATAAGGAAGCGATTGGTTTGGCTGCTATATGGTGATATCTTAAAATTTTCTGATGGAAGTAATAAGTTGCCCTTATGGAATCTGAAACCTTATTCTGTCATTCAAAGCATTGATCTTGATTTCATGATTTTAGTTCCTCATTTTCATTATATTAAGGCAAAGACACTCCTCTAACCACACATCGCATATCGCATATACTATTTATACATTTGTCTCAATTGAGATTTGAACCCACAACCTTTAGGTTGCTGGGTTACCAGATACCGCTAGGCCGTAGGCCCAATTTAGTGATTTTACTTCCTCAATTATGATTCAACATGACATTTAAAATCTCTACAATCGTTATCGTCATGAAGCTTGTGGCATTAATGCTTCTAGAGTTGAGGAAAACAATTGGTAACTTACAATAACTTTGAGATATTCAATTGGGTATGTAGCTTAAGACGAAGGAGTGAATATTACTATGAGTTATATGAACAATACTAGTATGCTCCAATAAGAAAACTTTGAAGGAAACGTGTGGACTCAAATGGATAATGGTTTGTTTACAACAACTATAACATGCAACTAGGTGTTTTAACATGACTAAGTGAATGCATTTCGAAAAAGATTTTTTTACAGTCTATTTGAGATTTAGCTGCTACTATTTTGTATATTGTGGTTATTCCATTTCCAGCTCTTATTGTTCCATAACATATGTCGCGTTTGTTAACAGGATTCTGTTGGTGGATATATGGTAGCATTTGCTGGTAGGAAGTACGCTGCAAGGTCGATCCCCGCCTTTGTAGCAAACAGTACATACATCGTCACCAGTTTCACATTGGTAAGATAATGATAACTTCCTCCCGTTGACCCTAAATGAAATCTTGACGTGTCAGCAAATATATTAGTACAAAGAGACAGATTCTGGCTCAATACATATACTACTGATGAGGTGTCATTGTTTCCTTGGATGTAACTGCCTTGGCATATTTTCTTCACGATTAAGCAAAATGTATTAATGACCAAGATATGAAGATAACGTGTAGCTATTTTAACTCGTTTATGTGAACATAGCTTGATTTGGGCTTTTATCATAATGCTAGCGGGTCAAACGGGTAAAAGTAGAAAGAATCAGGGGAAACGGACTGAACCGTTAAAAAGTAAAACCAAGATTTTATAACCTTCCAAGTTGTTTCTAGAAAAATGGACATTATGGTTCGTTACAGGGTATGTTGATCTCTATTGAGTCCATTAGTCTAAGAATAAAAACTTAGTTAGCTAACTAAGGAAACAAATCAAACGGGTTGAGAGTCGCCCGAAGCGTTTTTGTAACACAAAAGAACCTCCAAAATCATTGTCATTGATTTAATGTAAATTCTGTTATTGTAAATGACACTAATTTTATTGGAAATCTAAATCGTTTAGGCAAAACGTGTTTCTCGTCAAAAACCAACCTGACCTGTTTTGACTCGCACGACATACCATTTTGACCCGTTAACCAACTTGTCCCGTTGTCCCCTCTAATAGTCATGCTTAATATAGCAACTATATATAAATTAGAAAAAACGGAAGAAAATATTGATAGGTTCAGCAAGCTCTACCCCACACATTTTGACCCGGCCAAAAAGTTACCCATTTTGAACTGATTCCGTACGACATGGTATCCATCTGGACCCATTTTGCCTTTCATAACCAAGATGCTTGTTACTTCTCTACAGGTGATGGAGTTCCAAAAGGGCAGACTACAGAATTTATACTGGAAGAGAGACGGTTGTGCTTCATGTTCAGGCAAAAGCAACTTTGTATGCCTCAACAATCAGGATTGTGCCATCAGAACGAATTCGTGCAAAAACAGAGGTGGAAACGTCGACTGTAGCGTTGGAATACAACTCGCATTTTCAGGAACTGATAAACATGAAAGGGTTTTCAACTCATGGTACGAGGTCAAAAATCTTCGTCAATACTCGTTATTTGGCCTTTACAGCAATCTCAAGGATTCTCTTACTAGCCAATACAATAGTTTCTTTTAACAAGTTTCTACGTCATTGAACTACGGATTGTTTTTTGTGTTGTTTGTCTGAGCTTTTTTGCTTTAAAATTCTTTATATTCTTGTAAATTATTGTACCTGAAGAAATGATATGAATTTTTTCGTTGTTGTTTTGCTACCTGGTTATCATGACCCAAAAAGCTAAAGACTGCTGATATATAGTGAAAACTAATAACCTTGATTGTGCTTTTGGAACTTAGTTTTGTTTTATGGCCCCTGAACTCATACCGACAGCAACAGCAAGTTGAAAACCTTAATCATGCTTTTGGCAATAAGCTTGTGGATTTTTGAATGAACACACGCACATTTATATATATATATATATATATATATATATATATATATATATATATATTGGACCAAATAAAAGTTAGAGAAATTATAAGAACCACTGGATCACGTATTTGTTTACATCTGATTAATTTTTTTTTCATATGTGAACATTCATGTAGGTCGATTGAGAAGGAAAAAGAAGATAAAAACTCTTGAAATTACGTCTTAAAAAACATTTGAACCGATTTGTTCACATAATCGTTCACATGAATATATATTTGTATTTTTATGTTTTTCAATATAATTTTAATTTTTTTCTTACTTTTTTCTTTATCAATTAAACGTATATCAATGTTTACGTATAAATGAAGTTAATCAAATGTGAACAAATACGTAAACTAATAGCTTTCACAGGTTGTCAACTTTTTGGTTCTCATATATATATATATATATATATATATATATATATATATATATATATATATATATATATATATATATATATAAAGTACTAATATATTAATGGAGTCTTTATACCCTTGATTTATTAAAATTTTTAATTGTTTTGAAACATATTATGGTTGATAATGTGCCAGGAGGATTCAAGATTACTCTCAACAGTTGCTTCTTTATTTACTTTTTCAGTTTTGCTAGTTCATCGTCACGTCAACATACTCAAAACTGATGAAAGACTGATTAAACACTGCCAACAATCCTTTTATCACTTCAATTTTTGAACCCCACATTTACCAATTATCCACATTTACATACACTAAACAAAAAATAACAATACATAAGTTGGGTCCCACCTTCAACCTCTCTCTCTTTCATCGTCAAACTGAAATGCTCCAACTGATAAAACAACCGAAGAATGCGTGCCAATGGTGTCACTTGAAAAAGACTTCATCGTTAAACCGATGAAAGCCATTGGCACTCCCCTAACAACTGTGAAACCAAAAGCTCACCAAGACACTTGTTTTTGAATATGACAACTTGAATGTGATGGACTATGACAACTTACAATTTTTTTTCCTTAAATAAAGTATTAACAAACCTCCAGCTATCAACTATTATGGTAGTTTCCTAGGTTTATATGGTCTTTTTAATTTATCACTTTATTACCAACTAAAAACCAAATTAGTGGTCACATAATATGAAGAAAAAAAATCTTTTCTTCAAACACATAAATATTGAGAAAACTTAATATGCCAATAATTTCATTTTTTTTTGTAAAAAAAGTAAATTATATGGTTAACACTGATTTACAAAAATCGTCTTTTTATTCTTTTTTTTCCCAGTCCAATAACTCCTTTCATTTCATAAACATTCCTCGTTGACGTAAAATAACACAAATACCCTTTTCTCTTATTTTTTTTCCAGTTTAATTGATGGTGCATATAAGGTATTTTATTCATTTTAGATGTAAGAAAAATCATTTATCAGACAAAAGTAAATTTTTTAACCAATAATGTGAAGAAAAGAAGAAGTTGAGCGACGATTTTTATAAATTCATATAAACCACTTAGGACACTGAATATAAATTATAAAAAAAGAAAAAAGAAAAAATAGAAATGCATAACTATGTGAATGTCATAATATATATAATATATAATATATAATTTACATTTACATGAAGATAAAGACAAGAAAATATAATCACAGGGATTTGTGCATGAACGTGAACACCACTTGCAATTAATACAATTCAGTTATTTATATTTCACGCAACGTTTTCATCTTTAAGTTATTTAACTAATAACAATAATTTGTCGCTTAACCCGATCTTACTTAACATGAACTAATGCGCTAAAAAAGTACAATTTATTGATTATGTCTAATAAAAGGTTAATGGGATGATCTTTCAATCAACTACTCTAATAAAAGTTAAACAAATTAATTTTTTAACTACAATAGTTTAACACTTAAAAATCTATACATTTAATAACAAATATAGTAATCTAAATTATTATAAGTAGTATCGAACTAATGTTATAGTCGAAACTATGAAAATTTCGTTAATGGTCTCATGTGTTTTAAATGTATTATATAATAAATATACGAGACTAGAATATCTAAGTTGTTCTGACATTACAGTTCCGATCTTGTAAAAATAAAAACGATATCTAGATCTCAATTTGTATAACCTTACATGAAAGCATGAAACTGCTATAATTGTCTAATGGTACAATCTGTAAATATTTTTTAAATTTTATATTTATATACAAGTGACGTTTTAAGATTCTCTAACTATTTACAATATTTATATTAAGAATTGCAACTATATATTTTCATATTTTACAAGTTATATATTTATAATTTATAATATATAATATATAATTTAATAAACTAACTAGTTGATTCAGGTCAAACATGAATCAAAAATGTGATCATCCTAGACATAATTGTATTGAATTATGTTATTCGTTAAAAATGCTAATATAAAATAATAATATAATAAAGAAATAAATAATATCTTTAAATTAACAATTTTATATCATAGTAATGATTAACTTACTATAAAATTACTAGTATCTCACATCCTCACTTAATTCCAAACAACTTATTTGTTATCAACCAATGATTAGTTAACTAAATGCCACTTTATGTCTTTATCCCTCTTTTTTTTTTTAATATAAATTTTATCATCCACTTTATTAAAAATATTATAAAAATGAAAAATCTCACTTGCTTTCAACACATCCATCCTAACCCGATGGTTGACCTTTTGAATTAGTATTTTTAATCTAAACCTCACCAAATACTCAACCCAAGCCTTCTACAACCCAAAAAAATGGCCAACCAAAACCAAACTTTCTTCACCTCAAACATTACATTCACCTAAAAAAGAACCAAAACATGAACACCACCACAACACCATCATCTGACTCCGGTGGCTTTCTTGGATCACAAAACATCGGTGGATTCGGGTACGGTATTGGTATCTCATTTGGCATACTTCTGCTCATTATAACCATCACTTTGGCTTCTTATTTTTGTACAAGAAGTATAAATCCATCATCACCACCATCATCAAATGCTCGAAGGCGTACACGTGGTAGTGGCACGAATAGAGGAGAGCCCGACCCGGCCCATTATGTTATTGATATGGGTTTAGATGAGGCGACATTAACGGGTTACCCAATTGTGCCTTATTCGGAAGTTAAGATCAAGAGAAAGGACTCGTGTTGCTCAATTTGTTTGGCGGATTATAAGGGGAAAGATTTGCTTAGACAACTTCCGGATTGTGGTCATCTTTTTCATGTGAAATGTGTTGACCCGTGGTTAAGGTTGAACCCAACTTGTCCTAATTGTAGGACGTCTCCGATTCCAACACCACTCTCGACACCATTGGCTGAGGTTGTCCCACTCGCTATGAGACGGGACTGATTCGTGTGTTTTGTATCATTCTTGTTAGTCTGACTATCGATTTTTATCGTTAGTCAGACTAAAACATTTGTACAGTATTTTGCTGCTTTGTACAAAACAATTCTTGCCTTTTACCTCTAAATCTGAAAGTCACCTTCTTATTAGTTATATTTTTTGTTATACTGTATATTTTGAGGAAAATGTAATCAATCACATACAATTGTTTTATGTATGAAAAGAAATAAGTTCATGTGTATGTAAGTTTTTTAATATTTTATGTCCATTCAATTGTAATTTTAACCATAAAATTTCTTTTCTTTTTATACTTTTGTGATCCAAAAAAGGGTTTTTTTTGGACTTTTTGTCTTTAGTATTTTATTTTTGGCAAAAATTACCAAAAAAGCCCTTGAGTAAATCAGCAGTATTCTTAATCACCTGAGTCAACTAAAGAATATATCTAGTTCTTTGCTTGTCTATGAGAAGAACCAAGTTGCTTGCCCATTGTTTCAATCCAAGCTATGAAAAAGAAAGTCATAATATGAATTAGAATTAGAATTAGAATTAGAATTTGTTTATATAGATTTGAGAAATACTATACAGATTTTGAGTTTGCAAAACAAATTTTTTACTCTATACATTTCAAGATCTTTTTTTTTTCTTTAATTATTCACATTTTTTTTATCTTGTTTGAGAAAACTGTCCACTTCTATTTTTAATCAATCGTACAATATTTAAATGAGTAAATATAAAATTTTATGGTGAATAGTCTAATAATGAACTTTTTGAAAATTGTTGTTTATGTTGTTCACTGCACAATTAAATTGAGATGAATGACTTATTTATTTTTTATGTCTTTTTGGTTAAACTCGAAGTTAGCTTTTGATTGATTGTATTTGTAAAAATATATGGCTGTTAAAGTTTTGCAGTCAAAACATTCTACTGCTCGAATTAGATATGAATTTTTTCTTAGTTTACACTTCATCCGTTCCAATCCGTTCCAATTCTATTGTCCGTATTACTATTTTTGTTTGAAAAAAGAGACTATCCACTTGTAAAAAAAATATATAATTAAAAAAGATTGCAAGTTAAATACCAAATTTTGTGATTTTTGGCCTAAAAAGTTTGATGAGTAAAACCCATACAGACTACCAGCTAGTCGTGTTCAAAATAACCGAAACCGAAAAAAAATCAAAACCGAAACCAATCGTAACCGATTTTTGATAATAACCGGTTCGGTTATTAAAAAACCGGCGGTTACTAACCGGTTATGAAGTTACCGCTATAAATCGGTTTATACCCGATTTCTTCCAAACCGGTTACAATAACCGGTTAATAATCGGGTTATTTTTTCAAACCGTTAACTAGCCGTTTATATCCGTTTCTAGCCATTTTTTTTTCTTTTTTTACCATTTTGTCATCCCAAACTTAGTATAAATACATGGGTTGAGTTTGATTTAGTCACAACACTCAAATACTCTCAAAACACTCTTGAAACACTAAAAACGTATACAAAATTCTCATAATCTCAAATGGCAACTCAATGTTCTTCAACTTTTGAAAATGTTGATTCTTCAAATACACCAACGATTGTTGAATATTTAGAAAATAAAAGAAACCAAGATTTGTGGTGTAATTACAACAAAGTTTTGTTGTCGGATGGCTCGATTAAGGCTCATTGTAAACGTTGCGGAAAGTTTTTGAAACTCGAATCCAACTCAACGTGAAGCAATATAAAGAAAAGTTTTGTGGTGCACTCAAATCTAATCCGGAAGTGGGTCAAGCATCTATTAACCGAGATGGGAGTATATTTACATATGAGGCGGAGTGGTGTCGAGAACAATTTGCAGGCTATGTGATTCAAGAAGGTTTGCCGTTCAACCATTTCGACAACCCTCGGCTTACTAGGGTGATTCAAAATACTCTACAACCACGATATAATCAATTAAGTTGTACTACTCTTAGACATGATTGTATGAAATTATGGAAAAAAGAAAAAATAGATCTAGTAAATGATTTTGAAAATTTAAATACAAGTGTAAACTTAACAACCGATGTTTGGTCGGCTCCTCATGGTTTGCCCGGTTCGTACCTTTGCGTTACCGCGCATTGGGTTGATCCCGTAACATGGCAAATGATGAAGCGTACGATTGCTTTTGAAAATTTTGAGTAGCTGCACACGGGTCAAAATTTATTTTATTTATTACGAGATGTAATAAATTTCTTTAAATTAGAAAAAAAAGGTTTTTGCAATCTCATTTGATAACGCGAGTAATAATACAAACGCCGTTCAAAAACTAATACTAAAATATAAACCACCTTTGAATGACATTTTTTTATCATAGTCGATGTGTTGCACACATCATAAACTTGATTGTGCAAGACGGACTAGCAGTTAAAGAAATGAGTGAAATAAAAGACGCTTTTAAAAATATGTTACAAGATATATTTTGTAAGGGTAAAGCTAGATATAAACAATATATGAGATTGTGTAAGGATACGAATTTCATTTTTTTAACCCATAATTGGGATTGTCCTACAAGATGAAATTCGACTTATAAAATGTTTGTATGTGGTTTACGTCAACATTCGACTTTACAAAGTTTTCATGATCAACTTGTCTTTAAGGGTAAAGTTATACCATTTTCAAATCAAAATTGGGATGTTATTATAAAAATAACCGAATTGCTCAACGTTTTTAAAACCGCAACAACTTTATTATCAAGTGTTTATTATCCCACAATTCATTTGGTACTTAATCAAATTTATTTAATGTGTGAAAAATTAAGCGAATGCGAATTTAATGGTAATGTATATCCACTAATGGTAAGGCTTATGAAAGCAAAACTAAAAAAATATTTCAAAGAAATGTCACCGGTAATTAGTTGTGTCGCCGCATTGAACCTATGTTTGAACATTAGCGGGGTGGAACTACTTATCGATTCCATTTGTAATGATTTGGAGTTGAATGACGAGGACTCATGGTTTGCAACAAATGCAAAAACTTATTTTAACAAATGTTTTAAAGATTTATTTAATGTTTATTTTCAAAAATATGGTTCAAGAAATGTTTCTTCAACTTCGGGTTCGGCATTATTTACTACATCTACTTCTAGGGATCCGATGATTAACTTATATAATAGTTTAAGACAAGAAAACATTAAACGGGCTAGGGGTGATGGTGACCAACCATCGACTAACGAATTTGGGAGATATATCGGAACCGTCATAGCCAATGAATTCGCACAATTTGATATTTTGGCTTGGTGGAAGGAAGGGAATCTCAATTTCCCGTTCTAACCGCCATAGCCCGAGATTTACTAATCATCCAAGCTTCTACGGTAGTTTCAGAATCCGCTTTTTCTATTAATGGCAGAGTATTATCTATACGAAGAACAAGACTCACACCAACATCATTAGAGATGTGCATTTGCTTGAAGTATCACTTAGACTCCGCGGAACGTATACAACAGATTTCAAGTCTTGAAGGTGAACTAGAATACGAACAAGATATACACGATGAAGAGGTGGAAGCGGGTTTGGCATTCTCACTTTCCGATGAAGAAATCGCTCTCTATGAAGCTTCGCGCAAGGCTAGCTCCAAAGAAGATATCGCTCTCGACGAAGATATGAATTATACGAATTAAGTTTTACGTTCGTATATTAATAAAAGTTGGAGTATGATGAGTTCATTAAGTTTATATTTCCACTCCAAATGTTAGAATAATGTATTATGAGTTTATTTAATAAAAGTTGAAGTTTACATTTTTTGAATTTATAACGCTCAACTTTTTTTTTTTGAATTATATAAAAAAACCGGTTAATAACTGGTTTTGTACCCGAACCGGTTTGTAACCGGTAGTAACCGGTCAGTATAGGTTACGATTTTCAAGCTTGGTAACCGGTTCGTTAGTAACCGACTTTTAGATAAAATCGATTATTGACCGTTGACCAATAACTGGTTAGGTTATTGTAACATAACCGGTTTTCAAAAAAACCATTCTTGTGCATGCCTACTACTAGCTAGTATGGTCAAAAATTGGACAATTGAAATCAATGCCCATTATTATTTAATGGGCTTCTAGATACCTGAGTGTAGGACTGTTAATTTCTGATTCGACTCGAAACTCGACAAGAATCCAACTAGAATATAATCAGGTTTGGATAGGGATTTTTGAGGCACCAACCCATCAATCCGAAACCTGCCAACCTAATATTTTTTCGGGTTGGGTTCGGGTCAGCAAATGAATTTTCGAGTTGAACCCGACAACCCAAATTTTTTTAATAGTATTATAAATTTATTTTAATTTAAATACAACACATTATTTGGACTTTTCCATTTATTGATCTATGACTTTTTCTTTGAAACCTTTATATTTTGGTAGAAATTGTGAATTAATGACCTTTTGGTAATGAATTCAACTTAATATAATATGTATTATAATTATATTTGGAAAGATTGACACATGTGATCCATTTGACTCAACTAACCCAAAATCAACCCGAAAACCAAATTGAAAAGTCGAAAATCACCCGAAAACCTTACTACATTAAAAATCAGGTTAGTCGGGTTGAATTCGGGTTATCGGGTTTTGAGTTGGGTTGAAATACTTAACCCAATTATAAAATCAGGTTGGGTTCGGGTTGACCATTTTTGACCCGTCAACCCGCTAACCCGAACACATTAACCTGATCCAACCTGAATTGCCACCCCTACCTGAGTGGTTTAAAGTTTAACCAAAATCGATAAAGTTGTAAAAAAAAATGGGTAAGGTTCTTTGGAAAAGATTTCATTTTAGAGAAACGAGGAGAAGACATTTTTCACTGTATTTTAGCAAAAAAATGTAAGGATTAAAATGCAGTGATGTGAAAATGCAGTGAAATTTATAGGTATAAAATGCAACGTTTTTAAAATGCAGTGTTGTTAAAATGCAGAAGTTGTCGTAAATCACAAAAATGCATTTATCAAATTCAAAGTGGATTCGGCCGCGAAAACGTTCGGATGTGATCAATTTTTTTGTCCTGAAATGCAGTAAAAAAGTCATTCTACTCCTTCCCCTCAAATGAGGCATTTCCTCAGATCCTCCACCTTCAAAAATTACAAATATGAAGGTAAGGTTTCGAGGGGCATGCCTAAAAATAAGGAGTAAGAGGGGCATATCAGATTTACTGCATTTCAGAAAGAAAGTTTTTGCTCAGGTTCACTGTATCTTACCAACGGCTCATTTTAACATATTGTATTTTAGCATAACTGTATTGTACACCTATAAATTTGACTGCATTTAACACACTGCATTTTACACCTACAAGTTTGTTAATTTGAACAGCCCCTCTCGCCCTTCATTTGAGGTTTTTCTTTCTAATCCTCCACCCAAATATAATCGAGTGATCAACACAACCAAAAAATTTTTACTTTTATAATCACTTCAGAAACTATAATAAATTTATTCTAGTCCTAGCACATACAATTATCAAAGTAATTGTTACTATTATAAACTATTCAAACTCCTTTACTATTGTAACTTAAAAAAAATTAATCAATAGAGGGATGGACATGCATAGATATTTTTAATGTATACAGAGTATAATATAATTTTACAATTTAAAATAATACTCCCTCCGTTTCAATCAAAGTGTCCCATTTGACTGTGCACAAAGTTTTAGGATTCTCCACTAATTATAACTTTCACCAATCATATACGGAGTATCATATTTACCCACTATTACTTATTTTGATTGGTTGAAATATGAAATGGACATTTATTTTGAGACAACTATTAATAGAAAGGAGAACACTTGGGATGGGATGAAGGGAGTAGCTAGAAGAAAACAAAAATGTAAATACAAGTACACAACTATAAATGTCTAATGTTTAATAACGTTTAAATAAAAGAGAACATTATTAATCTTTTGAAATGTAATTTATAAAGGGTACAAAATGGAACATACGTAGTTATTATACTTAATTTGCTATAAAAAATAAACATAGTTAACCTTAAAGTTGTACTCCCTTGTAAATTAACTATATGGATTAAAATACTACAAAAACTCAAAACTTCAATATAAAATATGTGGTTATAAGGTATGTTAAACGGACTAAATAGATTAAAAAAGACGTTTAAATTTTAATCCAAAATGTAGAGTCCTGACAATTTCGAAATTGAGTTCTTAAAACTATATAATTATGTTGAGTGTTTTCAGTTTCAAGTTTATTAAATCAACTTAATCAATTAAAAATGATTTTATATCAAATTTGTGGAAAATTTTGATTAAAAGTATGATACAGATTTCGTTATTTAATTTAATATAAATTTTTAAGAAATAGAATAATCTAATTCTATCAACTTGAGAAAGTCAATAAGTGTTTATATGAACACTTTCTACTATAGTGCATGAAAAATGAAGTTCTTATACGTTTTACGATACACAAAATGAGCAAACAACCTAAAAAGAATTAAATTCGTGCATCTAAAAATATACAACTTTTTACGCTTCGCTAAAACGTGCGAAAAAACAAAACTCGTTTATAACATTCTTTATAGCCATTTGCTTATTTCACATTCTATTATCCCAAATCAATGATTTATGCGTATTACATTTCATTACAATTAGCTGAGCCTACTTTAGCTGAAAGGTATAAATAGAAATTTTTGACATGATTGTTCCTCAAGTTAGTAAATTTTGATGATTCTGCTACATTTTTTATAAAGAAAAAGTTTATCTTTATGTTCCTTGGATTTAGTAAAATAAATTTATAATCCACTTTTTCCTTGTTAAATAGTTCACAATCAGATTACATAAAAATTTAAGAAAATTTGTAATCAATACATTGTGTAAGAGAAAAATTACTATCTTACTTTGCACCGTCTGCTTTGAATCAGTTTTATGAAAAAATAAATTATGGATAAAATGATAAAGTTAGTATATTATTTTTAAAAGTGATTACTTATTTTGAGACAAGGTAAAATTAAAAGATACTTATTTTTATTTTGATTGAATTTATTTAAAAAATAGATAATTGAGCGTGGGTTTAAAAGTTTTTAATATTTTTTTTTTATAAGTGAGTTATTTTGATGACATTTTGGTTGAATCACCTCATATTGAAAGAACCCCATGGAAAGAACAAGAAGCAAGCTGTTGATGGCACTTCTGTACTCATTATTCACTATCAAGATACATTCCATCTACGCCACAGATTTCAAATACTGCAGTGAGTTTTTGTATTAGCTTGCATGTTTTGATGTTACATATTTTCAATTCACTTGTTCATTTTAATTTCATCATACATTATTGTGTCTTGTTTTTAGGTTTTATTTTGTGTTCTGAGAGTATTATAGATGGTAATTTGTACAAAATTATAGTATATAAACATACTTTATAGGGACTTTTGGGGTAAGGCGTAATCTTTTTAGTGGCGGAGAGACCAAAGGGTAAGGATCTTTCAGATAGAATGGGTCGAGTATAAAGTTCCAAGCTTTGTTTGAATTTTTTAATAATATATTTATGTTATGTATGTATTATAATAACTATTGGGAAATTATCTGTGCATCAAACTGTGGATATGGTTAGCCTAGGGACTTAGGGAGTTTATTAATTAACGAACTACTCGAGTTCTGGTTCGAGCTCAAACGAATGTTATTGCCTAATTAGTTTCACTAGTTGTGCTTAAAAAATTTGTATTTCACCCAACTCGTTTAGTTATCTATCTCTGCCTTTATTAGAATTTCTCAAACTGATTTATGACCAGCAGTTATCTATCTCCGCCTTTATTAGTAGATAGAGCAATCTGTTCGTGTAAATTATACAACAGTGAAGATTAGTAGTTAATGATTAGTCCTTTGTGTTGAATAAAACTTTGATATTTCAGAAGTGCAAGGACCAGGCCACTGCTTTTGCTTAATGGTGAAACGATCAGTCCTTATTTGCTCATACTTGTTTTGAATATTGATAAAATGATGATCTTATTTGTGTGACAAACTGACACAACAATTTTGATACCAATCAAGACTTCAAGGCTATATGTCTTTCAGATTGAACAGAGTTACAAAAATCCCAGTCCTGTATTTTTCATCTCTGATTCATGTAAAAAGGACTAGCTATAATCTCAATACATACGCAGACACCTATATTGTATATGCTTGAGTTCATACATGCATATTAGGATTTATGTTCTTTAATTCGGAAGTTTAAGTTAAAAGCTTGAGTTGAGCTCACTGCTCACTTGGTCAACCAACTTCTGAATGGGTTTAAAATTCCCAAAATTTTATATTATTGGGTGATCTGTTTTGTTTTGCATTTTCTAGTACTTTGCATCTAGCATTTCCAAACTTTTACTCTAAAGTTAACATAGATCAATAAGCAAATAGAAAATACGAGCTTGTTGAATTTTCATTTGGGGTATGTTAGTTGTCATTGTATGACTAAATAATTTAATATACAAATGCAGATCAGAAGAACGAGTATGGAGTTAAGGTCAGTGGAGTCGATATCAGTCCTGACCCGATAACTAGAGGCAAAGAGACCTCCTTCACAATTTCTGCAATTACAGGTATATTTTTTTTTAATTAACAATTGAGGTTTGTCCAAGGCACTGCATATTAATTTTCATGTTTAAATAGCTGTATCATGTCTGAAATCTAGGTTTAAGATGTTATTTGACATTGAGCATAATTTAAGCTGATGAAAACAACTATATGTGAAGCCAAGAATTATTTGGAGTAAAGATTTAGGATGTTCCGTGGTTATATCATAATTATTTGTTTCCTTTTTCTTACAAGAGTGCCTTTGCTAATTGTTTTATCTTGGTTTTTTCTTAAATAATTAAATTTCACCAAACACTCAAACATATATGATTATCAGATTATTACAACTTCAAACAGTGTAAGCACATCCAAACACTATCTTCTAAGTCTGTTTTATTACAGTTGCTTATCAGATTCTGATTATTTTTTAAATTATTTTATTTTATTGCAGATAAACCAATATCTGGAGGGAACGTTGTGATTAATGTCGCATACTTTGGATGGAATGTGTATAGTGAGACAGGTGACCTCTGTGCTAGTTTATCTTGTCCTATTCCTGCTGGCGATTTCGTGATTTCTAAATCTCAACTCTTACCTTTATTGGCTCCCCCTGTAAGTCCTTTTGTCGTTTGTTCGTTCTGTTTTTATTCTCGTTTCAGCATTTCATCTGTCAAACGGTAATTACAAAATTTGATTTAGTACATAGTCTTATTAAGTTGTTCCACTGTCAACTATTAGTCAAATGCATTGGATACCCACATTGATAACTAGCCAAGTAATATACTAATAAGGTGACAATGTGGGTAACTCCAAGATATGATTTTGAGCGTGTTTTGGTGATGGTTAGTAGATATGTCGAATTAGGTAGTTCGACATGCTGTCTACTGGGTCGGGTTGCCCTGCCAACTCTTTGAACATTTTAACATTTTTTTGTAGATAAATAAATGCTTAAATGTGATTAGTATAACCGTAGTATTATTATTTTTATTACGACATTAATAATATTAAGTGTTGAATAAAGGGATTAAAATACACTTTGGCCAGCATTGACCCATTTAACCCTCTTTTAGCCATATTTTTATCTGACCAGTTAGAGACGAAATATTGCTCAACTCGACGATATGGAAGTAAATGACCTGAAATAACCATCTTTAATGGTTGGGTTAAGATGAATTGTGAAAGCAAGATAATTAGAAAAGCTTCAAATTAATTAATGTGAACTGTGGTTTGATTAATACAGGGTTCATACACACTTACGTTGAATATGCAAGACAGTAACAAAAACGAACTCACATGTATCAAGTTTGATTTCAGCATCCGCTTCTTCGGCTCCAATGAAGGACTGACTGACAGTTGAGTTCTTGAAATCTGTGTATGTTGATCATTGAATTTGTATTGTGCTGCATCTGTGGATGACTTGCTATGTATCGGTTCTGGTTATGTACAGAGTGTAGTTAATTGATTTTGTCTCCTATGGCTAAATAAATCATGTATATTTTCCAAGTCAATTGTTTTTAGAGTTTACAAGTTAGTTATAGTTTATGGCTAAATAAAACATAATGATGTGATTATGTGAATATCGACAGTAATAGAACAAAACACTGCAGTTTACTGTCAAAATCCAGGTGGAGGGAGGTTCTTAGTTCGCGTTGCAACACATAAACACTAAGTCACAAGTCTGATTCACTGAACTGCAAATGATTTCCCAATATATGTATTGACGGCTTAATAATATATTCTTCATCCACTCAAACGTTTCATATAAAGAGAATTTTCACCTGAGACCGAATGCCACTTTCCTCCTGGTGTAAAAAAAAGAACGAAAACTAGTAAACCATCGTCACAATTACAAAAAAAATCACACCTCACAAGAAGGTGACGGGTTCTGTAAGATTTACACATTGGAAACAAGATCATTCTCCGTCAACATTCAAGATCTAGAGTTCATCACAATATCCTCCGAACCTTTGTAATTGACATAAATAAACTGTCCAAAGTCCAAACATGACCATATGACATTATTCCAACACCACAAGTCCCTAGAACAAGAATCCATGGTTTCAAGTTTCAACATTCACCAGATCGGAACAAACATTCACTTGCAGCATACATAATAAGTAATGTACACAAGCATTGTTTTTCCTGCTAAAAACAGCTATAACCCCAACTGCATATATGATATGTATGTAGTATATGTATCTACAGGTTAATATTACCTTTAATAAAAGAAGCATGCATATAATTAAGACGAGTGCTTTTATGAATTATAACAGTGGAAAACCTTGTTTGTTGTAAGATTCCAAAGGTTTGCCTTTAGATTCTAAGGTACAGACATTGCTAGTTAGCAAACCCAACTATATAACTGGAAATAAGATTCCAGACAAATATACTTGTAATGCAAAATAATAGGTAACACCTCCCTTTGTTTAGATCCAACTTTACATATGGTGGTAGGTCGGTTATCTTTGTGCCTCGCTGTTATTGGTGGTGGTTAATTCCCCATCTACGACCAAGGGCAAGGGCAAGAGCAAGAGCAAGGCAGATCTGTCATCGATCCTTGGTGCTATGCCCTGTCATTTCAATTCGAGTTCCGCTTAGACAGGATACTTGTAGCTTGAATTATAGTTGCTTCAGTCCTTTTCTTTTACTATATCAGGCAAGACCATAGGGCATGAAGAAGAAGACTGGCTTCCATTCAAGGAGGGGGTACAATTTTGATCCCAACGCTCATATAGTCGGCTGCAAATTCTTCATCGTTCTTACCCAACATATCTTTCAAGCTGCACTCACAGTTCATACCCTTTATCACCCAAAATCTTGGCTTTATCTTCTTCTCTAGTGAGTAGCTAAAATATCTTGGATACTCCACCACCTCTTTTAAAGGCTTTTGCATTGTGTTTACTAGGAACTCATATTTGGGCCTCAAAACCTCTTCGATACTGTAACCAAGCAATGGAGAGAACCTGCCCACCATAAATGCAATTTCCCTCTTGGATAGCCCAATCTTCGACAAATACATCATTCTGCAACAATCAACTTATGATATCATTCTTCCTTCTAATGTGATACTACTCCGTCCCAAAATATTTGTCACTAAGTTGAAAACACACATTACGAAAAGTACATTAATTACAGTTTTGACCTTAGTATAATGACAGTTTTTACCCTCGATCATAAATTAAATGTCTTCTTTGAGGTTTGTGTAATTATAAAATTAAGGGTAATATGGGAAATCTGATCATTAATGCATATTTATTTTTAAAAGTGGACAATTATTTTGGGACAAACATATATAGTAAGATGGACAAATAATTTGGGACGGAGGGAGTATAATATTAGAGATCATTATACAAATACAGGGGTCCCTTTTGACCCAGCAAATAATCTTGCAATCGGCAGTTATTTGTCCAGTAAAGTAGCCCATATGAAGAGCGATATCTGGACAATTCCCGATTCCAAAAAATTTCTAGACATAGGGCCATGGAGGACAAGGTTTTGTGCAGGTGAGATATGATGGAACATGAAAGATGCTTACCTGGGAAGTAAAGAATTATTCACGTCGCACACAAAGAACTCCGGATATTTTCTGATTACACGAGGAAGATGGTTCTTAGAAACACCAAGTTCAGAAAGGAATTCAACTTTCTTCTTGAGAGTCTTATCAATGTTTGTCATAAAAATTTCAGGACAGCGGCCAAGCATCCTTCCAACAGTTTCTTCTTCAAGTCCCAATCCTTTTAAATATGAAACCACCTGTTGGTTCAACAATCAAAACTTGAATCGAATATTGACCATGGAAATGGTAAGAAATGAAAGCCACAGGGATGCATGGTATCCTGATCATTTTAATTTTATCCATAACGTCTAATATAAAGTTAGCAATATTTCAATCTTCAGATATAACCAAGATTTCCTATCTCATAGACCTTGAACACCTCAAAATTAGGGAGGGCTGAGAAAGTCAGTCTGTAAGTGCATGACAAAACAAAAAAGTTTAAAGAAGTGACGTGAAATTGAGGAGTTTGGGGGTGATAAAATTAAATAGTTGAAGCAAATGAGAAATCAAACGATGTTATTACATTGATTGTATGATGTTATATCATATTATTAGGTGTCCCAATGAATTTAACAGACATGCTGATAAGGTTTCAAATTGAGGTTTTGCAGGGGAAGAAAAATTCATCAGCAAAAAAGTTAAAAACTTGTTTAATAAATGAGTAGAACACAACGCATATTACTAATGAAACTCAGAGGAGGAATGTTAAAAGCTATTTTACACAATTACAAACACTGTACTCTCTGTTACGCACTCTCAGTACCAGTGTAAACATCAAAAAGAGCCAAAGAGACATAAAAACCAACCTGGCAAAATTCTCGTGGTTTCTGCATAAGTAGTTGAGGACTAGTAGCAATAACTTTGTGCAGCATCTTTTCTGTAACACCTAATTCACGAAACTGATCAATCATCAGCTTCAGTTTTCCACTTGAGCAGCCTAAAAGAAGTGGCCAGCTCTTGACTGCATGAAAGGTGCTAACTTCTGCCACCTGTTATGAAATGTTATTGCAGTTCATTAAGTAACATTGTATGAGAATTTAGTATCAGGGAACATCATAAATGGAATTATCTGCAATGAGAAATCATACATACCCATGAAATGAAAACCAAAGAGATGGAAGTTTGCAAGAAACTAACTTGTAAAAAAAAAAACTTAATTTCCCTTGTTAGAGAATGTAAGTGTTAGTTATCGTCTTCTAGTCTAGATAGAAAGGTAAAAAAACAGAGAGAAGTAAATGTGTCTGTATGTAAAACAGTGATAAACACAAAAGGCTAGACCTTGGAACAATTGGCAATTTAGAACAACGCAACTCCAAAACTCATTGTGATGTAGTCAGCCCCTTGATAAATATGCTATGAACCAAAAAGAAAATAAAAAGGATATAACTTTGTTCTCAATAGTTCTAATATGGTGCACATTGTACCATACTAGTTCTAGCAATCTAGCCTATCATGCATGATATTTTACATACCTTCTCTGCATATAAGAAAGCAAGGATTTCCTCATAATTTTTTTGGATGCTTGTAGAAAGAATCCAGGGATACTTGAGCAACATCTCACCGAACTCTGTATCTTCTCCACACACCTACATATTGGTACTCGTAAGTGAAGGTAATGACGAAATACAGAAGAACCTATATCGTAACCAAATTAAAATTATCTAAGGATTTCCATGATCACACATTACAGATAACAGAACATGAATTAAATTTTATATAACTGTCATCATGATGGCTGAGTTATGCAAGCTTCTGACATTGTAACGCAAGTCAAAGCAAGTTTACATTTGTGCTCATAGATATATGGTTCACAAAAATCACAAACAGCAACATACAAAACTTTACAAGGAGTCTTGAGAGTTGTTTCCTACTTGAGTTCCGCATCAAAGACCACACTGCCCTACCCCGCGCCAAACAGAAGAACTGAAAACTAATAGACAAGCAAGTATTGAATGCGCCCCTCTACCATATCTGTACAAATAGAATAGCCTATTTATACAGAATGGTAAAGGGGCAACTTACGTGGATGTTTTGTTTGAATAAGTTCCTGTTCACCTCAATTTTGAGTCTACTGTTAGTTTCGTTTAGTTGGAGCATATAGATAAAATCATTTCATTATAGATTACTCTTTATATTCGAGTCATTGTGGCCAAGGATATTCACAATAATATTGAGCTACAAACTCCTGGCACATGATAAACAATTACTATTATTACAAATAAATTGGGTTAATATGAGTAAAACACCAATTATAGTTACGTGTTCCATGACATATTATCTAATTACATAGGTAGAGATAAAAAAATGAGCACACCTTTGTAAAAAACTTCCTTGTTGGTTTGAGTTGCTTGTGAATGTCATAGAAAAGTATTGGAGGATAGAGCAATAGAATATTTCTTATGCGATCCTTAGTGACTCCGATATATTCAAGGAAAGCTACCATAGGGACGATATTGGATTCTACAGACAACAAAAGAAGGCGAGGAAATGATTCTATGAGGTAGCGGAAAGAGCCATCTCCGGAAGCCAACAGATGTAGGCCCCCACGCCTGGCTTGAATCTACAACAATCCAATAACAAATGAAAACCTAATTCATAAGCTACGAGCAAGCATAACATACATACATACATAGTTACATACCTTCTGAAGAAATGAAAAGGTGTGCTGCAAATCATCATCAACAACAGGTACTGATAAATGCATCATCATTCGACGAGCAGTCATTGCAATTGACACATTTCCATCATCCGAATCAGAGAACAAGAGTTCCTTAAAGTACTTGACCTATAAGCACCCAAATAATAATTAACAAGTAAGCTTCAGAGTTTTGGGTTTAGGGATTAGGGTTTACAACTATAATACCTTATTGAGAAGGATACGAGTCGGGATGTTGGAGAGATAACGAGCGATATGAATAGCGGAAGGCAAAGGAAGACCTACCATGCTTTCCAACAAAGCAACTAAACCCTTGTCCCCTTTCTGTTTTCCCATTTCATAAACCTTTTCCTTATAATAATTCTTATTCTTATAATTGTTGCAAATATCATCTTGTTCCAAAGATTGTTGTTGTTGTTGGAAGAGCACTTGATCAGCAACACTATCCATTAACATTTGGAGATAATTGGGAGATTTGATGGCTATTTCTACTGATTCATCTTCCGATAATCCACTTTCTCGTAAAATATCACATACAGCTTCTCTTGCTGCTGCTTCTTGGTTTTTCTTTTCATCATCTTCATCAGCACTAGGATTACTATTATTAGTACTACTAGTATGAGAAGAAGAAGAAATAGAAATAAGAGGACGTTTATTGAGAAAATAATAATAATTAACAACAGAAAGTTGTTTAGGTCTACTTTTGAATTGCAAGTGAAGAACTAAGGGGGATGATGATGATGATAAACTACGAGGAGAAGAATAATGGAGGAGCATCGAATTTGTTTGGATGAGCACCGCCATAATATCTGCTGCAATAAAACTCGTTCCCCTTCCCCTGAATTTATTACTATAGTTGAAAACCCTAAATTGGAAAGATATATATGTTACCTGAGGATCATTAAGTATAAATTCATCTGCAGAACGAGACTCTGATAATTGATTGATTCTTTTATTTTAAAATGAGAGAAACAGCAAAAAGGTTTTCAGGTGACCGGCGATAATTGTAGTTCCGGTGGTGGCAGCAGCAAATGAGGAGATGATGGATAGCTGAGGAAAACACCTCGCCTCTATTCAAGAAAGGGTTTTTTAGGGGTTTAACACGTCACGTCCATTTAATTACAGCACTTTGATTTATTTTGTCTATATTTACAACCATTTCGGGTTGTAGTGAAAAAAATAATTGTATATAGAAAATTAGTGGATTAAGTCATTTTTGTAGTATATCAGTATATGTACTATTATTTTTTTATTGTTATAAAATAAATAGATAGTAGATATCTCTATTATTTGGTTGCTACTTTTGTCAAACTTCTAGCTCAATTATGTAAGGTTACTTGTTTCATAAATTGTGAAATATATGTTTGTATCCAAGTAATATAAATACTACACTATCCTATGAAGTAAAAATACACCAAGTTTACCTCTTGTAGTAAACTCTTTCTTTCATCTCCATTATGTCTCTCTAATCTATCACAAAAGTTCTTATATTATATTGCTAATAGAGCTTTAATTATCGTTATATCACAACACGTTATTAGCACGACCGTTCTTTAATTAAGGAAGATCAAAGCACTCCATCTTAATCAAGACAATTAATCAAGGTAAGCATTTTCTTAATAAGTTATAGTATATACTAGAAACATAACTATCATTATTAACTAAGTGAAAACATGTTATTAATAATAAGTTATAAGGTATATACTAGAAAGATGACTATACATCATCATAAGTGAAAGTAAGTTAAGTTTAATCATGGACATTTGGACTACTAATTCTTTATTATTATGCTAGTTTTTATTGTACTAACCTTTACTTACGCAATCTAATATTTATTTATGCAAGCTAACATTTTATTTTTATACTAATCTTTATTTACGCATTCTAACATTTATTCTATATATTTCTTTATACGTATACTAATCTTTATTTATTCGTTTTACTAACTTTTATTTACAAACATTTCATTATGCTTCAAAATCTTTATAAAACTGAGCATAATGTTTTTACAAGTTTACCGTTTCACCGTCTTACCTTTTTAAAATAATAATAATAATAATTTACAACGGTTATGAGATCGTTGTAAAAGTTAACTGACAGTGTTATAACGGCTAACTTTATCACTATAAATTAGATACAATCAATCTTCAGTTTCTTACAAAACATACACTATAATTCTTTCAAGATGATTTATCCAGTTTTACTTCTTATCTTTGTAATATAGTACTACTCATTATCCCAATTATAATTCTCCCTCGAGGAGAACTGTATTTTTTCTTAGGCTTGTTTATATTTGTGATTATTTCACTCCTCTTTATTGCTCTAACTATTGATGTATTCATATACTAATTTTTGTTGTTGTTTAATCAAATTGTTGATAGCTACAATATGTCAAGCGTTGCAAAGACCGGGTTTGAACAACTCGATGCAAATGGAATGAATTACATGTCTTGGACTCTAGATATGCAATCAAAGCTTGAATCCATGGGTATCTTGGATACCATAAATGAGAACAATGATAGTTCATCAAAAGATAAATCAACGGCATATGTTTTCCTTCGTAAGCATATTGATAGTATTCTAAGACTTGAATATCCAAATGTTAGAGACCCAGTGTACTTTGGGGAATTCTCAAAAGGAGATTTAACATTCAAAAGGAAGTTTTACTTCCAACTGCTAGAGATCAGTGGAGGAATTTAAGGTTCCAAGATTTTAAAATAGTAAATGATTATAGCTCAGCTATGTTCCGTATAGTAGCCACACTTGAATTTTGTGGAGATCATATAACCGATGAGGATATGTTGGAGAAAATTTACTCCACATTTCATTCCTCAAACATTAATTTGATGCAACAATATCGGTTAATGAATTTCAAAAAATATTATGATCTCAATGCAATTCTGCTTATTGCAAAACAGAATCAAGAACTCCTTATGAAAAATCAGGCTCGTCTAGTAGGTTCCCTAGCATTTGCTGAGGCAATTGCTACAAACAAAGATGATTCAAAAAATTATACACGGGAACGCGGGCGAGGCCGTGGCACAAATAATAGTTATAATCATAACCATGATGGTGGTCATAACTCTAACAATAACAGAGACCATTCTCGTAGTCGTGGACGTGGACGTAGTCGTGGTCGTGGTCGTGGACGTGAACGTGGTCGTGGCTATAAAAGCAATTATCACAATGGTCCATATGATAACAAGTCCTAACCACAAAGAAGGAATTATGATGTTGGAGCAAGCACTAATAAGAACCCTGAGGACATTTGTTATAGATGTGGAAGCACATGGCACTGGGCTATAATGTGTTGCACACAAAAACATCTATGTGAGCTCTATAAGGCATCCATTGCCGGGAAAAATAAAGAAGCGAACCTTGCTATGACCTTGAGTTCACAAATGTTAGATGAATGTTGTAGATTACTGCAATGACATTGACATGTGAACCAATGTGGCTATCAATAATCTATCATAACTATGTTTCGCTTTTCATAAGTATGTTTCCCTTTAATTAGTTATGTCTTCCCTATCAGTAACTATGTATTTCCCTTTTCATGACTAGCTCTTCATTTCGTGTAATATATTCCCGAAGTAACATAAATCTTTTATTACATTTCTTGTTATTACTTAAATATACGCACTATATATATTTCATATTTGATGTTTGATATGAATTTCAACGGACCAGAACATAAGGCAAATGGTGGAGATCTATGTATACCGGATAGTGGTACCACACACACTATCATAAAAGCTAAGAAATACTTCTCTGAATTGAAACCAACAAAGGAAATAATACATACGATATCGGGTCTCGCGGACTTGATAGAAGGAGTTGGAAAAGCCAGATTTACATTGTCAAATGGTACCAAGTTTTTAATAGAGAATGCTTTATTCTCTCCAAAATCAACGAGAAATCTGTTGAGTTTTAATGACATATATCTTAATGGATATGATCATCAACTGTGACTACAGAAAATGGGAAATATTTGCACATTACTGATAAGAATCATGTGTTAGAAAAATTTCCGATGCTTAGTTCTGGCTTACATTATACACATATAAATGTAGCAGAATCTCATATGGTAGTTAAAGAAAAGCATTGTGATTCTAGTTTGATCAGTTTATGGTATGACAGAATAGGCCATACAGGATCTACAATGATGAAAAGAATAATTGAAAATACACATGGACATCCATTTAAGGATCACAAGATCACTCTTGATAAAATGATTCCATGCACATCTTATTCTCTTGAAAAACTTATTGTGAGACCTTCACCACTTAAAGTTAAAAACGAATCACCATATTTTCTTGAAAGAATTCATGGTGATATATGTGGACCTATTCATCCACCATCTGGACCATTCGGATATTTTATGGTCTTAAGTGATGCATCAAACATATGGTCTCATGTGTGTTTATTATCAACTCGTAATATGGCATTTGTAAAGTTTCTTGCACAAATTATTAAATTACGAGCACACTTTCCTGATCATGCAATTAAGAAAGTAAGACTTGATAATGCGGGTGAATTTACATCTCATGCATTCAATGACTATTGCATGTATGTAGGAATTGTTGTTGAACATCCAGTAGCTCATGTTCACACACAAAATGGTTTAGCTGAATCATTGATTAAACGTCTCCAAATGATTGTTAGACCGCTGATAATGAGAACCAAATTGCCAGTGTCTATTTGGAGACATGCAATTTTACATGGTGTATCATTAGTTCGTATTAGACCAAGTGCATATCATAAGTATTCTCCTCTACAACTTGCCTTTGGGCAAGAACCAAATATTTCTCACCTGAAAATATTTGGTTGTGTAGTATACGTTCCCATTACACCACCACAACGTACAAAAATGGGTCCTCAAAGGAGATTGGGAATATATGTTGGATACAAAACATCATCCATCATAAGGTATCTTGAACCTTCAACAGGTGATCTGTTTACATCACGTTTTGCTGATTGCCATTTTAATGAGGCAAATTTCCCAGTATACGTTCCATGGTGTGAACCTTCTTTGTTATATCTTGATCCTCGCACTAAACAAAGTGAAACGGAAGTTCAAATGATCATGCACTTGCAAGAAATTGCAAATCAGATACCCAATACATTTACTGATACAAAAAGAGTGACTAAATCATATATACCAGCTGCTAATGCTCCAGCTCGGGTAGAAATTCCAAATGAACAATCTAATGATAAGGTTACTCAAGAATCTAAAGCACGTTTAAAACGTGGGAGACCGATTGGTCAAAGGATAAGAATCCTAGAAAAAGAAAAGGATTAGAACATGCAATTGACCATACGAATGATGTGTTTGAAGAAATGCAAAAATGTAGACATTTCTCAAAGACAGGAAGTCAATGACGTCAATAAAGAAATTGCTATCAATCATGGTCACACAAGAATATTGTGGAATCGATTTGAAATTGAAAATGTTGATGAAATATTTTCTTATGCTGTTGCATGTGACATCATTAGTGAAAATGATGATCCTGAACCCACATCCGTCATGGATTGTCAAAGTAGACAAGATTGAGATAAATGGAAAGAGGCAATACAAACGGAATTAAATTCCCTTAATAAACGAAGTGTTTTTTGTTGTATTGTTCTCACTTCTAGAGCCATAAAACATGTAGGGTACAAATGGGCTTTCATAAGAAAATGAAATGAGAAAGATGAAATCACAAGATACAAAGCTAGACTTGTAGCTCAAGATGGAATTGATTATGAAGAAACGTATTCTCCTGTTATGGATGCAATTACGTTTAGATATTTGCTCAGTCTAGCAGTATGTGAAAATATTGAAATGCATCTTATTGATGTTGTTACAGCTTATCTATATGGATAATTAGATAGTGATATCTATATGAAGATCCCAGATGGATTTACAATGCCTAAATCATTAAGTGCAAAACCTAAAGAAATGTATTCCATCAAACTACAAAGATCTTTATATGGGTTGAAACAATCGGGACGCATGTGGTATAAACGTTTAAGCGATTATTTGACGAGTAAAGGATATACAAATAATCTTATTTGTCCATGCGTTTTTATTAAGAAAACAACATCTGGATTTATTATTATAGTTGTCTATGTTGATGATCTAAACATAATTGGAACAAATAAAGAAATCAATGAAGTCATTGTGCATTTAAAGAAAGAATTTGAAATGAAAGATCTTGGAAAAACCAAATATTGTCTTGGTTCAAAGATTGAGCACATGCATAATGGAATACTTGTTTATCAGTCAGATTATATTGAAAAGCTCTTAAAACATTTTAATATGGACAAAGCAAATCCTTTAAGCACTCCAATGGTGGTTAGATCACTCAATGTTGACAATAATCCATTTCGCCCTCGCGAAGAAAATGAAGAGGTCCTTGGACAAGAAGTACCATACCTTAATACTATTGGAGCGCTTTTGTATCTTACAAATTGTACTAGACCTAACATTTCTTTTACAGTTAACATGCTTGCAAGGTTTAGTTCAGCACCAACCAAAAGACATTGGAATGGGATCAAACACATCTTTTGATACTGTAACACCCTTTTCTATAAAATATTCTTTCATTTCGAAAGCGTAGGTCAAACATATATTGCATTATCAAAATTTATAAAATGTACATATATATTGTTTAAAACATCGTACATAACCAGGTGTTACATAATTTCAATATTCATTAAGTTATCAAAATATATCAGAGTTGCCAGCTGGTCAAACATTCCTTGAACATAATCTTCCTGCCTGCCCATATCAATCATGACCTGCAGGGATTAAGGTGGGGGATTAGCACAAAGCTAAGTGAATGAATGTGAAACTAACAGTTCAACTTAGCTTAACAATCTGTTTACATCAATTAATCGTAAACACATATCGTCAAAGAGGATCGATGGTTTTTGAGGAACCCTACTGCCGCGGTGGCCCTCAAAGAACGCTTATCACAATCTGTATTGGCCTATACAAAAAATACCGATAACTTGATATTACCATTTCACAATACAGGTTTTAATACAACACATGTACAAAACCCTGTATATGTAATCCTGTAATAACCAAGTCTAACAATCTGTTTGACCTCTTTAGTAGCAACCAATTTCCGAAGGCCACATTGCACGTAGATTCATAATCAGCAAATCAGACTAAACAGTCTATCAATTATATCTACGTTTACTTGTTGTAACCAAACCGTTACAACCAAATCAAACTTGTGAGTTCCAGATCCACTCACCTGTCAGTCTCAGTCCAACAACTCAGAAGTCTAATATTACTGAGTCTTCTGCTGATCTGAGAATACAACAAATAATTTCCAAGTTATAACAATGCATTTTTATAATTATTTACTCATTTATCATAATAGCATATTTATGCGAACAAGCAAACTCCTGAAGTCTAAGAAAACAAACGTTCAATCCGAAGCGAAACCAGAAAATCCTGAAACGATGTTTAAAACTGAAAAATGCCATTTTCGACCCCAAGATGACCCCGAAAGGCCAAAAACTGCCTAGGCTCTTAGCATAGAGCATTGATTATTGGGTCATTTTTGAGTGACCATGCGAATTTCTACCCAATCCGAGTTAGTAAAATTTGTCACTCATTCGTTACCCTGAAAACACACGCAATTTCAAAATTTACAAAACAAAATTTTAAAAAATCTCAGTTCGCAACAATCTTGGTTCGCTTCGCAATAAATCTCAGTTCGCAAGGTTCAGTTCGCGAATCTCAGTTCGCTTCGCAGCAAACTCAGTTCGCAAGACAAAATCTCAGTTCGCAAAACTCAGTTCGCAATAACTCAGTTCGCAGAAATTCTTAGTTCACAGAACAACTCAGTTCGCTTCGCAGGAAGGCACTGCGAACTGAGTTCATCTTCTGCAAGCGGCGAACCGAGCCTGCTGTAACCGAAAAACCCGAACTTTCTTCTTGCAAAAGTCACAAATTCAACTTCCTATCATTCTAACAAGTTTTCTAACACTTCATATGTATCAAATAACATCTTTCAAGCCTCTATTTCACAATAATTCATGAATTGGCTAATTTCATTCAAAACAAGTTTATAACTCTAAAATACTCACAGGAAATAAGATGATGATGATGAAATTCGATTTTTAACACAAGATGATGATGCTACTGATGTGTTTTAATTCTTCACAGGAGGTTTTCTTCACTTTTGAAATTTTCAATTCGCAGGGTGTACGTATGTGTGTAGAACATTTGAGAACGTATATGAGTATATATATATTAATCTAACTCATTACCATTACAATTTTAGTTCCCTTCTTAATCTATTGTCTGGAACCTAAAACCATTTTGCGAGAACTAACTATTTTATTTTACCGTCAACTAGATTAATTTAAAACAATGAATTATATATTAGTCATAATAACTCATTTATCCTTTTGACTAATATTATCAAATAACATAATAATATTAAATATTCCTAACACATTAAATAATGAATTTAAAGTTCGGAAATTACTCGAATATTACTAGACCCTTAGGGTGGATGTTACAGATACCTACATGGAAGTATTGACTTAGGACTATTTTATTCCAACAATTTAAAGCAAGGTTTGGTTGGTTACGTTAGATCTCAAACTGGATACGTATTCATGAATGGAGGTACTGCAATTTATTGACGTTCTCAAAAGCAAATACTTGTTGCAACATCTTCAAATCATGCTGAGGTTATTGCATTGCATGAAGCTAGCAGAGAGTTTGTTTGGTTAAAATCTATGACGCAACTCATTGTGACCTCATGCGGACTAGAGAAAGAAAAGATGCCAACAGTGATTTATGAAGACAATGAAGCTTGTATTGCACAAATGAAAGAAATGTATATCAAGAGTGACACAACTAAACATATACCTACAAGATATTTTTCATACACTCAAGATTTTATAAAAAATAATCAGATTGAGATGCAATATGTTCAATCCAGCAATAACTCAGTAGATCTTTTCACACGAAGGCACTTTCAACTGCAATTTTCAGAAAACACGTTCACAGTATTGGAATGCGACATGTTCGAAACATGTAATGCATTATGGTTGTCAACATGAGAGGGAGTCAACTATGCGTTGCACTCTTTTTTCCTTGACTAAAGTTTTTGTCCCATTGAGTTTTCTTTAACGAGACAGTATTTCAAAGTTGACCCATTTAACATGCCTATTATTTGATTGCCACTTTTGTCAAAGTCCTAGCTCAATTATGTAAGGTTGCTTTTTCCATAAATTGTGGGATATATTTGTATCCAAGTAGTATAAATACCATACTATCCTTTGAAGTAAAAATACACTAAGTTTACCTGTTGTAGTAAACTCTTTCTTTCATTTCCATTATATCTCTCTAATCTATCACAAAAGTTCTTATATTATATTGCTAACGGAGCCCTTAAATTTACCTCTGTAGTAAACTCGTTCCCCTTCCCCTGAATTTATTACTATAGTTGAAAACCCTAAATTGGAAAGATATATATGTTACCTGAGGATCATTAAGTATAAATTCATCTGCAGAACGAGACTCTGATAATTGATTGATTCTTTTATTTTAAAATGAGAGAAACAGCAAAAAGGTTTTCAGGTGACCGGCGATAATTTTAGTTCCGGTGGTGGCAGCAGCAACTGAGGAGATGATGGATAGCTGTGGAAAACACCTCGCCTCTATTCAAGAAAGGGTTTTTTTAGGGGTTTGACACGTCACGTCCGTTTAATTACAGCACTTTGATTTATTTTGTCTATTTACAACCATTTTTGGTTGCAGTGAAAAAAATAATTGTAGAGAGAAAATGAGTGGATTAAGTCATTTTTTGTAGCATATCAGTATGTGCACTATTATTTTTTTATAGATTTATTATTAAATCTGCATTATTTATTCAGAGTGATGTTCAAATGACTACAACAATTTTTTATGAGAATGGAGGAACCAATAAGAACACGACACGTATTACAAAACTCACTTTCCCCACGTTTTTAAATATTAAATATCTCCCAAACGGTAAGTTGAAAAATCATAAAAATTGCACCATAAAAATCAACGTTTTTTTCTCTTCGATTAATGATCTCACAAGGTATACTTTTAACAACTTTTTTTTTCATTTTTATTGGGCATGTAACAAATGTGATACCAGCAGGTAACACATATGATACCAGCAGTAACACATGTGTTACCAACGAGTACCACATGTGTTACTAATATTGTACAATAATAAAAAAAAATCGTCAAAAGTATATCATGTGAGATGTTTAATCGAAGAAAAAAAAATGTTGATTTTTATGGTGCAACTTTTATAAATTTTCAATGAGTCATTCTTTAAATATTTAATTTTTAAAAACGTGGGGGAAAGTGAGTTTTGTGACACGTGACACATTCCTATTGGTTCCTTTATTCTCACAAAAATTTCTATTCTCATTTGAACCTCACCCTATTTATTTATACAGTACATTTGTATAATGCACATTAACCGTGAATTTATCAAAAATGACGATAAAAAATATTATTACCACTTATTGTATTCTTAATTTTATATTTTAAGTCTATTTAGCAATACTTACAACACGTAGCTATCGATTTTTTCATATTTTTAAAGAGTTAGTGTCCAATTTAAAACACATTTAATTTAATATTTGAATAAATAAAAAATAAAGTATTTTAGTCATTTTATATGAACGGACTAAACATGTAACAAAATGTGTCTTATAAGAATTGAATATGCAAAAGGTATGATTGAAATTGAAAGACTTAAATTATAGAAAACAGTTTAACACATACATCATTTTTGTAATTTACTCTTATTATTATTACTATTACTATATTATATTATTATTGTTATTGTTGTAATAATAATAATAATAATAATAATAATAATAATAATAATAATAATAATAATAATAATAATAATAATAATAATAATAATAATAATAATAATATAATAATAATAATAATAATATAAAGTTTTGATTAAAGGAATTAAAGAGGTTAGAGGTGATATGCATTTGTACAACATTTGATCCCGTTCTAGGTATATTTTTATCTGACCCGGTGGAGACTAAACATTTCTCAAATCGACCTTTTTGAAAGTAAATGAGCATGATCGTTAATGGTTAGGTTAAGATGACTTATGGAAGCAAGAAAGTTTTGTGTAAAGCCAACTGGTTTTCACAATGACTGCATGTACTCAAGAAAAGCTTCAAATCAGTTGTTGATTAAATGTGAACTGGTGTTTCATCAATACAGGGTTCATACGCACTACCATTGAAGATGCAGGATGGCAACAAAAACGAGCTCACGTTTGATTTCAGCATTGGTTCTTTGGCTCCAACGAATAAGACAGTTGAATTCTTGAAATCTGTCCATGTAGATCATTACTCTTGTATTGTACTGCATTTGTAGATGACTTGCTATATATCAGTTCTGGTCATGTACATAGGCTAATTAATCGATTATGACTCGTATGGCTCATGTATATTTTCCAAGTCAATTGTTTTTAGAGTTTATACAGTTAAAGTTTAAGGCCAAAATGATGAGTTTTAACATGCCTACGATATAATAATATCTGGCACTGGCAGAAACAACATGATATGTTCGGTCATAGAGATCATAAATCATATCGAACCAATTCGTTTATATACTTTTTGACTAGACTCTTTACCAAACCAACTAAAGATGCTTATTCGATCCGCTTTTTCAGTTTAAAGAGCAAAGTTTGTTCATGTGCATAAAACTTGGATATATGGATACAAAACTCATGGAAAATGGCATAAAAGAATCAAACAAGAGGTTGCTTGGGATTTTTCCCTATACAAAAGTGAAGCATCTTTCCACATGCACAAAGACCACACTTTGTAAGAAGGATAGACTTTACAGTTAACCTACCTCCAGATCCATCAAAATCATAATGTACCCAAAAACAATCATCACATATCAAGAACACTAGATACTAATTGCCTCAATTTGGGAATTGGAATCAGAAAGTTGCTTCATATAAAGAACAGTTAGGATGTGGCCATTACCCACACCTTTTGGAACTCAAAAGTAGAAGAATATGTAGGGAACCTAAAAGGGTATTTTTTGTAGCTACAAACCAACATACAACTTTATAAAAATATAACATATAATATATCCACTAGCCACACTTTAGATGCTTAATGTACAACTATTATTTCAGAAGATACAAGTCAAGGTAGCATAACATTATAATGAGAAGAAGACTGTAGATTCTACAGGGAGACTGAAATATAGAACTTTCAAAGAGCACTAGTTGGTAGTTACAATGATTATAACATTAAAAGATATTCACAATCAAAATGGATGTAATCTACATTCTACACCTTTAGGAAATGGAAAGATGGACATCTTGATACATTAGAACAAACAGATTTCTATCAAACAATCACAACTAAAAGGAAAGGTTATACTATTAAACATCAGAAGTTAGACATATACACAGTTTGGCTTTTACAAAAAGTTCCCTACCATAGAACAAGGGAAAAGTCAACACAAAAAGTCAAAGACTTTCCAACCCATTTATATTTACCCTACAAACATGTAAGAAAATTACAAACACCATTTCAGTGACTTTTCCCACTTCAAACAGTCGATAACAAAAACTTTAAGATTAAAAAGTTAAAAACTTTAGCCCTATAACTCACATCTCAACTACGTGGCAGTCTCGGTTACTGATGCTGAGGTGGCAGTCAGCGGGATACAGTCTGCAGTAACAGTGTAGTGAAATTCGATTTGTAACCTGTGATGAAGTGGAGTCGAAGAAGAAACCAAACCTTTCTTGATATCTGTTTGCAGTTCTCTTATAGGAATTGCAGCCAAGAAATTCTTGATATAATCTTTGCAAGATTCTTTCCCATAGCAAATAACCTCATTTTCTTCTGTTGACTTTTCTGTTGGCTTCCCCATAGAGCCCTCAACATCACTGACCTGTTCAGCTGCCTGTGGCTCGGACAGTTTGAAAATTGCTGAACTTTGATCAAACTTCAAGATATAAGCTTGATTACACCCTTCAAAAAGCCGTTCTCCTAGAGTGTCGATAATATAATAAGCATCCGAATCAACTTTCAGCACAAAAAAGTGATCATTCCAACTCACTATGTAAACTTGAGGTTCGCGTTCGCCATTATTGGATATTTCCGCTTCACAGCTAATCTCGTCCCACATGTTATCAAATGACATCGCTCCATGTAAAAAGTCAAAACTACCTTCGTTGACTTCATCAGGATGGAAAAAACTGACAAAAGACTTTCCTGGAATAACAGCCAGAGGACGTAAACTCGCTTCAAGGATGGTTTCGAGATCAAAATGCTTATCGGGAAATCGAATCATGTAATTCTCGTTATCACAAAGGCTTCTCCACTCTGACGAGCCTTCTCTTATGAGAGTATCGAATTGTGATTTAATTGGCATGAGATTGTGGTTTTTTTGGAACCAATCAGCGATCACCGCCACGAGGGCGGTACACGCACTCTCTCCTGCCGCTTGTTCACTTCTTTGATCGATGGATGCAAAGAAGACGTGCGTCTGAAGCTTCATGCACCCGTCACGGCTGATTATGTCCCTTTGTTCCCAATTACCGACTGCAAAACTATCGTCTCCAAACTCAGATACTGAATGTCGGTTCACACACGAATCTTCATCAGATTTATGCAACTGCCAGTGAGTTAGAGAATTTCTTATATCAGAATTTGATATTATTCTATATGTAGTAACCAAACGTTCACCAAACAAGATAGCAAAATTGACTTTCACCATAGTTTGAAAGAAGTGATCAATTTTAGACAAATAATGTAAATGCCAAAATGTAGAGCTTTTTCTATCAAAAAAAAATGTAGAGCTTTTTTTTTTTTTCTTCATAAAAAAGAAGTATGCTTTTCTTTTAAGAAAAACATAGTATATTAGCATGATGGTTTGAAAAACCCAATCATTCATAATTAAATTGGTTCTAAAGTTGAAAATGAAGCGAAATTTTTTACCTCAACAAGAGATTCATCGGAGCTGAGTTGGCGGCGGTCAAAGTCAATGTCATCACCACCTTCTTCACCATAATCTTTCTTTAACAGTGGCTCGCCCTTCTGTTTAGGTGATTTGAAATTCAACTTCCTTTTTTTCCATGATAAGATGCTACGTCTCGAATTCTGATTTACACTCGCTTCAGAAACCGAAGCACTAGAATCCTCTTCTGGTGAGCAACCCTCATCGGACTTTTGGTTACTATAATAAACATTACCCTCAAAAAGAGACCCACCGGCCCAATTTGCATATGCCAATGAGCCATAGCTGAATGATTTCCGAATAGTAGCATTTTCCACTTTGCCCTCATATGTATCATCAAGTGAGTCAGAGTCAGCAAGATTGGGAAAATCACCTTCATCACTCCTGCTTTCACTAATTTCGTGATCGTGATTATGATTATTCGTACGAGAAGCTTTTTTACCTCTTTTGATAGAGACGTACTCCTTAAAGTTCTTGACTTTTCTAAATCCAGCTTTGAGAGCTGAATGCTCGTCTTTCTCTCCTGATGAAGTTTCTGATGTTTGACTTTGACTTTGAGTAGACTCGACTGGTTGAGGTGCTCTCAATTCCGTCAAGCTAAGTGATATCTGCAACATACGCCACATATTAAACTTGAAATCTTCTAATGATGATAATGGGCAAAAACGCAATTCGGATCTTGAATTTTCTTGGACAAAACAATGTAGCATACTTTCAAGAAACACTTGGAGTATTTCAATCGATGTACATCAACAATAATTTGAAAAGGCGTGGAGTTTTGTTCTACTTCTGTCCTAATGAAATTTGCAAAAAAATCCATAGTTCTTGTGACTTTCTATAGCATTACTAATACAGTAATAGTTAAACTACAAAAAATGCACTTATAGTACGTACATTAAGGGAAGGGCGAGGCTCAGTTGATCCCGACGAAATGGTTAGTGGAATGTTGAGCTCAAATTCATTTTGTTCGGAAGAAGAAGCAAACTCAGCAAGATCCAAGTATGCCTTTCCAATTACAGGAACCTTATTCTTCGGTCCAGTAGTTAATCCCTGGTTCAAAGCAAAATGATCCATTATCTTTAGTAAAACCATATTATAAATCTTATACAAAAATCTCCTTCTACCATACAATCTAAACATTTCCATTTTGTGGGTCAGGTACTGAAATTCCATATGTCATTTGATAACATAGAATAAAATGGTTAATGAATCCATTTCAAGCATATTACATATTTTTCAACATCAATGCTTCTACACAAGCATACATAATATTTGGTAGGAAAAATATTTGTGTTATTGCAAGATACTCCGTAACACAATTACTCACTAGAAAAGGTTACAAAAAATTCCTAATATTTGGTAGGAAAAATACCTAACCAGTTTCATATAACTCAATTGGGTTTCAATCAAAAGGCTTTTAGGGAACAAAGAAACAAACATAGGTATGATGTATATATGTTATATTCATGTAATTTATATGAGAACAGAAACCACAAGATACCTACCAAAAAAGCTACAAATGCACCTAAATTTGGTAGGATACATTAACCAATTCATTAATTAAAATTCATTTGAAAATATATGATAAAAAAATTCTATCTGTAATAATATTCAACCATTTTACAAGAAATTAGAGATGCAAAAATTAAGAACTCACATTCAAGACTGTGAACCCAATCTCCCAAGGAAGAAAGTCATTTTCTTTATACCCAGAAAAAGTACAAACTGCAACAAATTCTTGATCCCATATAACGACACCGTTTCGATCAACAATTTCTCCCAATTTTGTAACATCCCTCTTCACTGTTCTTCTAAATGAACCCAAACTGTTCTTGGATCCTTTCCATTTAATTTCCACCATCCCATGATCCCACAAAACGACACCGTTTGGATCAAAATTCTTTACTACTAATTTCACTTCAAATTTCCTTGAAAAAATTGGGGGCCATGGCCTCCATTTCATCATCTTAACAACCATTTTAGTTCAAGATTTGATGATGGGTTTGTTTGTAATTTGATAAAGATTGAAACTTACAGAAATTTAGGAAGTGGGTGTTGTTTTTTCTTGATCTTTGAATGTTGGTTTTAAGGATCTTGGAGAAAGGTTCAACGTGGGTTAAGTTGTGATCTTGAAAAGAGGTCGTTAGATTTGAGAAATGGCGAGTTGAATTTGCCGTTGTTTTCCGCGTGGATGTATTTGTATAGACAGCTCATAGCAGTGCAAAGTAAAGTTAGATAGAAAGAGACTATTATATTGTGTGTGACATTTTACGATTTTTATAAATATTTTAACAATAACGGTTCAAATACAAGAAAATCAATCTCAACTCCTCATTTTTATCGGGTATTCATTTTTCTCATCTTTTTAAAATTTAAATATGTCACAAACGACAAGTCGAAAAATTACAAAAATTATACCATAAAATTCAGTGTTTACTCCTCTTCGATTTAAGATCTCACAAGCTATACTTTCGATGAGTTTTTTTTTTCATTTTTTGGTGAGTTTTACAAATTAGTAACACATGTATTACTGATTAGTTGTACATTTTATTTGCGGTTAGGGTTAGTGTTTAGGGTTTAGGGTTTAGCATTGTTTAGAGTTTAGAGTTTAAGTTTTAGCAGAGTTTAGGATTTAGAGTTTAGGATTTAGAGTTTAGTATGATTTAGGGTTTAGGGTTTAGTATTTAGGGGTTAGGGTTTTTTTTGGTAAAGGGATGGTACCCGGCAAATTTTATAGATCAAAAATATTTACACGATTACTTTAGGCATACCTAAAGGGGATTTAATGGACATCCCAAAGGGGTTAGGGTTTAGGGTTTCGGATGCAAAGGGTTTAGGGTTTGGGGTTTAGGGCACCCGAAACCCTAAACCCTAAACTCTGACCCCTAAACTCTAAACCCTAAATGCAACACTAACACGTGTGTTACTAATTTGTAAACCCACCAAAAAATGAAAAAAGAAAAACAAACAAACTCGTCAAAAGTATAGCTTGTGAGATCTTAAATCGAATAGGAGAAAATGCTGAATTTTATGGTGCAATTTTCATAATTTTTCAACTTGTCATTTGTGAGATATTTAGTTTTTAAAAAGATGGAGAAAGTGAGTTTTGTAACACGTGGCACGTTACTATTGATTCCTCTATTATCAACACTTTTGTCATTCTCATTTGAACCTTACCCATATTTTAATATCTTAATTAGGAAGAGTAGTATTTTATTTTGAGGAGAAAAAACATGCAAAAAGGCAAAAGCCACATCCAAAATATTTAGGACATAAAAACGCGTTTACATTGAGTTTAAGATTTAGTTCATGGACTTCCAACATTATCATCCAAATTAATTATTATTATTATTAGTTGAAGTTGATGATAGTTGATTATTTATATTTTTGCAATTTAAAATAGCTAGTGGACAATTAGTTTGAGACGGATGCAGTGGTAATCTATAATTAGAAAGGTAATTCTGTTCTTTTATAGCTATATATTTTATAAACTAGGGTTTGGGGCGGAATTATGTTATGTTGATAGCTAGTTTGGACTACCGGTCAATTTGATCAGTGTAGTGTACTTGCTTTTTTTAACTGTAACTAATATTTTCTTTGTAATCGTGGGACACTGATTACTATTAAAAATTTGAATTCATCACAAGCTAAAAGAAACTGTACATTTGTAGAAGTTAAAGGTAAATGATGAAAAAAGTAGCAAAAGATTTTAAGATTGAAGTTCTATGGACTAAGGACATCTTCAACATATGCTATAAACACTACACCAAATTTGATATAATAAAGGAATCTTTCAGGAATATACTTGCACCAAATGTGTTTTATCTCCAACGTATGCACTAAATTTCTGCACTAAAACGACTTTCAACATTTACACATTGTCCCCTGAACTATTTTTACATTATACTTTATTTCGATTTATTGTTTTTATGATCAATTAACCTTCCAAACTATTAACTTAAATGTAAATTTTATTTATTTACTTTCGTAAAGTTTCAATTACATAAGTTCTTTGCATAATCAACGTTTTAATTATCATAATTTGTTTGAAAATTAAATTTTATCGTTTCAATAATCATATTATCTAATCTAATGTATAATGTACTTAAAAAATCATACAAATAAATAAGTTTTGTACTTAAATAATAAATATAGGGGCTAAAATGAAACATTATAAATTTGGTGCAAAGTTTAATGTTACACCTGGTGCAAAATCTCCAAAAATTTAGTGCATACTAAAAGTTGCACTATATTTGGTGAGTTCGTTGGAGTTCAACTTTTATACTAAAACATCAAATTTGATGTAAAAATGCATATATCGAAGATGGTCCGAGATGTTGTCCTACTTAAACTTTTTGTTATAGGAAGTAATTTTTATTTGTATGTTTGATATACTAAAGATATCTTTCTATTAACATATATGATATGATACAATTTGCTAATGCATAACTTTACTGCATGAATAAAATTAAATAGTATTAAATTTATTATTCCAGTTTACAACTCATACAAACATCTAAGTTTAAGTCTATAATTATCAGTTTCCGACCTTTTAAAGTTGAAACTTGACATTTGTAATCCTTTAACAATTAAATGGAACATGACAATATCTTCATCTTCATTAAAAAAAATAAAAAAAAATAAAAAATTGTAACAGAAAAAACCGCCACATCCCACCTTCCTCATATTAGATAAATAAAGGCTTATTAGCCCATATTAATATTGGCCCATATTAATTTAGACCTTTTATTTTATCTAATTTGTTTAGCTTCTATAAACCCTTGTAACCTTTGATTTATTTATTTATTTTTTATTCTTTTTTGTACTTCCAACTAGGACTTTTAATAATTAGGATATAGAAATAGAATTAGATGAACAGTGTATGCTTAAAGGGGTTTAGATTTTAGTTCAATATATCAAGCATTATGCTGGCCTCAATCACGGGTTCCAAATAACATAAAAATCCTACACCTATTCAAAGGACACATCCACAAACATCAAACATAACACAAAAATACGCTAAAAACGAAGTAAAAATAGAGGTCAGACAAGAAGTTTGGTAGAGTGATAATCCGAAGTGGGCGGGTCAAGTTCACCACAATTTTCTGTTAAAATGATAATCCAATTTTAGAAGAGTGAATGCATTAAAGATAACTTTGGACGTCTTTCATCCCCTTCAACTTACTTGACCCGTTCCCATTTCAGCTAGGTTTGTTTTTTTTATTTGGCCCATTAGACTTTTTAGGATGATACAGAGTCAGAGTTGACCCATTTATTAGCAAATGAGTCAAAATTGCTACCTTTAATGAACATAAGTTCCTTGTCTATGAATAGTTTTTTGGTTTTTAACTTGGCAATTTCATACTTATGTTGCAGGACAAGATTTTACTGATGTGGTTGGAAGCGGATATTTAGAGTGCTCATGTGATAATTTACATACTTTGTTGTAGGCTACCTCCATTTTATGCAGGTGAGGGTGTGAGACAGAACACAGTATATATTGAAATATTATCTATCATCTGCTTGCTCATAAAGGAGGCAATTTATCTTAAGGGGTCAAACGGGTAGAGTTAAAAAAACAAAGAATAGAAAGAAAACGTTTCAAAGTCGTTCAAAATGTATTGGCAATGCATAGGATCTATCGAATCGTTAACTCAATAAGGTATGTTATTATTACAACAACGTAGATTCTCTAATCATATTTGACATTTTGATTATTTTTCTAATAAAATATTATTTTTTTACACAAAGTGTTTTGGGTCAACCCGAACACACCTGTTTCGAGCATACCAATATATTTACCATATTTTGACCCGTTACGGGGCCCTCACTAATCTCCAAAAGCCTCTCGATCCTGCAGTCTTGATTCACTTAACTCGGTTTTCTGCCATGAACAAATTAACTTAATAAAATGGTTGGTAGCTGCTTTCAGCATGATGTTCTTTTGAGTCTCCAGTATATTGTTTCCTTTAAACGATGCAGGCCCCAATCTTTTCTCCAACTTAACAAATAAGCATAATAGCTCAAGTTTCAACCCTGATTTTGTCTTTCGGGCTGCAGGTTGTTGCATCAGAACTTTCGGAAAAACATATTGTTAGTGTAAAAAGAAATGTTTAAGATGAATTACTCATTTCATTCCATGATAATTGCAAATATGGAATCCAATATATGTGTTAACAAAGATGGCAGTGGTTATATAGCTATGAATGAAATCCAACAATCCTGCAAAGAATTGGGAATAGAAATTACACAAATAGAATAAATTTTCAAAGAAGATGATCCTTAACAATGTTGAGTTTTCACAAGTATTTATCTCCCGTATGTTAATTTCGACTTTAATCTCACTTAAATAGTTTATCCTAATTGTGGCTTTGAGACGTTGAGTCTCATGTCATTAACAGGTTTGCTTATGTTTCTTGATTGACCGAACCAATGAATCAGTCAATGTGCCTGATGAGATCACTGCTGTTACATTCGTTTATACATACGCTGTAGGTTGCAGCTAGATTACATATATGCTTGAATATGTAAAGCGGGGCCGAGCCAGAGTGGACGCAGCCTAGGAAGTCGCCCCATAAAAAATTTCAAATTACGTAAAAAAAATTTAGGTATTAATAACATTTTAAAAATTTTCGCCCCAGAAAACTATAAAAGAAATAAAATAAAAAAATTTTGCCCCCTCCATTTAGATTTCCTAGCTCCTCCTTTAGCCTAAAGTCCAATGACTGCATCCCTGCAATTAAATCTTATTATCACTTCAACAAACCATTTGATGCTAGTTTTCACTAGTGTAATTTCGTTTTATCAATGCGAATTTCTTATTGACAAGTTTTTACAAATTTTTGGCCATTTCACATGAAAATTTGTACTTAATTAGTGTTGAAATGAGATGGACTTTATAACATACAATCGAATCAAATAAATGTCTAATAGTTTACAGAATATCACTTCAATTTTGTGACCATTCTATCGGTATATATTAATGGCTACACGATACAGATGGAAAAAGTAAAGATTTTATTATGTGGTTTGGTGTTTTAACTTACTAAAAGTTTCAGAATTAGAAATCTACTAACAATTTGTTTACAAAGTTAGCAGCATGTTATCTAAAAATTAATATATATATATATATATATATATATATATATATATATATCTATATATATATATGTGTGGTAAAGTTCCAATGACGTAGGTAAAATATTATTAGAAACTAGCATTTTTGCCTGCGCAATGCAGCGGCGATAAATGATTTTACTTAAGTAGGTTTGTTTAATGACCATGTCGTATTTGAGAAAAATTTAAAACAATAATGTTATACCAATTTGTACATTATTTTATATACATTGTATTTCAAATGAATTACTTGGCGGTAATAATTCTCGACATAACTTAAAATTCTACTCGAAAAAAATAGAGAAGAGTTGTATTATCAAGTCTCAACCTGCCGACTGGTTTAATTTATCTAGTTGGATTTGGGTTAAAGTCCAAGTCAACCGGTTGACAGACAACCAACACAATGCATGTTGTGTCCAGATTGGTTACTTTTGACCTGTTAACATGTTCATCCAATTATTTCGGGTTTAGATTGTGAACTTTTGACCCTCAAATCTAACTCGGCCCATATCGCAATTTCTAATTTTAACAATTGAAAGTTAAATAAAATTAAGATACAAATATCTAATATAGTTGTAAAATGCTTGTATATACGCATTTGACGTTGTATAACTAAAATAATATTATTTTTTAACTTTTTTAACTCGAATGGTCAAATCCTTTATATAGGAGTGCTATATTAACTTTTATAATTACTTGAATTTATTTTAAATGTTGAAGTGTTGAATAATGAATAACATACTTAAAAGTATAGTAAATAAATGTTAAGTATCTCTTTTTTAATAGTTTAAAATTTGGTAACATATTCTTTAAAGTTGAATGAGATTGTTAAAATGATAGAATAGTAATTTACTATTTCTCCTTTTAAGATTATACCTCAAACTCTTTATTATATAGTATAGATATATATTAGTATAAATGATATAGAAGATAGAAGTTAGTTATAATTCATTAATAATTTATAATTTTCATTAATACTTATATTACAAAAAATTAACATACACTTGAATATTCATAAATGTGTAATTGAATATAGGAAAAAGACTACTATTTATGAGGTTATATTTGTAACTCAAAATAATTATGAGATATTAAATTGTATGATAAATTACATTCAATTTAAGTGTTTAAAAGTTAAATGAGAGTGCTAAAAGGGTAGAATAGTAATTTACTATTTCTCCTTTTAAAACTATACATCAAACTCTTTATTATACACTATATATATATATATGATAAAGGTAAGATTTGATTTAAAGTTTTAACACCTTTTGTAGTTGATTTTTATATTCAACAAATAGTTCATTTCCGTTTAAGTAATTTGCAATTTTAAGCAACAAAAGTTATTGGAAAATGAGTTATTGATGGGATGTTTATGGACTTTATTCCCTTTGATTTTGACGGTGGTTCATAGATATTAAGTACATAAATTAGGTGACGTGTAGTTCTCATAAATCCCAATCAAACAACCATTAGGCCCCAAAAATGCTTTTTGCATTATTTTATCTTAAAGTATTATATTAAAATATTAAATATCAAATAAAAAGACTACGAGTGTTTGACGATAATGGACTGGAGCTGAAATTTGTGACTTGAAGCTGGGGCTGAGACTTTTATTCAGAAGCTATTTCAAAAATCTTCTTATTTAATGGCTTACAGAGGTTTATTATTTTAAAAACCTCCTTTTTATTGATTATGAAATATTTCATTGCTAGAAAAAAAATGGTAAATACTACAAAAAGATAATGTTTTACACTAATTTATAACCATCTTTTTTAATTTAAATCATGAATTAAATTAATCATGATAATTGGTTCTAAATTGGTATAGAACGTCAAAAGGACATGATTAGTAGTGTGAGCATAATTGATTATGATTCAAAACCGAACGTAAGATCGACTTTTTACTTAATCATATGTTCGAAACGGTGAGTTTTGAATAAAATGGTAGTTCAATATACCCGTTTACTAGTAGAGCGTTAATCAGATACAATGATTCATGTCAAAAATGTCAAATCTTTAACCCACGTAAATATAAACTCACTAAATCTTCAAATATCATTAATCATTAAAATTATGAATATGAAATGAAAATTATATTAATTATTAATTTGATTTTAATTATTATAATTAAAATAAGGCTAAAAAGTTAAAAATATATACATCCACTCTAATTTTTAAGCAAGAAAAAGGGGGTTAGTTACAGTTTTGTCGATTTACATTGTGAATTAAACCCCAAATAGCCCACTATATATATTCCATTCAGTCTTCCACGCTCCTCTCTGTAGTCAAGTTTTCACTCACTTGAATTTCAACACAAAATTTCCTTCTTTCTGATGCTCACTAAACCAGAAGTTCAAAGGTACTCCATTTAGTCCTTTCCTTTTCATCATTCTTCAAGAAAATTACTTTTTCATTATTCTAGAAGAAAAGTCCTATTAATTCTTCAGTTTTTAAGAAAATTTCTGTAATTTCATCATTTTTGACGGTTTTGACATGTGGGTTTCTGTATTTGATTCCCAATTTTGGTTCAATCTTTTTACTTGTATCTAGTTCTTTGAATGTTTATATGCGTTCTTTCAGTACTAATGAAATTTTAGTCTTTTTTATGTTATTCATTTCGTGGGCTTAACTAAAATGTGAAATTTTGATCAGGGTCTTGTTTGGATTAACTTTTTCTTTTGAATAATTGTGTGGTTTTATCTAACATCAAAGAATTAAGTGATCAGTACATTGTATATGACATTATAAATGAGTTTCTTGGCCCACATTTAGTTGAATTTATCATTGTAAATGTTATTCAATTTCTGGGTTTGATTAAAATCACAAATTCAAGAAGTGAAATTTTGTTCAGGGTCTTCTTTGGATTTTCTATTTCATTTTATTTATTATACTCTTGGTGGGTTTAACTCTAAATTCACAAAATTATTCACAAAATTAAGTGATCAAAAGATTGTATTCGGCATTATAAAAGTGTTTCTTGGCTCACATTGGCACATTTGTGTGAATATATCATTGTGGATGTTATTCATTTTGTGTTTTTAACAAAATCACAGAATTTAAGAGTGGAAATTTGATCAGGGTCTTTCTTTGGAAGTTCTTTCATTTTAATGAGTTTTGATCAGGGTCTTGTTTGGATTTTCTTTTTATTTATATAGTTTTGTGGGTTTAGTTAAAATCACAAATTAAATGATCAAACATTGTATATATGACAATTATCGAAGTGTTTCTTGGCCCATATTTGTTAGGATTAATCATTTTATAATTTATGATTTTTGTTTTCTGTTTTCTGTTGTTCATAATTGATTGATTAGGATGGAACCTGGAAATGAGGTTCCAAAAGAAGATGAATGTGGTGTTGGTAATAAAGATATGAATGTGAAAAAAGAGGGAAAAAAGGTTCTTACTCAAGAACCACATTCAAAGAACACTAAGTTAGTTAAAAATGGGTCTCACAGTTCATCATTTTCGGCTAAACCCCAAACAGCTGATGAGCAATTGTTGAGACGAAGAACTGCGTCTAAGGGTGAAGTCACACAAAGCGCCACATCATCCTCTTCACGTGCGAATAGGAGTGTGCCGGGTGGTGCAAATGTTGGTGCCACAGCTAGCCGAAGAACCACTTCAGATTCTCAGCCAAGTGTGAGCAACTCTACGGTAAATACTTTCTAATTCTTGGTATCCTTATAAATCTTTGATGATTTCGTGTGTTCTTATTTGTTATTTTATTTATTTTAGGCTAAGAAATCCAGTGGAGATGAAGACAGTGCTTCTTCTGAAGACTCCCTGTAAGTTTGAACAATATGCTATTTTTTCTTTTGTAAATGTTACTGGTTTAAGTTTTAGCACACTTAATTAGGTAATATAATTGAGTTGTTATGGTAACTGGTAATAATTATGAAGTGATATTTCATTTTTCTGACTCTTGTGCTATGCAGGAAAATATATTAAGCTTACTTATGGAAAACTTTTATTTGATTGCTACTGATTAGGAGCAAAATTATCAAATAGTCATTTGCTGATCAATCTAAAATGTTATTCACTTATTTGATTTTTTACTTTTGTAAGCTATTCAACACTTAAACCCCTTCATAGCAGAAGAAAGATTTAAGGGTACATTTACATCATAGAAGTCACAATATTACAGTCATCTTGTTACCATTATAAAGCTCTGTTCCATTATTACCCTTGCAGGCTATGGTATATTAGGGGTATTTGTGGAAAATCAATTACTCGATTGTTCCTAGTTAGCCATATAAGGTTTTGGCTCATTGATTTAGGAAGAAGTTATTGCATGGTTTTAGCATGATTCAAAAGGGAATGTCTTTATCTTAATGCTCATAATTAACCAGACAATTAACATCATCAATAAGCTTACAAAGCTTAAATGGCCAAAATATTAACATTGTCAATTATATTTTTGTGGTTGTTTGCAATCTTAGACCAGCTGATCAACATTTAAAACCAAAGAAAACCACAATGCCAGCTAGAGAAGATGATAAGGCTCATTCCACTAGCTCAACATATTATTCTCTATGTAGTTTCTATTTATATGTTTCTTCAAGACGTTTACTTTTCCATTGACTTTTCTTTATAATGTCACTTGTAGTGGGCAACGTAGTTCTGGCTTTTCCTCTAAATCGGAAGAACGTGCTGAAAAGAGAAAGGATTTCAATTCTCAGTTAGAGGAAAAAATTTGTGCAAAGGAAGTGGAAAAGACGAATTTGCAAGAAAAGTCTATGGTATTGGATCTTGAAGTTGTCAGTAATTTGAAACTGTAATCAGTTGAGGTTTTAAACTTGTTTTGGGGTACAAATGCAGGAAAGCCAGAAAGCAGAGATCAAGGATTTAAGGAAAAATTTGGGGTTTAAAGCTACACCAATGCCAAAGTTTTACAAAGAGCCTGCTACCAAATGGGAACCGAAGAAGGTATTTTATGAAATTGAACTTCAAACTTATGCTTGACGCTTGAAGTCAATGTGTTTATACAGAGGCAACTTGATATTGATAGCCAAACCCTTATAGTACGTTTAAATGTAGAAAACTTTCTTATATTCTCCATCTCCAATTTTTTAGAAAACGAGATGTGTTTTTAATATCTAGAAACCTGAAAATCTTGAAAACGTGGTCGAATGCTTTCATTTTCCAGTTTGGAAAAAAGAACATGTAAAAACAACGAGTTTTCAAAAGTGTAATTATAAATTTAAAAAGTGGGTTTTCCATTTTTATGAAAAAATTTCTAAACCATTTTCGAACATGTTTCCTGCTTTCCAGTCTTTCCATGAATGATATTCTGGAAAACACCTCCACTTTCTGCAACTAAACGTGCCATTAACTTCTCTTAATATTCCTTATCAAAAAGCAGTTTATCTTACCTCAAAACTTAACCATTCACTACTGGAAATGGCTGTATAGGTCAAGCTATTGAGTATTAATAGCGAACTCAGTGTTTCTTACTTATATGTGCTATCTGTTTGGCTATATAATCTTTGCTTCCAATGGCACATCGGTGAATTGTATTGTGATCTACCAAATTTTCCTTATGTCTCATACATCAATAACTTTATCGTTTTTTTCTCACTTTTTGTCTTTGCATCTATAGAAACCACCCACTCGTCCAATATCTCCAAAGCTAGGGAGAAATAGAAGTTCTGTGCCTTCAGTAAGCCAGTCCGTAGAAGAAAAGGCGACTACTTTGAGCCCACGAGTTAAAGACGAAGCTACATCAAGTAAGGTCGACCACACTAGCCGTAACAAAGATGTCATAAAATCTGCAACCCCACCTGCCAAAACAGAAGTTGAACCCAAACAGCCTCAATTACCCTTTAAATCAGAAGATCAAGAAGTTAAATCAGAAGGTGGGGAAGTTGAAAAAGAAGTACCCGAAAAAGTGGACAAAGAATTACCCGTTAAATCAGAAGGTGGAGAAGTTGAAAAAGAATTACCCGAAAAAGTGGACAAAGAATCAACCGTTAAATCAGAAGGTGAAGATATTGAAACAGAGTTACCTGTTAGTTCAGGAGGTCAAGAAATGGACCAAGATTCTGTTGAACCATTTGAAGAAATCGAGTTCCCACCAGAAAATCAACTTGAAGATGAAGGTTGGGAAGAAGTTAATAATGAAGAGCCTCCAGAAGCAGAGGAAGGACCTATTCAGAGTATGAGTGTGAATCTTGGAGAATACTTAGCAGACGGAGGTTAGAATGGCTACAATATTTTTCTTAAGTACATGAAGAATTGAAGATTTTTGTGTTGTGAATAGTTTGCTAAAAAGATTGTTTTTTTGTATATGGGTCTCTACAGGTTACATTGATAATTACCTTTGATAAGGTTCTCTACAGGTTTGTATAAAATTTTGTTTGTTGGAATCTTGGAATTTGATCATGTAATACGCGAAAAAGAACAAGCAGATTTTTCTGTTATAATACTACAATGAAAGTTGAAATTTTTGGTTTATCTTGATATATTTGTGTCGTTTATTCGGTATTTTTTTTCCTTTTTCCTTTTTCTTAAAATATGGATGGATGATGATGAGTTAGTTTTGCAACCAAGAAGTTCATAGCTGCATTAAGTTGTATGATAGATTGATAGTACTAAAGCTTTCATGCAAATTTGGAAGTTTTTTAAAATTGGTCAATGTATCTGCCCTCAAAAGTCAAATGTGCACTACTTTACTCCGTACAAGTTAAGTAACTGATACTGATTGCAAGACTTGAGCTTTTTTGCATAATATTTTTCAGAAAGTAACATATTTTTTCTCAAAGTCAAAAATCGCAGTACTGGGAATGTTTGTATGGATTAAACATGTGAATCGTGATGATAAAGTTTCGACCTTTTCTCCCTAAATGTGTAAATTGTTTAGATTTTGGATATATGCTTATACGGGGACAATGCAGCAGCAGAGGAATGGTCGTTGGAGGTTAGTATGCACAGTTAAGTACTTAAGTTCTTTCTAAATACTTGTAGTCAGTAGACTTTAGTGTGTGAAGTTTTAATTGTTCTGTATTGTGAGTATTTTGCTAAAAGATTGTTTTATTTTTAAGTATCTCTAAATATTTATATGATATGGATATTACGATGTATGAATTTTTCTTCTCCTTTCTTGAATAACTTGGATATTGCTAATTTGCTATACCTTAGGTGGCATTTGGTTCGTATTCGTGTTTCACTATGAATATGGGTTTCATAGACTAAAAGATGAGAATGGGAATGAAAATCCAAACCCACCACCCTTCATGGGTTTGAGAAACCCCTCATTTGAAGGGTTTGATACCTCTTCCCACAACCCAAACAACCCCTTAATGTTGAGATTGTAATGTTTGGTTTTTTTCTTGGTATACTGTTGTAGTTTTATGTGTGTTCCAGTAGGACTTGTCTCAACTAAAACAATTGGTTAAAAGACACTTCCGATACATCTTGATACAGTTAGACCCAAGATCCTTTCTTTTCTTTTTCTTTTAAGAAGTTTCTTTTGTGCAATACACATGTAAGTGCCACTGAATACTCCATTTAAATAAAAAAAATGGAAATGGTATGTAGAACTAAAAGTTGACTTTTGTGTTTAGTTTTTTCTTATACTTAGGGTATGTTTGTAGTTGTAGCTGTAGGCTATACTGTAGCTGTAGCTGTAAGCTGTAGATATATTTTTTTAAATGTGTTTGGTAAAGTAGTTGTAGCTGTAATTGAATTGAGTAAAATGACAATAAAGGATAATGATAAAATAAAATAAAATAAAATGGTATATATATATATTTAACGTATATAACTCATAATAATATAATATAAATAACTAATTTATTTATATTTTTGTTAACATATTCATTTTCTTATAATTAAGGTAACATCATAAAAAATATGTATAGTTAATAGTTTTAATATGAAATAATATGTATAGTATATGTGTATATGAATATAAAAATAATAATAAATATAACTAAATATAAATTTGACAAATAATATTTAAGTGTAAGAAAAATGATAATGATTCAAATATCACCTCTTAATGTCAAAATTTATGTATATGTATTAAATATTTGATTTGATACAAAAATGATTATGAGTTAATGTATTACATACTATATTTCGTGTAGTACTAATATGAATATGTACACCGTTATTTTAAAAAGTGTTTCTAATATATTGAGAGACGTCAGGTCGTCAATATTGTTGATAATTAACTAGGTTTAATTACTTATTAATTTATTGAAAACAAAAAGGACAATAACTTCGAAAAATCATTTGGAATACTAATGCCGATAAACTAACTAGTCTCAAATTGTAAATATAAATGACGAGGGCAATCATGTAAATATATTCACTAAAAGCTCTTTTCAATATTCAAAGCTTGTAGGATTAGCTTTTCATTTACAAGCTTTTTGGAGTTTTTTAAAAAAGATAAAAGCTCAAAGCTCTTTTATCCGAACGAAGTTTTAGGTAGTTTGGGTTGATTCTCCTGTTGTTATGAATTGTGAGAACTCCATTAGAACCTGTAAGCCTTAAGTAATAGACCCAATCCAGATAGAAGAGGCCAGGTCCATACCAAATGGGCCTAACCGCCGTCTAGATGTGAGTCAGGCTGTAATGTATTCCTGAAACGACGATATCACTCGAAATCGATGGTCATGCACTCGCCCGAATGGAAACATTGGCTTGTTACATTTTCCTTTGAGCGAGCCGTTGACTGCTAACCCACGAGAAGAGTCATAGCCACGATTTTGCTTTTGGGCTGGTCATATTAGTTGAAGGGCTTTAAAAGAGTAACCTTGTTTGTTTTGAAGACGGGCCATTTGCAAGTATTTGGGATTCAATACACACGTGAAATAATGATAAGCTTAATTTATTAAATAGTTTCCTTGATAATGTGGAATAGTTCGCCGAGCCGCAATCTAAGTAGACTTATATAATTATATATGAGCTTGAATTAACTCTCACGTTAGAAAATATAGCGAACTAACATCCCACATGAGTTCATGACGTCAAGGGGATCCTTGTGGACTATGGTCCTCGCCCGCGGTACCTCTGACATCTCGACATCCATAACGATGCCGATAAATTAAATTTAAATTCAAATTAGTTGTAGCACCAAAAGGATTACATTTGTCTTTAGATTTCCGCTTTTCAATTTGCTACATGAATGTTTAGCCTTATTAGTTGATGGTAGTTATCGAGATCTTCATCCGATTCTTTTTGTATGAGGAGTCGGTTCTACGTAGGGTTGTTAACGATCCAAGTTAAGTGCAATGAAATTTTGATTCGACTCGTTCGTAATTACTTGGATTGAACACGGCTCGAATAAATTTTAATGGGGTTCGACCTGGATCTCAATTTTCGTTTAGTTATATTTTTTTGATCAGTTAACCGTATAGTAACTTTTGATCGAGTTTGACTTGAATTCAAGTTACCCAAGCTGATTTTAACTTGAGTAGCTCATTAATCGCTCTACTTATAACCACATTCGATGTAATCTAAATATTAATAAAAGAAAACTTCCCTACACTCAATTAATTTAATATTATCGCCTAAAAACTAAAAAATCTATTTGAAAAAACAAATAAACAAATGGGAAAGGACCCTTAATGTGATACACGTATTCCTCAAAAAAATACTAGATGATTTCTAATTATTTGATTAATTATTATAATTAACGATATTATCAATTAACTAAAAAAATAATTACTCAATCTTTCCAATTGACCAATTAAATATTTTAATTTCATCACACGTTCAATTAATCAATCAAATACATTTATTCCCCTAAGATTTCTCTTTTTTAATAAATAAATAAATAAATACTTTATATATAATCTAAATAAACGAGTTATCCCTTTTATATCTATCTAAATAAAATAAATAAGTAAATATGATTTTCAAAAATTTGAATTACCAATCATTGAGGAGGTAACGACGTAGTTTCGAAGATTTCTAATAAAATTACTCTAACTTTTAATTTATTAAATTAATTAATCAATTAATTTATTCACACTAATACAACTAAAAGTTACATTTAACGACAAAGTCACATTTAACAATCTGTGTGTATATACGGGTTTTTATGAAAAATACTTTTATTCGATATCCGTATGTATCCACATGTTTAACATTCAAATAAATGAAAGATAGTTTTATGCGAAATGTATGTGTATTCACGGGGGGTTTATGAAAAATACTTTTATTCGATATCCGTATGTATTCACGGGTTTAACATTCAAATAAACGAAAGATAATTATACGAAATGCACATTTTAATTTAATTATTATAACCGTATGTTTATATATCTATACCAAGAACTATATAATTAGACAGTTTAATACTTAACATTATTAATGCTTAAGTAACTAATGACTACATATTAGATTACTTATATTTAAAGTACAAAAGCTTCTTAGAAAAGTTTGTGTAATCACGAGTTTATAACCTAGTAATAATAATAATAAAATAATAATAATAATGAATATATACACTAAGTTTGTATGATTAGGTGAGTAAATGTTATTTACGGGTCCAATAAGAATTCGTGATAAAAAACTATATTTTTTAAAGAAAGTCATAAAAGAGAGGATATCAAACAAAGGAAAAGAACAATGACAATTATTGTCCAATAATAAACTCACTACCTACCATTAAATATTAATATTAATTTCTTCTATAATAAAATTAGTTTCTTCTTTAAAGAAAAGAACAGTGACAATTATTGTCCCAATTTAACTATTCATTACAAATTTGTAAATAATTTTAAAAAATTATAATAATTACATTGTTGACCAATAAAATTTTAGTATTTTACACTTAAAAATTTTCTGATCGGTTTGAATTAAAGGTAGACAATTATTTCGTGACATTTCAAAAGAAAAACATTGATAATATAATTGGGACGAAGGTAATAAAACATTTCGTTATTCAATAATTCAAAGAAATCAATGAGTTTATACTCCGTATTAATTATTAATTAAATGATTACAAAAATCTAATGAACCTTCTTGTCCACCGACACATTAACATATTTTCTTATATTTAAATGGAAAGGGGTTTCTAAAAATGCAAAATATTTGGTCACTTTCTTTATGGCTTTCATTGCAATCACTCCTTTGTCCTTTGTGTTTGTTTCTGTAAAGGCTATAAAATGGATAATATATTATTTTATCTCGTAAGGTAATATTTTAAAGTTCGAGTTACTTATATATATATATATATATATATATATATATATATATATATATATATATATATATATATATATATATATATATATATATTATAGTGTGTATATATATGTATATACATAATGGTCAAATTTGACATTCAATGTTTAAAAATGAACAAAATTTTGAAAAATATCCAAAATGGTTAGACACAATTCGCTCCAAATTCTAAAAAATACACATTAATTCGCTCAAATGCCCCAACAATTCGCTCTAATTAAAAAAAAACACTACATTTCGCTCAAATTCACAATATTTCGCTCAAATGCAAAACATTTCGCTCAAATGTCAAACATTTCACTCCAACTACAAAAAAAAACACTAAATTTCGCTCCAATTAAAACAAAATGCCTAGGAATTCGCTCCAGATGCTTTTGTTGACTTTGTTTGGAGCGATTTTATGGAGCGAATTATTTAGTATTTGAGCTAATTCATGTGTACTTTTGATAATTGGAGCGAACTACCTGATGTTATTGAGCGAAATCTTTGACCAAATTGGATAATTTCGTAAATTTTGTCCATTTTTAAATATTGTAGGTTAATCCGACCATCTTGGTAATTATATATATATATATATATATATATATATATATATATATATATATATATATATATAAAAGAATCCTTGTTTGTTAATGCTTAATGTATAAAGTATTAACTTAAGTAGATTTCATTTTTATTATTATTATTATTTATTTATTTTTTACAAAATTCTTATCAAGTGTGCTGAAAACTATAAAGTACAAAATCTAATTAAGATGACTCTTAACTTAGAGTCAATGAATTACAAAACAAGTCATGACCAAATTAAATTAGCAAAATAATATTATTATTTTATTCATATAATCAATCAATTAACATACTAATGTTAGAGTTAGATTTCCAACACAAAAATAAGGTACTAATCACATGGTAAAGTGTATATGGTATTAATTAGAGACACATGTAGCATGAGTCCATAAAGTCATTACCTTAGCTTACATGTGAAGGTGTGTTGATTTCCACGTACAAAAAGCTAAAATGTAATTGCTATCACAATCCACATTATTGCTACTCCATTTGAGTTTGAAAATGACCCCATTTACAAAATGCATCATGTAACCAATGACTCATAATCTCACTTTTATTGACCTAGCTATTTATTCATTAAAAAATTTAGATGTGGGGTTAGAGGGTAACGATCTAAATTGATTTTTATAATAAACGGCTCATGTTCATAACAGTGCATCATAATACATATAAAATGTAGTGTCGTTAAGATGTTGTAAATCTGAACCGTTGCTCTTCCTTTCACTTTATCCTTACCCAAAAATCTATGTACTTTTATTAAAAAACAACAAATTACACGTGTTTCTAAAGCACAAATATTGAAAATGAACCTACACCCACATCTTAATAAACACAATTAGGTCATTATCAACAAGGATTTATACACAATATATAGATGTTACCTTTCATTATTATCAATCAATAATGCTATAAGTAAGATTAAACAATATTAGTCATGAACTCAAAGTTGTGTCCACACCATTTGTCTTTTTAGCTCAAATTATGTATTAATGTCAAAAAATGAACAGGGCAATAATGTATATTTATGCAAAACCAAAAATAAATACATCAAAAAATCGTTGTGGCAGTAATTACAGTATTTATAATTTATGGTAATAACCAATATAATAAAAAAATTTATAAACAAAAAATCAAACTTTGTTCATCTTGGGGAAATGCAATCTGCACCGTCCATTCCTTTTTATATGCTATTTGGACAGAATCTTCCTAATCACTGCAATAAAAAAAATTAATTATTAATTCCATATTCCATAATAAATTAAATTAATTTATATATTAATAAAAAAGGATCTTTTAAATAAATAAAAATAATTACAAACCTTTCTTTGCATCTCTGTATTTGACTTCTCTTTCCCCTTTTTTCTGTATTTTCTTGAAAAATATTTAAAAAATTTTAAAAATCAACAACTATGTCCAAATGCTCCAGCGATCGTACACCCCACTTCCATTAATTTACCTGCAAATTCATAAAAATTAAATATTAAAATTTAATGCATCATAAATACTTCTTAAGTTTATTAATGCATTAACATTTGTACGTGTCGCATACTCACTTGTACCACAACATAAAAAAAAAATTGTACCGAATTTAATGAAACATGTGCTATAAATACAAGTTTTGAGGCACAAAGTACAAATCTTTTAGTGTCTTGTATTGTAGGGTAGGCCAAGTACTAAAAGTAGTGGTTTCACTATGTCACAGCTGGGGTTTTGCTGGATTCTTATTTTTTTTTCAAAAAGATTTATTAATTTATTCACTAAATTCTAAAAATGTACAACTACCACTTCACAAACGTACAACTCCTACTTTGACTTTTCAAAGTCAAACATTTTCCAAAAGAGCATACCTCTTCTACTCTTCGCAACAACCTTCGGCGGCGCCGTCGGTGCCACCGGCGTTTCCACCGTCTCCGTCACCGGAAACAAAACCCCATCAATACCTTGCACCGATATCCTTCCATCAGTATATATATCAGGGTCAAACAAATACGCTGACTCTTCACCTTGACCAAATTTGACCGACCCATCAGCTTCTTCAGCCGCCACCTTATGCGGGACCCGCAGTGTATCATACTTAACTTTCCCAAACCTCCGTACAGAATTATACATACTTTCTTCCGTTTGATATTCAGGTATTAAATGATAATACATTATTTGTTCAGGTGCTCCTGGATCACTTAACTGTTCCGTCGTTAACTTCGCTAACGCTTCGTCGTTTGGCGCTAACACCGTTATCACATAACCTTCCGAAACTAACTTTCCCATCTCCGTCGCTAACGACGTTAAGTTCACCAAAATATCCGCTAATTCATTATACCCGCCGTAATGGAGTAGTGTTTGGATAAAATCCTTGACCTGGCTATCGCCATCGAAATGACGGCGAGCGCCACCTGGACCGGGCGCTGGGGCAGGTGCTAGCGATGGACCGGGTGCTAGCGCGTCATAAACCGGGAGTGCCGGCGGAGCACCGGCTGGAACCGGAGCGGCCGGCTTTTTTAACCGGTGTGTCCTAGGGTCCACAACGGGAGCTCCTTCCGGTAAAACTGCCGAAATTGACGCTAAATTTCTCCTTCGATTAAAAGCCTCTTGCACGGATCGTGGTACAAGTAATCTCTCAATACCGTGAATCAATCCATCGGGTCTGATGACGTCATCCGGTCGGGTTACTCTAGCTCCATCACCGACAATTTTATCTCCGGATTTTTCGGTGGTTAAAGTCAAATGACTTTCGTCAACGCAAAGTGTATTATGCTTGATGATGTTTTCTCCAGGCCATTTATTCGACCCGACCCGAGACGGAATAATATGGTAAAGTAACAGATTCTGTAACGATTTCAAGTTTCGTGGCTCGAGTAAGAAGCGTTTGAAATCAGGATCTAGATTCCGTTCAAGTGCTTCGTTATTTGGTGCGAAAATGGTGATATTGTGATGCGAAACTGCTTGTTCAAGTGTCTGTAATAAAAGTGCTTTTTCAACAAGTTCTGATAATTCTGTGTAGTGTGAATCTAAAAGTGCTACAAGAACTGAATTTGAATTGATTTGTTTAGGGTTTTGTTGTGGTAATGCGTTTAGATTGAAAATTGACGAAAATAAAATGATGAGGTTTAATGCACCATAGATTTTTGAATCCATGGTGATTAAACTGAATTTAACTTTGAACTATTGATAATGAATTTGAAGAATTTGACGACGAATTTGATGATTGAGAAATTGAAAATGTGGGTTTTGGGGATTTTTGGGGGAATTTGGGTTTGTTTTTGAGGGGAATGAATAAAAGAGGTGGTAATGGAGATGAGAGAGAAAGATGAAACGGCAAGCGGTGATGTCGTTTTATGAGTTAGGATGAAGGGGAAGTGAGAAGAGTACACAGGCTGGATGAAGAGAAATGGTGGGGACCACACGGTGGACGAAATGGGTTCTTGCGGTTGTTATACGGCTTAAAAATGGCTTTAGTTAAACGGCGGCTAATGTTAGCCGGAGGGAAATTTATGTACTGTAATATTTTGACAACAGGTAGTTTAAATCCCGCACGTTGTGGCGGAAGAAAAATACTTGAATTAGTTTATGAAATAATCTGGTATATATGTAATTTAAAAGTCAGTGTTTCGTATGTAGTCAAATTCGGATATTCGAATTGTTTAAGGAGTTATGTATGGACGTAAACTTTATGTTCATTGGTCAATTACTTTATCTGACAAGACAATAAAAGTACCTACAACGTATAATGTTTTTACCTTAGAAATAGATGTATATAGTTTTTATTTATTGATTACAAAATTATTTTAATATTGTTCAAAGATTTATATAAGCATTTAAATTTATATGACTTTTATACCATAGTCACATAAAAAAAATCAAATTAGTTTTAGCAATTTTTACCATACTCATTCCTCTCTATTTTTCGCTAACACCCACACACACCTATATACTCATAATCAACTCATTTTACACAACCTCTTATTGATCATGATGAACAATTTTTAATATCATTTTATAATTATCATATTATACGCTATTAGATTACTCGTATTTTAGAGCGACATATATTAAAACAAAAAAATGCAGTGAAAGGAAAGAGATAAGAAGTGAGGTATATGTTAAAAACTTAAAATATAGAAAATAAAAGGAGAAAGCAATGCGTCAAAAGATGATTGGTCATAGACTATTTATTCAATAGTAACATTTAAGCTAATTCCTAAAAATTATAAAAACCTTATGCTCCAAACTGTGTATCTCATGATTATACTATGAATACATGTTGTATAGACTTTCTAATATTTATATTACATATTTGTCAATTCATTTAAGGTATTTGATTAAAATTTATCAAAACTAGTAAACTACACACACACAAACACACACACACACACACACACACACACACACAGATAGGATTGAGATCCTATGAAAATACGGGGATAAAATAAAAACGGTGAAAACATATCCCACCCTTTGGATCAAAATATATATACAGAGGGGTGGGGATAAAATAAAAACGGTGAAAACAGTTGACCTTCACAATTTTATAAAGTGTGAAGTTGTTTTTTTTTTTGCTCCACACTTAATTTTTAAATGTGAAGCTTATTTTTTTTGGCTTCACATAAAATTTACGAACTGTGAAGGTTAAAAATTAAGCTTCACACATTCATAAATTTATGTGAAGCTAAAAAAATTAAGCTTTACAATTAAAAAATTTCTAAGTTTTTGTGAAGCAAAAAAAAAATAAAGGTTCACAATGAAAATTTTTGGGAAATTAAAAAAAATGTAAGGGTTCACAATAAAAAAACGTATGTGAAAGCGAAAAAAATAATAGTTCTCAACTAAAAAAAATTGTGAATACAAATTGTGATCGTTTTCACCGTTTTTATTTTAACTCCTTGTTTTCACCAGAACCCAACCTTATATATATATATATATATATATATATATATATATATATATATATATATATATATATATATATATATATATATATGTTAGTCACGTTCAAATTCTACATGCATATATGAAGTTAAAAAAATCGTTACTTTGTCCAATGACATTTGAATTATCGTTTTTAAAATTGATATGGTTGTCAAACTAATCATTATATTGGTACACCTTCCATAATACGATTGTGACTTAGTGATTCATTTACTCTAAGTTAATAGTGTAATTTGGGGATCAACATGGTTGTCATTCTATTAAAAAACTATAAATAATTATTTAACATTGATGACAGTTAGCGTTAAATAAAATAAACTTAAACTGTATTTTTTTGTTATTTCGAGTTAATCAATTAATTAAAACATATCACATTGATTAGTCGGATGTTTGAAAGGTTATGTAAGATAGATTATATGAAATTTATAAAACATACAATTTAAGAAATTATAAATAATATATAATAATCAATAATTTAAAAGTTGTGTCTAATGACTCATTAACACTAAGCTAATAGTGTTACATGGGATGAACCTGTTTGCCGTCTTATTAATAAATTTTAAATGATGATCAAATGAAAATGATACTTAGTGCTAAATAAGACACATGTAATCTTTTTTTTATCATACCGAGTTAAGCGATTAATTAAAAGACGACACACTGATCAATTGGATGTTTTGAAAGTTTTTTTAGATAAAGTTTATGCAATTTTATAAATTATAGATAAAAGATGGTAATCTAATATTTGATTTTTGAATGATAGAATAAAATACCAACATTTTAAGCTATTATAATAGTTATAGTTATTTGTAGTTTTGTACAACTTTGCCACACATGTAAAAAAGAAAAGAAAAAAATCCACTATTAATTCAATAGCGACTTCATGTTTACCTCCCGGTAAATATAGGAGTTTTTAATTTCCATTGAACAATTTATTAAAAAAAAATAAAAAAATGTGTTCATATTATAAATTTATTATCTATAAATGACTATTTAGACATAAATTAAAATTCTTTGAACACTAAAGGTGGCAATTGGTGTTGTATATGTATTTGTGCGTTTGGGTTGTTGCGTTGATGGTTTATATATCTCTCGAATTTGTACGGAGTAACATATTTTCTCCATCTCAAAATAAGTTTTAGAATTTCATTTTAGTTTGTTACTATAAAAAGAATGTGAACGTTGACAAATAAATAATCAATTTTATGATTTTTTATATTTTACAAAAGTCTATGTCGAAAACAAAATGTAAAAGACAATTTGTTAGAAGGTGAAATCTTCATACTATATCTAAAAATGTGCGTTACTTATCAATGAGACATTTATTTTGAGACAACGAGAGTAACTCATTTAGTTGAACACAACAAAAAGTTTGACCTGATTACAATCCCAACTACGGTGAAAAGAATACATGGTGCAAGAACATTAGTTGATATGTCTAATTCACGATGTGTGTAAACATAGACCTAAAATATGCTCGTTGTATATAGCAAAATAAAAAGTCGGAGATTGTAAGACAAGATACACACTTTATATTTAAATGATGAATGAAATATGATTGCTTTTGGATATACATTTATGTTTAACAATACTAATACGGTAAATGAGTCGACTTATTTTGAGAGCATACAATAAGAATATTAAAGAAAAAAAGATAATCAACTCTAATGTAGATTAAAGTACGTGGTAAAAATTAACTCTAATGTAGATTAAAGTATATGGTAAAAATTAATACATGAAGGTAATTAGCTATAAAATAGCCGACATTTCGAAAAAGGAACATAAAACTATTGACGAACACAACACAAGTAAAAAAATATCAAAGTTATATACTACAGAGGTGATCTATGCAATTTGCTCTAAATAAACATATCCTTCAAGTTTTTTATGAAGCGATAGTATTTTACAATATTTATTTATTTATGACCTTTAATTAAGAAATCAACAGTAAAAACGTTGAGTAGTCCAGATAGGTTTGTTTGTTTATGCCTTTCGATTTTGTTATAATATAATAATAAAAAATAAAATTTATTATAGCAATAATGTTTTTTAATCTCATGTAAAAATGTTAATATTTATACTACAAGTACTTACGCCTTGTAACATTTCTCAAACGTCTTACTGCTAAAAGTTTTATTACTAGAAAAATCAATAACTTGATATTTTAATTATTACCAGCGATGATAGAATTAGATGTTAAATTACCCGTTTTATCCATTATTTATATATAAAGGAAAATTCTAATTCATAGTTTAGAGTTAATAACATACATAATGAGCCAATCACTAGTAACACAATTTGTTTGGACTTGTAGTACTAATAATAAAATTATTTTTTTAAAAAAGATTTACATTTCGAATGTCAAATAAATTCGTAGTCAGGATTATCTCTTATTTCTACGTGGCTCCGCATGCATGATTGTACATACTCCGTACTATATAAGATATATATATTTTTTAGTTTTTTACTCTGTTGTTCTGAAAATATTATATAAGAAATATCTTATTTTTTTCTTTTTTTGGTAATTTCATTACTTTTATTATTGTATGAAATGAATATGTTCAGGGGTATATATATGGCCGAGCTTAAGGTTTTTGAGCCGATTGGTTTAAGGCTAGCCGTATATAATTGTGCTAGCTGTAAGGCAAGCTGTTCCTGTCGTTTGATTTAGAGTAAATTACATTTCCGGTCCTTTAACTATATTAGATCGATTTTTTTGTGAGTTTAGTTGTTTGACTCAGTTTTTTATTTTACTCTCCATTTCTTAAAGTGTAAAAGTGTTTTTAAATTTTAAAGGTATTTTAGTCATTTAATGATGGATGAGGGACGATAAGTGAAACGAAAAACTGGGTTAATGAACTGAACCCGCAAAATATTCGATCTGGAAACCGAGAGTGAAATCAATGAGATACTTCAGTGACGAAAAATGTAATTTGCTCTTTGATTTATTGACCCTTTTTCAATTTTCCATTTCTTTGATTTTAATTTATTTATTTAAATTAATTGTTTTATCATTTATTTTTTTGGTTGTACGTCAAGGCACCGTTATATCGAATTTTACACCACAAGAAGCGCGTGTATCCAAGAAAATAAAACATTTGGAAACTATTAACTATTTAAATGTACTTTCCACGTTGTTGTTATTACTCGTATGGAAATTTGTATATCTTAAAAGGCAACATGGTTTGAGAGATTTGGGTATGGCTAAAACTTGAAGCAAACATTCCGTAACAAACAAATTGTGCATAATTGATAAACTATGAATAATAATAGATGCACTTTATTTAAAATGCATCATTAAAAATATAACATAGCCTTGTTGGACAAGATACCTACTTATATTATTATATTAGGAAGCCAAATTAACTCAATCATCATAAATATAAACTATATATATCGTAGAACTCATAGTCTAACATTGTGTTCTCGAGTTTAAAACTGAGTGAAATATAAGAGAAAGGAAGAAAGAAGAATAGAATAGATGAGAAGGGGAAAGAAGATAATTTATGTATTTGTGTTCTTTAGTAAGAAGGAAATGGAAGGAATGAATGATTCCCTCCTTCATCTCAAAATTAGGAGAAAATGATTAGAACAAAAATGTATGGAGAATTTTCCTTTCACTTCCTTTCCCTTCTTTTCACACAAGCACTTTAGAACACAACTTCATTTTTAAATTATGATAATTCTTTTCCTTTCCATCTTATTTTTAACTCGAGAATACAGTATAAGAGAAAATATGGATGAGAATTAAACTCATAACATGTGTTTTATGTTGTTTCTCCCAACACTAAGATACTAAAAGTTGATATTTCTTGAGAAAAGAAAAGCCTCTAGAAGCCTTTAAAAAGAAAAGTTATTTCAAGTACCTTCTATAATTCCTCAAGAGATTTCAAACTTCAACTATCAGTCACAAACTTCAGCTCCAACTAATTATCGCCGGAGACACTGAATTTGCATATCCATTATTGTGCACAAAAAACCATTTAAAGGTGTAAAAATGAAAAGATGAGTCGATTGAAATTTATATATGGGTGGTGACATTTCCACCATACTTTTTGATAAATCCACCACAATCATATATTAAGAATTTGTATTGTACAAGTATGTGATGCACAAATTTGATAGATTTATCAAAAAAATGTGGTGGAAATATCATCACCCTTTATATATGAGTTGGAAACTTATACAACTTATCCAATTTTATGGCAATTATAGTTAATTATACTCCCTTCGTCCTATTTTTATTGTCCACCTTACTATTTTTGTCTGTCCAAAAAGAATGTTTACTTGTAAAAAATAACTTTTAAACTCTCAATTTATCCCCATATATTACTCTCAATCATTTATTTTATAATTTTTTTTGTCAAATTTGTCTTGAATACAATGCTAAAATTGATATTTATCCAATATATCTTAAATTTAACAATTTTTTTTAGAGGAGAATATAAATGGGACCGAGGAGTATCATGTTACTTGTGTCCGTAGTTTTCTTGTGCAAGGGTTTGTATACAAGGCCAAAACCAGGGACGGTTTGTGTGTTTTTGTCAGGGAATCAAGACGACAGAATGCGAATTTTTACTCAAACAAGCAACCAAACATATGACACACTGTCTTGTGGTATTTTGGCAAATAATACGACATATATTAAAAAATATTATTAATTAATTTATTTGATTGTTCCTAGAAACGAAGTTAAGATTTAATTAAGATAGTGTTAGTTGGTGTAATCGTCTCTACTATAATTGTGTTTATAGATAAACTTTTACATAATATGATATCATATTCTCTAATATATTTCGAAAGTTTTATGTTGTTATGAACATAAAGTGTTTTAACTTACTAGGATAGAAAATAAAAATAAAAAAAAACAGTCAAAAAACATAAAAATATAAATTTAAAAAAAAAACGTGTAAAATTTCTTACAATTGAAACGATAAACCCTTTAAATTAAAATATGATGATACAAATATGAGTAGACATTTTAACATGAAATATATATATGAAATCTTTTGGGATTTACTTTAAAGGGCCAAGAAATGATTTTATATATATTGAATAGAATATACTATTGAATAAAACTTAAGATTCGTGTATGCATCAATTTTAATCATCATTATGAAGATGTTGTTGTTTACAAATCACATGAATAATTACGCAATTATCATACTTAAATCTTTTTAAAGTGTTGTGTTTCCTTCTTATTTCCATTTTAGTATACTTTGTTTCATTAGGTGTGTTAATTTTTATGCATTTTTTAATTATAAACGAGTTAAATTGAGTTGTATGTTATCTTCAAAATGTTTTTGATCCCGATATAAACACAAGTGGCTCTTAAGCCCTAGCCCAAGCCCATGCCCATGCCCATGCCCAAGCCCAAGCCCTATATATATATAAATGAAATATCTTTATAAACATTGCTACATAATAATAGGTATATCAATAACAATATTTATAATAATAATAATGGAAAACAGAAGCTTTGCAAAGTAAAAGTGATTTAGAAATTATCTTATGGGTAAAACGATTTAGAAAGTCTTGTATTATAAAAACAACTAGGCAAATGGGCTTATATGCTGGTCCAGCCCAACAGCAACTTCAGTGGGCTGCCAATATAGTCCAACACCACGTTTGGACTACAGCTCCAACCAAACGGCCACTTAACAGCGTTCTTGGTCCACCACCATACACCAGTGGAGTTACTGTTTTTAATAAATGCATGTAACCATCTATCCTTGTTGGCAACCAAAAATCTATTCCCGTCACCAACACCGGATATAGCATATTGCCATCTATTCATCGCCCGCTTCACCTTCACAACATACTTGTCACATCTGATATCATAAAAAACCTTATGTATAATTAAGTTTCCATTAAATTTGATGAAGTTGGTTTCTGTGTGAAGCATTACTTGACTTATCATATCCTTCTCTTATGTGATAGCAGTGGAGACCTATATGTACCCAATCACCACAACTACAAAACCTACAGCTTTACTATCAACTGGTAAGTCCATGTGGCACACACGCTCTGACATCCCGGAAATAATGTAAATTAATGAACACGTACATGTCGTATACGTTGCACGAGCTAAAAACAGAATGATTGGATGAGGTAGTGAAATGAGTGTCAACATCGTCTCTACCTAGCAGAGTGATTTTTGTAGATTATGAATATTGATCAAGCGCTCAGCAATTGCAAAACAACCTCAAAATTAACATTTTAATATTTGTAAAATTTTCTACAAACTTATGCGTTTGTCTACTTCCGTCTATATCTATGACTATATCTACAACTATACAAGGATATGAAGTTGCCTATAGGACTATATATCGAAGGCTATTAAGTACTCTAATTTAGCTTTTAGTTCTGGCGTCTTTATGGAATTGTTAGTGATATCTTGTTTGTTAGTTAGGTGCCTCTATTCATTGGGCATAGCTCAAGTGGTACTGTAACCCTAAACGCTCTGATCCCACATGTGTGACTGACAGATTAGAGGTTTGAATTTGTTCCTCGGCATATGTGGGTGATTTGTGGACAAATGATTTACCCGTCGTTGATGCTCCATGCGAGTGAGCAAACGCGTACCATTGAATATGATACGGGGTCATGGGTTCCCTCCAAATTACCCTTTTAGTTAGGTGCCTCCTAAAAAGTAATGTTCGGTTGTAGAGGTGTGTTATTGTTGGTTTGTTTGTTTTGTGTCGTTTTGCCGTTTATTGTGTTTTCTAACTTCTTGCTTGATTTTTGGTTTGATGTGAATTTTGGATCAACTGAAATTATAAGGTATAGAATATATGATTAACTTAATAAGAATATAATATATGTTTTCGGTTAAGATCGTGTGACCAAATTTGTAACAAGTTTTGATGATTTAATCTCTTAAGTTTATCTTTTATAATGATTTTACCTTTCTAAGTTTATCTAGTTTAATCATCTAACTTTTAAAAGTTTAGTGGTTTAACCCTTTGAAGGGTTAAAACGGTTAAACCAATAAGTCAACGCAAACTTAATTGATTAAATCATTAGAAAAAAACCTGAATGGTTAAAACGTAAAAAATTATAGCTTAAAGAATTAAATCATTACTATCCCTTTTATGTAATATCAATCTATTAATTGTGGTACATATTTGAATAACATTATGATCGATTTAGGGAATTTGATAATCGTTGTTAAAGTTTTGATATCCACTTAGGATTATGGGATACTTAATTAGTACGAGTTCTACATTTTTTATATTAAGATAATTTAGCAAGTTTTTCACATGAATTATAAACAAAAGACCAAATATGAATGCATATCTTGATTTTCAAGTGTGTATTCTTTAAGTCATAGCTTGATCCAGCCCCAGTTCGAAAATGTTGGCTTATTTGAGTTTAAGTTTTGAGATCGAGTTGAGTTTGAGCTTGACAATCACAACGTTTTTCAATGCAAATAATTGATTGTCATTGATCGTATATAAACACGAGAGAATAAAATAATAGAGGATAAATTTGCAATTTTTGTCCATATGGTGTTTGCGTTTTGTCGATTTTGTTCTTTAATAATTTTTTTCGCAATTTTTATCCTTGTGGTGTTTCATTTTTACTGATTTTATCCTTTTGACTAACTTTCGTTAATTTCTTCCATTAAATCATGTAAACCCATCAAAATATCAAAATACCCTTTGTTAATAATCATTTAAAAAAATGAAAGAGAGCTGGCACTCCTATGTCTTTCTTTCTTTTACTTCACATCTACGACATCCATCTCCATCTTTTTTTTTTTGTTAAAGGGGAAAATTACCCCGGCAAATATTATTAAAAATAATGATAAGCGTTACAAGTACAAATTGTGGTAGAACCACAAGACTTACTCCAACAGATATGAAAGACTAAGTGCATACACAAGACATGCCTTGCATATGACGACCAGCACTAAGCACAACCATTATGCACTAGCAACAAACTCCAGCCAGGCAATGAGCCACTGCGCCCGCATGACGAAAACTCAACTGGACGAAGAAAACACCCCTTTCGGGATCTTCCATCTCTCCATTGCACGGAGAGCACGAGACGAAGATCTGAAGGGAAAAGAGACCAACTTCAGCCGAATCGTATTGATGATAGCATCAGCCACCTCCCTGCATGACCTCTTGCCTTTGTCAAAAAGCCGAAAGTTACGTTCTTGCCAAATGAAGAAAGCCGAAGCGGCTAGCACCAGGCGAGACACAACGTGGTCAATATTTTTCGGCCCCGTAGCAGATAAGAAGGAGGGCATAAACACTTCAAGTCTGTCCGACACAATCTGCATCTGCGCATGGCTGATAACCCTGAACCAAACCTGTGAGGAGAAGGAGCATTCAAAAAAGAGATGGGCATGAGAGTCCTGGCATGAGCCACACAGCAGACAACGCAACAGGGATAAATCCACGGAAGGACCTACATCCCACTGCCTCAGACGGTCTTGGGTCTTCAGTCTACCGCGTAAGACGAGCCATAAATGAAAGGCATGCCTAGGAATGCAACGAGAGAACCACACCACAGAAGCCCAATCCACCACGCTCCCTCTTGGCCGAATGGAATCCCAAGCTTGGCCAACCCGAAAATCGAAAAAGTTTCCATCCGAATCGCGCCACAATAACTTGTCTGGCCGGGAGTGGAGAATGGGAACCTCAATCTGAGAAAGAGAAGGGTACCTTAGGAGCCATTCCACCGGCCATCTCCAAGAGTTACCCTCAATGAGATCAGCGACAGAGTCAGAAGTCGAGAAGCCCGGGCGCATAATATCACGTTGACTCGAAAAAACACGGGCAATAGGACATTGGTTACACCAAGTGTCATACCAAACCGAAACAGTCCTTTCATTGCCGATCTTAAACCAACAAAACGGTCGCACGACATCCCTAATACGTAACAGACTTCGCCAACCCCAGCTCATACTGCGTTGAGCAGAGACATCCCAAAAACTGCGATCCCGCAATTTATAAGCATACACCCATTTGACCCAGATGGAGTCCTTTCTAGAGAGGATGCTCCAAATGTGGGTGGTCATAAGAGAGACATTCCACTCACTCAAGCGACGAATCCCCAAGCCACCTTCAAGCTTCGGATGACAGATATCCTCCCAAGCCACCTTTGCTTTACCGGCCTTCATCGGACCTTGGCACCACAAGAAACCCCTCATGAGCTTCTCAATATCCCCAATTGTAGAGGCAGGGAGAATAAACATAGACGCCCAATACCCATGAAGAGAAGTAAGAACAGAGGATATAAGTTGAACACGACCAGCAAAGGAAAGAGTCTTATTCTTCCAATCCCCAATCCTATTCTGGACCTTCTCCACCAGAGCTTTACAGTCAGACTTGACAAGCCTTGAAGAGATAAGGGGCACCCCGAGGTACCGAACCGGAAGAATACCTTCCTCGAAAGGCATGATATGGAGGATATACTGTCGCACAGACCTGGGAACATTACAAAAGAAAGCAGTACTTTTCGGGATACTAGGAACCAAGCCCGAAACTTCTTTAAATTCCTGAAGTGCAGACTGGATCACCGTAGCAGAACCCAGGTCCCCATGCGCAAAAAGAAATAAGTCATCTGCAAAACACAGGTTTACAAGACCAAGGTTCTCACATTTCGCATGGTATTTAAAGGAATTAGATTCATCAACTTTCCTTCGAATAAGCAAGGTCAGCACCTCCATCACAAGGGTAAAAAGATAAGGAGACATTGGATCCCCTTGCCGCAGGCCCCTTTTGCCTTTAAAGAAACCATGAACACCCCCGTTAATACTCAGGGAGAAGGACGTGCTGGACACACAAGTCATGATTAGCCTGACCATAACAGGGTGGAGGCCAAAACCATGTAAGATAGTCCGGAGAAAGCTCCAATCCACCGTATCATACGCTTTCTGAATGTCAACCTTGAAGGCACAACGAGCAGCTCCATGGTTAAGATGGTAACATCTCATAAGCTCCTGGGTTAAAAGGATGTTATCAGAAATGCTCCTACCAGGAATGAAAGCAGATTGATTGTCGCTCACAATATCCTTCAGCCCATCCTTGATTCGACTAGTGATCAACTTACTGATGCACTTATACAAGACATTACACAAGGAAATAGGCCGAAAATCATTAATCTGACTAGGGGAGGGAACTTTCGGAATGAGGGCAATAACAGTATGGTTGATTTCTTTTAAAATCTGGCCATTAACAAAGAAATCCCGAACCGCAAAGTACAGGTCATCACCAATGGTGTCCCACGACCGTTTGAAGAAAGATGCCGAGTAACCATCTGGCCCCGGGGACTTACAGTCACCAATAGAGAACAAGGCCACCCGAACTTCATCCTTAGTAACAGGCCGAATCATCAAGTCAGCCTTGGATCTTGAGAGCTTGCGGGAGAAAAGCCCCGAGCTATTCAGCGGCAAAGCATCACCAGCACAACCCAAAAACTTCTGGTAGTGGTCAACAAAGATCATAGGCACCGAGTCTCCCTCATGGACAATCTCATTCAAGTCATGCACTCGATCAATCCGACCCCTATTCGCTTTTTCCTTAACCACATTATGAAAGAATTTAGAGTTGCAATCCCCCACCCGAAGCCATTCAATCTTTGCTTTCTGCTTCAGGAATCGTTCCTCATCAATAACCGCCGCATTGAAAGCACGAAGAAAGAGACTCTCCTCCTCTCTTAGCGCAGCAGAGTCGGGGTTAGAGTCAAGAGCTTTCTGAATTTCGTCCAATTCAGCACGAAGTTTAACAACTTCTTATGGAGGTCACCCTGATCCCTCATTAACGCGGCAAGAGGCTTTTTAAGTCTCTTCAACCTCCTGGTAATCCGAAACATAGCATGTCCCACAATCTCCTCCTTCCACGCATCGATTACAATATCTTTAAATTCAGGCTTATGAGCAAGCACATTATAGAATTTAAAGGGCTTAACACGAGGCTTATGAATCACGGGGAGAGAAAGAACAGCCGGAGCATGATCAGAAATTCTGTATGGCTGGAATAAAGCACGGGCCCCAGGGAAGGCATCCAAGAACTCTCCATTACACATGATACGGTCAATCTTCCTCAAGATACCCGAGGCAGACTGAGGTCGCTGATTCCAAGTAAAGTGGAATCCCGAGGCCTGCACATCAATAATCCCAATATCCTCCGCACATTCCCTGAACTCGCGCATAGAGGTAGAGCGTCTGGAGGAACCAGAGGAAGAATCTTCCAGATTAAGAATGGCATTAAAATCGCCCATTAGCGTCCAGGGATTAGCACCAACAAATCTGCTATGCAGGCGAAGACTATCCCACAGCTCCCTTCTATGGGAATAAGCATTACCCGCATAAATGACGGAGCAGTAAAAAGACTGATCCCTATCCCGCACCCGAACCTGACAGTGCATAACCTGATCCGTGAAGGAAATGATCATAAGATCGACTTGGTCAGGATCCCAACCAATAATAATACGAGCTCCACTAACACTCCTAGAGGAGTTAGACGTCCAACTCCACCTCCTAAAAATCTTAGAACAGATACGCGTGAGATTAGAAACATGAACATGGGTCTCCAAGATGGCACAGAGGCACAACTTGTTTTCACTAATCACCTGCTGAACCTCCTTTTGCTTGGGGGCACGGTTCAAACCCCTAATATTCCATGATGCGAGACTAGCCATGGAAAGTAGAGGCCTTGGGAGTGCTTGCCCCCTCCGAAAAGGACCCCCCCTGGGAAGTTTCATATAGTCTGCCGTCTCATCAAAAATTTCCTCAATGTCGGGTTCAGAATCATCAGCATCCGAGCTGCTACCATTAACCGCCCCTTTAAGCTTACAAGGCTGACTTGGGCCATCTCCAGTATCATCTCCCGGTTGGGTCTCTCTATTCCTCAGAACATCCTCTTTCTCATCACTACATAGAGCCCCGAAACGGTTGCCCAAGGATAAGGGTTTAGGAATACCCGAAGCCTTCTTGGAAGACGGTCTCGGATAAGGACCATTAGGAGCCTGTTTGGCAGTAATTCCCGAGTCTTTCACCCTATACAACACCTTTGGTTTCTGTTTCTGCACAGAGAACCCGTCAACAGGTTTTCTCAATCTGCTTAGTAGGGCCACGAGCAGTCTTCTTAGGAGCAACAAAACCAGGATTGCTTGCCCTTGGGGCTTCAACAACAACCACATTCTTTGGACATTCAGCATCTTTATGTCCAAATATTTTGCATGTACTACACCTGGGCAGTCTCCATTCATATTCCACCCTAACCGAATAAAGGGTTTTACCACCACCATCAAGCTTGGGAATAGCAACCGTAACAGATTCCTTCAGCTCAGTTCTAGACACAACCTCAACCATGGCACGAGCGAAATTAGGGCGACCCCACGATTCAGTGCACATGGTGCTAGTGTAGGAGTCAAGAATGAGAGGTGTCCCTACCTTGGTAGCAATACCACTCAAACCCACCTCGTTAAAAGCCAAAAGCGGAACATCATGGAGTTTGATCCACACCGGCACTCTTGTCAGATCCTCCTTAGCTAAATCAGCATCAGAATTCCATTTTCTTAACATAATAGGGACCAGTCTAATCATCCAGGGGCCCCCTTCAAGAACCTCATTCATACCATGCTCCGAAGAGAACTTAAAAAAGAAGAAGCCATTGGAGTGCATCATAACCTTCTCGATACCGAATTTCCTCCAAGCATTCATAACGTAGTTTTGGACTATGGGAAACGCTAATCTCTTGCCAATGAAGTACCCGTACAGAGTGTTCGAGTACTTTTTACTTGCTTCAACAACCGTGGCCAAAGGAATCTCCACATCCACATCACTCCCATCAGAAGCCTCCAGATGCAAAGCACGGAAATTGACCTTCTGCATAACAACACGATTCGCAGCTTGAGCATACGACTTATTTCCCAGAATGGGTTGTTTTGGGCCCGGTTGTTGAACAACAACCGTAGCCGCTTTCAGCCTATCAATACCACTGGTAGCGAAAGAGTTACCACTAGAACCATCAGGAGCCTGCTTGTCGGCCATAGCAGCATCACGAATCTCCTTCACATCTCGGGCAGTAACATCATAGAAATCAGGGATTTCAGAGGGATATTTAATCCCAACCTGACTTACAGTATTTCCATACTGGCTGGCATCAGCACCCACAACAGAGCGAGAATCAGGGAATTTACCAAGGTCTTGCACCCCAACCTGATTCCCACGCATAGAAGCAATTAAGTTTTCAGCCCAAATTCCAAGATCATCACAGTGGGTTGCGCGGATCGAACTTCGCGGTAAGTTCGCTGGGGGTGCGGGGGCAGCGCGCCCCGCAAGAAAATTTTCAGGATTTGCACCCTGAGAATCGTGGGATTTACCCATGCGACACTGCAGAGTGTCGCTAGTAGTGTCGCCTTTTATGTCGCCATCAGTGTCGCTACCAGAGGCAGGAGGGGTGCGACACAGGCCGGTAGTGTCGCAGTTCCTAGTGTCGCAGGACCGTGTGTCGCAGCTAACCTGACCGGTTGTGTCGCAGATCCTTGTGTCGCAACCACTAGTGTCGCAGCTAGGGTTAGGGTTAGAGAAGCGGCTTGTGTCGCCCTTAGTGTCGCAAACCAGCTCATCTTCAACCTCCAACCGGGCCGCCGCTGTGCCTTTAGCAAAACCCGACTCCGACAATAAAACCGATGCACCAGAGCCCCCAAACTCGGCCTTACTTGACTCCAAAGCACTAGATTCTTTCTTTTTCTTTTTCGCGCTTCCTTTTGCTTTCATGTTGGTCGGCCGAATACACGAGTTCACGGGGTCAGAAACAACCGGCCACAGGGACCGATAATCACAAACCAGATCACAAATCACGAACCAGCAACTTCACTAAGACATGAGAAACGGGAAACGAGCATAACTTATAAACTTACAACCTATTTCGGTCATTTTACATGATTTAACAGAAAAAATTGACAAAAGTTAATCAAAAGGAAAAAGGATAAACGTCTTTTTTTTTTATTATTATTAAAGTACAAAATCAGCAAAATGCAAACACCACAAGAACAAATATTGCAAATTTCCCATAATGAATTCAACACAATAAAATATATTTACATTACATTTAATATGTATAATATTTTAACTCGACTCGAGTACGCCTTTATTTATTATTTATTAGTGACACGTACATGTATTTTTACAAAACTAAATTATCACTATCATTATCATTAATAACAATATATATATATATATATATATATATATATATATATATATATATATATTTATATATTTATATATACTAAAAGAGTATAAATAATTGCTCCACAATTTGTCACATAGACAAATATGCCACGTGGCAATCTCTTAAAATTTACATATAATAAAAAATAAAATAATTTAATTATTAGTTTGATAACCATACAAACAACAAAAATAATTTTTTAATAATATATAGAAATACATATACGTACAATTTGAGGTATCATAATCATCTCACAACACATCCTAAATTTCTTAATTCAAAAAGATCTTATAAAAAAATTGTTTTATATTTATTAAAATACAAACCACCATTTTTAATTTATAAGAAGTGGTGTTCTATATTTTATTTTATGCCAACTACATATTTCGAATCGAATATAAATATAATAAATCGAAATATGTAGTTGGCATAAAATAAAATATAGAACACCACTTCTTAATAAATATAAAACAATTTTTTTAAAACGGTGGTTTATATTTTGTACCACTTCTTATAAATATGTTGATTTCGTACTCCGTTATTAATATAGTTCATAAAAATTTAGTTTCTGATAGATTTTGTACCTGTATATAGTTTCGAAGGATTAATTGAAGTGACGATTTATTGTGATTTTAGCTATCAGGTGATGTTGGTATAAGTATATTTGATCTTACCGTGCATCGCATGGGTATGTATCTAGTATATATATATATATATATATATATATATATATATATATCACATATATATATGATTCATAATAGATAAATAATATATAGTAATGATAAGTACGTTTTTTTTTTCACATATGTAATTGGAATTTAAAAATTGATGATTGTCAAGACTAATATAGCAATTTTAACTATAACTACCAAGATAAAACTATTATTAATATTTAAATAGTTAATTTCTTACCTCTTATTACATTATAAACTGTTTATATTATTATTGCTCTCTCTAAAAATTATTGTTATTGTTGAAGTTTGCTTATTCTTCGTGTCATTGTGTTTGAATTAACAATTTTAATATGTCGGAAACTTGGAATGGCAATGAGAATGATAGAAGTTGTTTGCTTAAAGGGTGTATATAATTTAGTATTGTTATAGTTTGCTTAACATTCTTATCATTTATGATGTGTTTGAAATTAAAGATTTGATAAATGGAAATGACAATGGGAACGAAAAGGAATGATAGAAAGTGTTTGTTTAAGAGATGTAGTTTTTGAAAACAGAGAATGTAACCCTCAAAATTAGAGATTTTTCAAACCCGATTTAAGGAGATGAGTTTCAAAATGATCCCGATTTTCATTTTGGTTGAGTTGCAATACAGGAGTAGATTATTAGTGTCTAACTTTTTGTTGATTCTATTAATGAAAAACAATTTATTTGTTGGTAAAACTAAATTACTTTTAATTCTTTAGTTGATAAAACTTTTTTAACTTCAGTTTTTTTTCATGGCAAATAATTATGCTATATTACTTATAATAAAATTTTGAAATTTTAATGTCATAATTAAATAAGATTATTAATAAACAAATATTACGACTAATATACTTTAGCATCTTTTATTTTATTTTTAAAACGAAATATCATATTTATTAATTAAATATATTTGCTCCGTTGCCCAGCTGCAGAACACGGGGTTTTCTTTCTAGTTCACATCTATAATGAACCGCCCATGAGGATGTATTAAACCCAAATAATATTTTTTAACATAAATAAATTAATTAATTAAGATGTCTATATCATTCTAGTATTCTACCCTATTGTGACATTATTTTTCAACATGAAAACAACCAAGGTGGCTAATTTTCAATCTTTTTCAAATCGACCTTACTAATTAATGATTAATTAAGAGTTTTGGAAAAAATTTAACAAAGAACAAATTAAAAATGGGCAATTTGGGTGCGGATATTAATTATACCCACTAATCCACGTTAGTTAAGAAAGTGACATTTTGGTCAAAACAATCAACATTGGAATACACAACTTATTGATATAGAATTATTCAACTTTCTCATTCTAAAGTATAATGGCATATGCTTTTAATTGTAGTTTTAATACAATTAGGACAAAAGGTCAATTGATTATACTTAATAATTAACATAAGTAGCAAGATATAATTACTTTTACACTTGTTATTATAATACAAGAGAACACTTTATTATATTGAGGTGAGTTTAATGTAAAATGTTAAAAAAGTGAAAAATGAGAGAACCAATAGGATTGTTCTATTTTTCTTTAAAATTCAATTTCCACTTTTTCTTTAAAATCAAATATCTCACGAACGGCATGATCAAAAATTATAAAAGTTACATCTTCGAAATCAGCGTCCTTTTCTCTTCGATTAGAGATTTCACAAGCTATACTTTCGACAATTTTTTTTTCATTTTTTGTTGGTTCGTAGAAAATGTGACTTATATAATCACATGTGATTTATGAGTAAATAAATTATTTTTATGTGATTTTAAACTTATAATTGTAAATTTGATTATTCACATGTGATTATAGATAGTGATTTAAAACTTATAATTTGATTGTAAATATATTCACATGTAAGTGTTAAATCACATTTGATTTATTACTACGAATTTCACATACCCATTAGAAAATGAAAAAAAAATGTTCGTCGAAAGTTTATCATGTGATATCTCTAATTAAAGATAAAAGACGTTGATTCTAACGGTCTAATTTTTATAATTTATGGATATACGGTTTGTGAGATATTTAGCTTTAAAAAAAAGTAAAAATGGGTAATTGAAATGGAGCAATCTTATTGGTTCCTTCATTCTACATTTTTTTACCATTTTACATTAAACTTTTCTCATATTACCTTGACTATACTTGTCTGTCATTTTATCGTGAAAAGAACCGTTAAATTAAAATTTGTCTTATATGTAATACCATTCGTTAAATTTTTTTTCCAGGGGTTTGCGTTGTTAGTTATCAACGTTCTACAACAATAGTGTAACACTCCAAAATTTGTAAGTTTTATATTTTTATAAAAGTATGTTATGAAGTTATTATATTTGTATTTGGTGTTAAATACAAATATAATTTTTGGGTAAGAAATGTAAATGAGGCAAGAATTGAGGGGTTAAAAGTGCTAAGTGTGTAAGTAGGGGGTAGAAAGTGAAAATATGTAAATATAATCTCATTCTTCTTTCAAAATCTGGAAAATGTTAGAAGCATATGTGTGTGTGTGATAAACCGTACGAACAAGAAGGAGAGGACAAGAGGAATTTAAAATTTAAGCTCCGTTCTTGAAATTGAAGGTCTTAACATCTTGATTCTACATCTCTAAGGTAAGAACACCCTTTTTTAAATCCTAATTTGGTTGTTAGATGATTGGGTGAAGAACCCTAAATTTGTAAAGTTGAGAAATTATGCGTTATGGGTGTATAATGATTATTGTAAAGTTGTTATGAGTTTAAAATGGTGATTTTCATTGTTAAAAGTGAACAAATAAGTTAAGTATGACCATTGGAGTTTCACCAAATATGTATGTAGGTGAATTAGTTGATGATGGTGATTATAGGTTGTTATTATTGTTAAATAACAACTTAATCATCTATAAGTAAGGTGTATGAGTAATTAATTAGTGATTTAGGTGTGTGGTGTAGCATACTTAAATCCTAGCTAATTAGATGTTAGTGAGTTAAGTCTAGCTTAATTGAGTTGTAAGTAACTCATGTATATGTATGATTATGTATAGGTGATTGAAGAACAAAGAGTTGTTTGAGCTAATTGATCATTAATCTAAGGTAAGTAATGGATAAGTATGATTTATATTGCAATGCTTGGATTACATTGAGTAGTCAAGTATTTGCTCTTTGGTATATTGTGGATGAAGTGTGATCATTGAGATACAACAGTATTCAATGATCACACTAAATGCTGGAATTCAATGGTGAGTTTGAGACTTGAGAAACCTCAAATGTTATGCCTTGACACCATGGTATGGACTCCTTGAGTCAACATGTAAAGAATTGAGGATCCTTAGTTCATGTTATGTTGTTATGTTAATGTTAATGTTAATATATGCTTCCCTTTACTTACTAAGCATGTTGCTTATAGTTATGTTGTTTATGTATGTAGATGAGCAAAGTGGGGTAAGGGGTGATTTGGGAAAGAAGCCTAAGCGAGAGTAGTGGTGGACTTGCTACATCTTGTAGTAAGTAATCCTTTTGAATCATGCTCTTGATGCATAGAAACGTCCAAATCGTGTAGTTGTTACTTATTGTATATAGTCGACTTTTGTAATGATATACACTATGTAAAGAGTGATGTTGGAAGTATATTTGGGTTGAAATAACCACTTTCTAAATGTTGATCATGTTAAATGGTTGAAGTTCTTTAAAGGGGTCAAAATGGCTCTCCCAACAGGTCATGTTGTTAAAATTAGCCGAAGTGATGGTTTGGACATTTTGGCATGTATGGTTATGTTGAGATATGCAAAAAGAGTGATTGTAAGTGATAGTAATAGTTGAATCAAATTGATGCCAAGAATTAGTTCAAAAAGTACCAAAATAGCCATTTTTCGGATTTAAGTCCAAAACCGTCATTTGTGTGAATTTTGGAAAAGTGCCAATTGGGAAACCTTTATTATGTCGTATGAAACATGTCTGCAAAATTTCATGTCTTGATCATAAACGAGTCAAAAGTTATGCGCGTATCAAATTGGATCACGAACTTGAAGTGTGCAGAATATTTTGTACAGGACCCAGTACGCGATCGCGTAAGGGTCACGCGATCGCGTACCTAGTAAAGAAAATGAAACAGAAGCTTTTACGTTGTGGATACGCGATCGCGTACCCCTTACGCGAGATCGCATAACTTGTACTAAAACTCGAACAGAAACTTTTTAGGTATTGAGTACTCGATCGCGTACCCTTGGTGGGATCGCGTACTCTTAGTCTGGGTCAATGTACGCGATCACTTATGGTTACTAGGATCGCGTACGAGGTGTAAAAGAAAAAAAAAAAGATTTTAGGGCGTTTCACATACGATTAAATATTAAACTAGCAATCACATGTGATTTTTAATGAAAGCAAATGCAATTTTTAAAATTTTATTTATAATTATTAACGTGGATAAATATTAAGTTGTAATGACGTGTTAATTAACATATACCATGAATAAATAATCGTGAACAAATTTTAACTTTTTATCATAAATCACATGTGATTATATTGTAAGACCCGTAAAAAAAAAGTTTGTCAGAAGTATAGTTTGTGGAATCTCTAATTAAAGATATAAACATGCTGATTACAAATATGTAGTTTTTATATTTTATTTACATACCGTTTGTGCGATATTTAATTTTAAAAGTGAAAATGAAAGTGAGTTTTATAATGAAATGGAGCAATCTTATTGATTCTCCCGTTTCTTGATTTTTTAATATTCTTATTTGAACTCACCCATTATTCTATAATTACAGCTAAATACATCTACTCCCTTCGTTACAAAAAAGAATATCCACTAACAAAGATTCTTTGATTTATGATAGATTGATGAAATGTCAATATCGTCCTTGTAATTAAAGCAAGTTTGATTAAAAATTATTAAGAATTAAAGGAGTGATAGTAATAAATAAGAGTAAAATATAAAGTTTAATTATTTTTAATAGTTATTTTTATACGAGGACAATTTTTTATAATACGTATAAATAGTAATGTGAAATTTTTATGGGACGGAACATTAAGAAAAAATATATTCTTTGATTAAAACCCAAAATCAAATCTACACTAATTCAATTCTCATTTCTCAAAGAATCTGAATGGCAACAGAAGTAAATATATACAACAAAACATGTCAAAAACACCCCTACACTTTTTCCTGCACGCAGTGCTGACTCATACCGTACAACTCACATGTGCATGTGACTCATCAGGAGGTCAAACCATTAAATCCATGGTCCCACAGGGCCCACATGACTTCACCGTTTCATCAAATTTTCATTCAACTCTTTGCGAACCGCTTCTCCAAAACCCCGTTCCGTAAAACTTGTCCCACATTTCATTCTCTAACCTGATGACGTCACTATCAACCTCCATGACGTCAGTCATTGGTTTCATCAAAAACTTCGCCCGAAACGATTCCGGCGAATCGATCCACATCTCCGCCGCGTCGTAACACAACAACTCCGCTCCGTCGCTACTACTCCGATCTCCGCAGCCGTCTCCGTCACCGGAGATTAACGATTTACGTTTTTTCAATAACTTACGACGGCGTTTCTGCCGTAACGCTTTCCGGTAAAGTCCTGCCGGAACGCCGTACAGTGTCAGAACTAATAGATTGACTAACGATAACGGAAAACAACAGCACACGGCGGCGCACTCTGCCGTCGTTCCGCCGGCGAATTCTGCGAATTTTTTGTTTGATGAATGCTGTACGGATAATAACGGTTGCGGTTGATGTTGATCCATAGTACACTGACGGATCACGATTTTCTCAATCGGCATCGTAGCGTAATCCTGTATTATATTATGATCAAATTAGCGATCCGATTGAAGTATGATAACGCAAAATCGATGTTTTTACGTGGCCGTAAAAATTAGGGTTTCCGGTGACATTATTATCAGATCAGAGATTTGAATATAAATTGTTAAAAAATATTATTATTGTGAAAAATTTTTGTGAATGACTTGTGTTTTATGGTGTGTGAAGAAGGGTTATGAATGTAATAATTCAGTTGTTATGAGGGTATAATTGGTATTTAAATATTAATTTTTTATTTGTGTAGAGTCTGAATTAGATGATGTGAGAATTTAATGAGGAAAAGGACAAAACCCGTCTCTTGGAACGTTTTGTCCATGTCCTTTTTTATTTTTATTTTATTTATTTTATAAAATAAAATGTGTTCTTTGGAAATAAAGTTGCAATTTTGTATCGGATGTATCGACATAATATATTTGGTTTTGAACTCACGTTTCATGTAAAAAAAGATAAGTGTTTTAGCTCATTGTTTTTTTTTTAATTTTAAATTTGATGAAGCTTACATAAAATATGTTGTAGTTGACCTTGATGATTCGTTCATTATAGAAATATGTTTGTTAATAAACATAGACGAACACAAAAGGTCCAACATATAAAATTAATGCATCACCAAAAGATTAATGTTCGAAATCAAACTTATAAAAAATATTCCAAATATAAATATTATTATCAAGAAAAATATGAAGTTTAACAAAAAAAGAAAAAGAAGAACGAACCTTAACGTGTTCACGAACGTAATGTAGATATGTTTGTGTTCGTCCATTTAACCAAACTAGTAAAAAATATTGTTCATGTTCATTCATTACTAAACAAACGAACATAAATGAATTTTTCGTCAAACATTTTACGGAATATTCGTTTTTCAGTTCATTTACCGGACTAAAGTGCTTAGTATAAATACTTGTATCATTATTATAACAAAGGTGTGCGTCGGTTATTTTTTTTATTCTTTGTATAATATATATAAATGAAGGTATATTGACAAATGTGAAGCCCAAAAATTAAAGTAACACAGTCACTGTTGGCACCGTTGAGTCGGTAGTGTGTCAGTTTCGAAAGTGTTGAAGTGACACAACAAACACAAAAGTAATACACTCAGACTCCGTGACACCTGACAAATTAGGCCGTCATTTGTACCTAAGTAGGTCATTATTACGTGTATTTAATTTGAAATAGGACTAAGTACAATAACATTATGTATATTTTTATATACGCACATACGTAATTAATTTTAATTACGCAGTTTCAATCGGATGGAATCTGACACGATAAATACGGACGTTGGTGAAAAACATTTTCTTAAATAACGTAACTATATTAAATAATCGTTATTTAACTTATATTATTACGATAATATATAAAACGTTTTACGTTTTGTATAAAACGTACCGTACGCGACGAAAACGCGCGAATCGCGCCCGACAACCAAACGAAGCTCGAATTATATTTCAACAACTTAAAATGAAGTATTTTAAATAAAACTTCAATCAAAATTTACGCGAATAAATTGTTAACGAAAAACATAATTAATAAACGTTTAACTTTTAAACGAACGACGAAACGAACGAGTAAAGGAGCACCACGCGTAACGTAAACTTGAGAAACAAAATTTAAACAACCCACACCCCTTGTGGGCCCCCCATGACCAGCCATCCCCCAACCCATGCCCAAGACTTCACTCCATATCCCATACTCCCTTTCTCACTCTCACAAACAATCTCACTCTCACTCTCAACCATTCTTTTCTCTCAATCTCTCCCTCACCTCTCCCCACTCTCCCTCTCCCCCCGATTTCCTGTGATTTCCAGCAGCCCAACATCACCACCACAGCACCACCATCAACCACCATCACCACCATCATCATTCATCATCATTTCAAGAGGAAATCAAGCCCAAAAAGCAGGATCAAGCCATCTTCATCTCTTTTCTCTTCTAGATCATCAATTTCACTTGTAAGAAACCCCACTTTTCATGTTATTTACTTGGAACATGCTTATATTCACTTTATAAGGTCCACTTAACAAGATTTTGTCCAAAAACAAAGTCGAAAAATGATTTTAAAAATACAAAAGTGACAACAGTTTCTAGGCAGAAACTTAAGCCGTTTTCAAAGAAATGTTTCGTACTCAAAACTTAATAAAAAGTGACGAATCAAAAGTCAAAACTTAAGTTTAAGATGTTAGCTTTCATTTCTAAGTGGTTTCGTAATTTTTCGACGCCGTTTGATACCCGAAAACGAATTTACAAAAACGTTGCGTCGGACTGACCTAATGGTCAGATTTTTGTACCAACTTCTCGAGCCCATAACTCGAGCTACACAACTCCAAATGACATGAGGTTTTCTCCTAAATCTTACAAATTTTGTTAACTTTAAAAGTAGTATGATTACACTCTCTGAAGTTTTGTAGATTTATCTCAGAAATTAAAACAATGTGCATGTGTCCAGATTGGTCATGGTTGGAACTCAGAGGACAAATGGAATTATTAAAAATACTTAGACTTACTCAAAAATTCTAGAAAAATTACTGTAAGTAGCCAAGACATAGGGGAACAACTGGTAATTTTCTCGGATTTTATCTCGACACTTTGACTAGTTAAAACGAACCACGAAAAACGTATAATTTTGAAGAAACTAACCTATGGACTGTTTTTGGTATTAAATTAGAAACGACACTTTCGGGTTGAACATAAAACGTAACTCTAATTTTTATAAGTCCTAAAAACATATTTAAGAGTCGTGTAAAAGTTTCGGGTCAAACCGAGCACGTTTGACCAAGTTCCCGAACGCGAAAACACACAGGTCCTCTGTGTCGCCGATGGCCCAAAACCATTGTGACACAAGCTTTGTGTCGCAACTTTTAAAACGAGCAGTATTAACTTGTGTCACAACATGCGACACAAAGCCTAGTAACGCTAGCCAGCAGTATTAACCGTGTCACACACTTATTTAAAATCACGACCTGCGACACTAATTATTGTGTCGCACAATTATCTGAATTTCACACTTTGCGACACTACATCTGTGTCGCAGCACTTCCCAGCGACACAACCTCTGTGTCGCATAATATAGGCTGATTCAAAAACATGTTTTCACAAAGTATCGTTTTCGCGAAACAACAATTAAACTATATACGATAGTACTCGTACACGCAATACATATACTCTCATAAGTATACAACGAAACAAAACATAATAATAATGTCTTCGGGAATTATTATTACAAAACGTCACCAACGGGCCGTACATGTTTTCTAAACACAAACGTTAACCAAACATTTTGACATAACTAGTTGAGTGGACAACTAGCATGGATGATCTTTTGAGACATTCACTTACTCATAACCTTATGCGTTTAGGGCGCTAGAAGGTTACATTTCGGATACACGTTTTTTGATATAAACGCTTGCTTTCAAGACTCAGGTGAGTCTCATAGCCCCGCTTTTACTGTTTTTAACTATTGGGGTGAGAATACATACACTGTTTTTTTATGAACACGAGTACAGAAACACACATATACGGATTGCATGAGTTGTTTTACTTACTAATCCACTGAAGTCCTCCACATCATAGTTTTGTTAGTATGGATCTTAGCGCGAGTATTAATGAATAGATCTTTGTACTGTTTTACCAATGTAATATACTTTGATTACCAATGTAATATACTTTGTACTGTTTTGTAATGTAAACACTCACGGGTTTTGTAAACACTCACGGGTTTTGTAAACACTTTGATTACCAATGTAATATACTTTGTACTGTTTTCAAACGATGCATATAGTGGTCGTTCAATGTAATCTTATGTAATGATTTCTGATTAGTCGCGCCCCGACCCGACTTCCGCTGCACAGTAAATTTGGGGGTACGACAGATTGGTATCAGAGCTAAAGGTTATAGCGAACTAGGTTGCATTATTGGGCCTAGACTATAACCGTTAAGTTAGTATTCCTCATTAGATATAACTGATTCAGGAATTTTATCATTCAACTTTAATTTAACATAGCCTGATCAACTATGTACAATTACAGAAGAATCGATGCAAGGTCTGAAATGGTTATGACAAATGGAAATACATTAGAAGACTTTGATAACGATAGAGACAGGACCAAACCTATACGTGCTATACTTATTAGACTATTATATGCTATACGTATATATATAGGCCTCACGTACTAAAACTCTTGCCACAGCAATGGCAGACATTCCTATCGTAACTCCAACCGATATAGAGAGCGAAACTCAAGCCTCACCCATTCACACCTCTTCGGACTCACGCGTTATACGCACCACTAGGAGGACTGTTGAGTCTCCTCGGGCTAGTCCCTATCCCCGTACTACTACCACCGATAACGCAACTACCAGAGCCCGCAGTCGAACAGACGCTCACCGATGGAATTGGCTACCCACTACGTTAGATATTTGGAGATCCGAAGAAGGAATACGAGTCACTACTGAACCCATGGATATCTTTTCATACACCCGAGAACCCATACATCACACTGTTTCGGTGTTAGCTGCTAGACTGCACCGCCATGAGAAAAGACTTGACGATATGGAACTAGAACAACAGGAGACACGTTCATGTTGGATGCACCTGGCATAAGGCCAAATCAGACAAATTTACCAAGATCAGGAAGATCTTGCCAAAACCATGAATATTACCCATGACCAAGTGGTCGAGACAAGGGACGAGGTAACCGCTTTGCGATTACGACTGGAACAATGTGAACTACGCTTACAGGAAGCTGAGCAATACTCTCGTATACTAGAACAACGGTTAACTTTGGCTAAAGAAAATGCCAGACAAGCTAGCAGACTTGCAGAGACTGTGGATCATCTCCTCACCCTGCTACCACAAGTAGATCTACACCAAGATTAGTATAGTATCCGTTATGTAATCTATTTGCTAAACTCTTGTAATTCGTTCGGATGTAACAATTCCCGACATCTTTTGCAAACATCAAATTCTGTAATCTTTTGAACTCGTATCTTAAATGATTACTAATCTTATCATCTTACATCGTTGATTGTCACTTTGTGTTGTTGTATATTACCCATTATATATACATCTATGGTAATCATAATCCTCGTATAAACTATCTCACATTTCTCTTAATCCCTTTCATTAAAGAATCATGCCGCCGCGAAGACAAACTTACACCCTAGCTGAAATTGCACAACTCATTTCACAAGGAGTTGCCGATGCCCTGGCAGCTCAAGGAGCAAACAGAAACAGTGGTTCAAATCCACGGGCGGACAGTGAAGGTACAACGAACACAAATCCAACAACCAAACCCTGTACCTACAAAGATTTTCTGAGCTGCAAACCCCTAAACTTCAAGGGCACTGAAGGAGCCATCGGTCTGTTAAGATGGTTTGAAAAGATGAAATCTATATTCCGCATTTGCAATTGCACTGAAGAGTGCAAGGTTAAATTTTTCACCTGCACTCTCATGGATGGTGCACTCACCTGGTGGAACACCTATGCCCAAACCATGGGAATTGATGTCGCCTATCAACTCCCGTGGGAAGATTTAAAGAAGATGATGACGGAAGACTACTGTCCTAGAGAGGAGTTACAACAGTTGGAGGTGGAATTCTGGAACCTCACTGTTAAGGGTGATGACATTTCTGGTTACACCACTCGTTTTCATCAGTTGGCACTCCTCCGTCCAACTATGGTGGATCCGGAGTATAAACGGATTGAGAGATACATCTGGGGACTCCCAGCAAAGATTCAGGGAATGGTAACTGCTTCAAACCCTGGAACCATTCAGAGTGCCGTCCGCATGGCACATAGTTTAATGACACACATTCAGGTGAGTCTCATAGACCCGCTTTTACCGTTTTTAACTATTGGGGTGAGAATACATACACCGTTTTTTCATAAACACGAGTACAGAAACACACATATACGGATTGCATGAGTTGTTTTACTTACTAATCCACTGAAGTCCTCCACATCATAGTTTCGTTAGTATGGATCTTAGCGCGAGTATTAATGAATAGATCTATTTGGGACTGACCCTCCTCGTCCGGGGTAGTAGCGCTACCAGGAACCGTTATGTATAAACGGACGCATTATTATTTGTTCATACGGGTGTTCTGGATTAGGTACTTGCAGGAGGCAAACTCATTTCGGTTAAGCTTCGGACTATGAGTTCATGGCAGTAGTATACATTATTTTTGCATTCGTGCAACGCTTATAAATCTCGTGGTTCACACTTATACTTTGTTAACTAAACCTATGAACTCACCAACATTATGGTTGACCGTTTTAGTATGTATTCTCAGGTTCACAGCAACAGTAGGATTCCTTCAGGGAGACCGCATACTCGAGTCGCATGATTTACAAACATCAGAGATTTCCTTGCATTACTATTTTGTAACATTAGTTATGTATTAGAATCTCTAGGGTTATTCGCAAACTCACGGGTTTTGTAAACACTTTGATTACCAATGTAATATACTTTATACTGTTTTCAAACGATGCATATAGTGGTCGTTCAATGTAATCTTATGTAATGATTTCTGATTAGTCGCGCCCCAACCCGACTTCCGTTGCACAGTAAATTTGGGGGTTGGACAGACTCCTCCCAATCGTTCACCAAAACCGACTGGTCAGTTTTTGCCACGTCAGCTTTTCTCAAAAGTGACTGAAACTGACTAATAAGTGACTGACCACTGCCAACAGTCACGGTCAGTTTCTCGGTCACTTTTATTTAATATACATATTTAAAACACAATAATTAAAATAAATAAATTTTATTAAAATAAAAACAATACATTAATTAAAAAAATTATATTACATATCCTAAAACAAATTACAATAATAAAAAAGCATTACATTAATTAAAATATTATAATAGGAACTCGATTCTTCGTCTCCGGCTTCGTGTTCGTCTTCGTCCGAATCTTCATCTTGTGCCGGAAACATTGAATCGTACGTTTTCAACACATGTTTCCAAGCGGCTTTGATCATTTTTAGCTCCTTTTTTGATGCATGCTTCGGTATATTTTTACATAGAAAATTCAACACTTTGAAAGCTAACTTTTTTCGTTGAATTTTCGATAATTGTATTATTTGCGGTTTGTTGAAGGCGAGCGGTTTTCTTGACTTCGTCGAGAGCTTCAAGCTTTTCGTCTCGTATACTTCTTGATGAAGTAGCCACGTCTGATGAACCGGAACTTTTTGAAGCCTTGCAACCGGGTGGACAACTTAGCGGGTCGTCTTGGAACAACCTTTGCATATTAGTCGCAAGATTTGAGTTGGCCGGTTGGAAGTCATCCGCTTCAAGATTGACGGGTTCCGGGTCGGGTTCAAATGTACGTTTGTTGCTCATTACTCCTGACTCCATAAAAAATTTCGGGTAATATTTTAGTACATTCCAACATTGCTCGTAAACGAATTTACGTTTGTTATTTTGTTGCTTGAAGTGTTTTTGCGCGGCTTCTAAAACGTCTTCGTCTCGCGCACCGCTTTGAGGGTGAAGCTCAAAGTAGTTTCGGTAGATTGCATTGAATATTTTTGACATCGGGCGCAATCTTATTCCATTTGCGCGTAAGTTGATTAATGTTACGCTTTTCGGAGACTAACGAATTATAGTCTTTTTGTACTTTTTTCCAAAAATTCTCGCTGGTTTGCGAATTTCCTTGTACACCATTTTTGGAACAATGTATTCACCGTTCGGCCAAAATTCATGCCTCCTCGTCGGTCCACCGAACTTGCTTTCTTTTAAGCTTCGTGTCTTCTTGGGTTTCGGGTTGGGTTTCAACTTGAACTTCGTCTTCGCTTTCGGAGTCGGGTACGGAGAAATTTGTTTGTTGGTATGGGTTTCTGAAGTATGGGGGATTTTGTAGGTGTGAGGTTTGTGAATATTGTAAATATTGTGTTTGTTGGTAGTGTAAGGTTTGTGGTTGATGTCTTTCGTACCACCCTTGTGAATACGGGTTAGTAATAAGGGGTGCGTATGGTGCAAAACCGAATGGTTGAGACGGTTGAGAAGGTGTCTGAAAGCTTGATTGAGCGGACGAAGAACCGGATGGTGGACTTGAGTTTGGGATTGGATTATTCATCAAATTCTGCCACATATCTTGCGCTAAATTTGATGAAGATGTTTGTTTGTTTTTTGTTTTTAGGCATTTTGTGTATAAAATGGGTGTGGTAGTATGTAGTTTTTGTGTATGAAATGAGTGTGTAATTGTAAGAATTACAGAGTGTAGTAGTCGTTTTTGGTGTGAATTATAGTTGTTTGGAGTTGGTATATATATAGTAGTGATTGTTTATGAATTAGTGGGTATAATATATGTTGGGAAAAACAATGATCAAACCTAAGTTATAAATCTGAAGAGTCAAAATCTAACTCAGTTGTATTCAGGAAACTTAGTGAAATTCCTGAGTCTGTGTTTCTGAGTCTGTGCTACACAGACTGAAGAATTATTTCTGAGTCTGTGCTGCACAGACTGAAGATCCTCACAGACTGAAAGCCATGCTCTTTCAGAAGACTTATGAATTCATCATCTGAAGAATGAAGATTGAATACAGAAGGCTTCACAGACTGAAGTTCACAGACTGAAGATCACAGACTGATGAGCACAGACTGAAGAGCACAGATTGAAGAATGAAAGTACAAATATACAGGAGATATTCTTCTTTCCTTAGGCTAGATACAACTGATAAGATGTTTGAGAAAGGTCAAACATCATATAAAGGTTCTCTTCTCAGCAAAGAAACCTTTTACCTTTTTGCTTTTTCTATTTCCAAGAAAAGCAAAAAGGAAGGCGTGCAAAGTTGCCCAAGATGCATCTGTTATCCCTTGGACAACTATGTAAGCTGGATAATATAGAGTTACATCCAACTCTATAAATAGCAGTCCAAAAAGCACTGCTATCATCCAAGAAATTCAAGAGAATTAGTATACTAGACCTTTGAGCTTAGGCTAAAGCATTACCACACTTACTGTGAAGTTTGTAGTGATAACTGTATCTTTGTATACTATTTGGATCGTATTCAAACCATCTGTGTGGGTTTGAATACCTTGTCATCTTTGTGAGACAAACACTTTATTGTGAATAATACTTTGATTCATAATAAACTCTGTGTTAAAATTAATCTTGTTTTCCGCCTAGATTAATTTAAACTTGTTTGATATAAAACTTGGATATAAACTAACACGTTGAGATAACTGTTATTTAATCTGTATCTAAGTTTTGGGAACCTTGTGACCCAACAATATATATATATATATATATATATATATATATGTATGTATATATATATATATATATATATATATATATATATATGTATATATATATATATGTATGTGTATATATATATGTATGTATGTATATATATAAATGTTCAATGTAGAATGTTAAAAAAATGTAGAATGAAGGAACCAATATGATTGCTCCATTCCAATTACCCATTTTTACCTTTTTTCAAAATCTAAATATCTTACAAACGGTATATTCATAAATTATAAAAATTACACCGTTAAAATTAGCGTCTTTTTATCTTTAATTAGAGATCTAACATGACATACTTTCAACGAATTTTTTTTTCATTTTTTAATGGGTATGTGAAATTCGTAATAATAAATCACATGCAAGGTGAATATATTTACAATTAAATTATAAGTTTTAAATCACTATCTATAATCACATGTGAATAGAGGTGAACAAAAGTCGGGTTGGCCCTAACCCGACCCGACCCGAAAACCCGAACCGGGTTTTAGTCAACGAACGAAAAGTGGTTTTTGACCCAACCCGACCCGATTATAAGGGGGAAAAACCCAACCCGATACAAACCGGTTTGGGTTGAAAACCCGGTTCCAACCCGGTTTTTCTATAAAATTGCGTTTTTTTCGAGTTTTGAGCGTTTTAGGGAAAAACAATGTTTTTTTTCGATTTTTTTTCAATAGAATGGTAGTACATTAGGAATAAAACATAACTTAACAATATCTTAAAACAAAGTCTTCTAAAACTTCATAAAAATATTATTGAAATCAAAAAGTCTATATAATCCAATTCTTTTCGAGCGTTAAGCGTTTTAGGTAAAAACAACGTTTGGGCCAAATTTTTTTCATTGAATTCATAAAACATTAGTAATGGAAACATAATTGATCAATAACTTAACCAAAAGGTTTCTAAATCTTCTTAAAAATATTATTGAATCCAAAAAGTCTATATAATTCAAAGTGGTTCGAGCGTTTAGCGTTTTAAGGAAAAACAACGTTTGGGCCAAAAGTTTTTCATTGAATTCATAAAACATTAGTAATGGAAACATAATTGATCAATAACTTAACCAAAAGGCTTCTAAATCTTCTTAAAAATAATATTGAATCCAAAAAGTCTATATAATTCAAAGTGGTTCGAGCGTTAAGCGTTTTAAGGAAAAACAACGTTTGGGTAAAAAAATTTTTCATTGAATTCATAAAACATTAGTAATGGAAACATAATTGATCAATAACTTAACCAAAAGGCTTTTAAATCTTCTTAAAAATATTATTGAATCCAAAAAGTCTATATAATTCAAAGTAATTTGAGCGTTAAGCGTTTTAAGGAAAAACAACGTTTATGCCAAAAAAATTTCATTGAATTCATAAAACATTAGTAATGGAAACATAATTGATCAATAACTTGACCAAAAGGCTTCTAAATCTTCTTAAAAATATTATTGAATCCAAAAAGTCTATATAATTCAAAGTGGTTCGAGCGTTAAGCGTTTTAAAAAAAAAAAACGTTTGTGCCAATTTTTTTTCATTGAATTCATAAAACATTAGTAATGGAAACGTAATTGAACAATAACTTAAACAAAGGTCTTCTAAAAAAATATTATTGAATTCAAAAAGTCTTCATAATTCTTCATAATCTTTATAATCTTCTTGAATATAAGTCTTTATAATCTTCATAAGTCTTCATAATCTTCAACTTATATTAATCTTCAATTCTTCAAAAGTCGAAATCTTCTTCGGAGGTAGCCTCGCGCGAAGCTTGATCGAGAGCAATTTTTTTCTCGGAAAGTGATATTACCATACCCTCTTCCACCTCGACATTATGTATATCTCCTTCGTATTCCATTTCACCTTCAAGACTTGAAACATTTTGTATTCGTTTAGCGGCATCTAAGTGGTCCTTCAAACAAATACACATCTCTAAGGAGGCCGGTGTGAGTCTTGTTCTTCGTATAGATAATACCCTGCCAATTAGAGAAAATGCGGATTCCGAAGCTACTGTAGAAGCTTGGACGGTTAGTAAATCTCGGGCCATGATGGTTAGAATGGGAAATTGAGATTCCCTCTCTTTCCACCAAGCCAAAATATCAAATTGCTCGAACTCATTGGGTAGAATAGTGGACAAAAAATCCGTTGCGGTATATCTCCCATATTCGCTAGTGGTTTGGTTACCATCACCCCTTGCCCGTTTATGATTTTCTTGTCTTAAACTATTATATAAGTTAAGCATTGCATTGTTGGAAGAAGATGAACTAAACGTTGTGGAAACCGAACTAGCCGGCACATTTATTGTGGAACTATATTTTTGAAAATATACGCCAAATAAATCTTGTAAACAACCCTTAAAATATGTTTTTGTATTATGTGAAAACATTGGGTTCTCTTCATTCAAATCCAAATTGTGACAAATGTTATCGATAAGCATTTCCACCCCGGAAATGTTCAAACACGTGTTCAATGCGGCGGAACAAGTAATTACCGGTGGCATTTCTTGAAAATATTTTTTTAGTTTTTCTTTCATGGGAGCCACCATCTTTTCAAATAAAGCACCTTCATATTCGTATTCGTTTAATTTTGAAGTCATCAACCAAATTTGATTAATTACCAAATAACTAGTAGGATAATAAACACCCGATAATAAAGTTGTCGCGGTTTTGAAAACTTTGAGCAATTCGGTTAATTTTTTAATAACCTCCCAAAATTCTATGGGAAATGGTGTTGCAAGACCTTTGTGAACAAGTTGATCATGAAAAACTTGTAAACAGTCACGTTGGCGTAAACCACATACAAACATATGGTAGGTCGAATTCCATCTAACGGGCATATCCCAATTAGGGGTTAAAAAAATGGAATCCGTTTCTTTACACAATCTCATATAAGCTTTGTATCTAAGTTTACCCTTTTGAAATATGTCTTGTAACATAATTTTATACGCCAATTTTACGGCGTCTATTTCTTCAACCGCTAGTCCCGCTTGCACAATCAAGTTAATGATGTGTGCAACACATCGACTATGATAAAAAATGTCCTTCAAAGGTTGTCTGTATTTTAGTATTAATTTGAAACGGCGAGTATATTATTACTCGCGTTATCAAACGAGATTGAAAAAAACCTTTTCTTGTAATTTAAACGTTTTAATTACATATCGTAACATGTAAAATAAGTTTTGACCCGTGTGAGGATACTCAAAGTCTTCAAAAGCAATGGTACGTTTCATCATTTGCCAAGTTACGGGATCAACCCAATGTGCGGTAACACAAAGGTACGAACCGGGCAAACCATGAGGAGCCGACCAAACATCGGTTGTTAATGATACACTTGTATTTAAGTTTTCAAAACCAATTATTAGTTGTTTTTTAGCTTCTTTCCACAATTTAAGGGCATCACGTTTAAGAGTAATACGACTTACATGATTATATCACGGTTGAAGAGTATTTTGAATCACCCTAGTAAGTCGAGGGTTGTCGAAGTGGTTGAATGACAAAGCTTCTTGAATCACAAAACTCGCAAAAGGTTCTCGACACCGTTCCGCTTCGTATGCAAATATAGCTCCATCTCGTGACATAGAAGCTTGACCACTTGCTTCCAAATTAGTTTTGAGTCCCACACAATACTTTTCTTTATGATGTTTCAACGTTGTGTTGGAGTCGACTTTTAAGAATTTCCCACATCATTTACAATGTGCCTTAGTCGTACCATCTGACAACAACACTTTGTCGTATAAATCCCACACCTCCGGATTTCTTTTGTTAGCCAATTTTCGAACAATCGTTGGTGAATTTGAAGAACCAACACCGAAGGAAGAGGAAGAAGATTGAGTTGCTATTTGAGAAATGTGAATTTTGTATGCGTTTTGAGTTTGTATGAGTGTTTGAATGTTGTAATTGAACCTAAACTCAAGGTTTGTATATATAGTAAACTTGGGATGGCAAAATGGTAAATAAATAGTGAAAAAAGGGTCAAATACACAAAATAACGTTCATATAACGTTAAAAAAACCCGGTTTTTAACCAGTTTTAAACCGGTTTTTGAAATCGGGTTCAAAAAAACCGGTTTCAACCCGGGTTCTAACGTTCAAATGCCAAACCAGTTTGTACCCGACGGGTTCTAGAAAACCCGAACCGGGTTGGGTCAAACCGGGGTTTGACCGGGTCGATTTTTCGGGTTGGGTTTAGAACCCGTTTTTTTTTTGTTCAAGCGTACATGTGAATAATCAAATTTATAAATTATAAGTTTAAAATCACATAAAAATAATTTATTTGATAATTTAATAAACCTTCAAAAAAATTTTTAGTTATAATCACATGTGATTAAACATTAAATTAGTAATCACATGTGAATAAAGTGTAAATAAATACGAATTTTAAATAATTGTTTATAATTATATATGAAAATAAATATACATCTGAAATCACATGTGAATTATCAGATATTATCACATAATTCATTTTGAAAAACATATGTGATTAAACCTCAAATCAATAATCACATGTGATTTTGACCGTAAACAAATGCAATTCCTAAATCTTATTTATATTTGTTTATATGATTGAATAATAAGTTGTAATCATGTGTGAGTTAACATCCATAATTGATGAATAGTCGTGTACCAGTTATATTTACTCATGAATCACATGTGATTATATAAGTCAAATTTTCTACGACCCAATAAAAATGAAATTTTTTTTTTGTTGAAAGTATAGATTGTGGGATCTCTAATCGAAGAGAAAAAGACGATGATTTCGAATATGTAATTTTTATAATTTTTGGTCATGTTGTTTGTGAGATATTTGATTTTAAAAATACGAGTGAAAATTGAGTTTTAATGGAAATGGAGCAATCCTATTAGTTCTTTCATTATTTACTTTTTTAACATTCTACATTAAACCCACATATATATAGGGCGTTGATATATATATATATATATATATATATATATATATAACTAATCGAGGATAACTTCTTTCCTACTTGGATGCCCTATCTATTTGACAAATAAATAAAACTAAATAAAAATCATATGTGTCTTCACTGTAACTTTTTAAAAATCTTAGATGGCATAGTTTAATCTCCTTGCCACATTATATAATAAATTCAAAAAATTAAGTTAAATCTCATCTATAAAATTCAAATCTCTTACTAATTTATAGCTATTTTTTCTCAATAATCTATTAGGTTTTATTATAATTATTGATAATCCATATCATACCTCTACTGAAATTCAATCTCAATCTGAATAAATATATAATCTCAATAAATATATAATACATAGTAAGTTTCAATTGGGTTCATTTAATAAAATATAATAAATATTAATGTTGGTTCAAAGTTGAATTATTAATATACTTGCATTAGATTGATATGTTCAGTTGAATTTTATTGGTTTCATGTAACGGTACGAAGTTGTGGATGAAATTTTTAATTATAACTAATAAAGAGAATAAAATAAAAATATAATAAAATCAACTGATGACATCTAAGCGGATTCTTTATGCAAAAAATATTACGTAATTACAGTTACTTTGTGACACTATTTATATTCAAACATTTAGCCGCCCATCGGACGGGCACAAAAACTAATATATATATATATATATATATATATATATATATATATATATATATATATATATATATATATATATATTAAAGAATGCTGTTGAGATCAACAGATACTATCTTTTTTTTTCATAACGGTAACAACACAAAAAAAAAACCTTGGCTCGCCATTCGTAGGAAAACCGACCACAAAAACCGACGGCCGGAACCGATGAGGAAACAAATGCAGTTATTCATTCGTAGGAAAACCGACCACAAAAACCGACGGCCGGAACCGATGAGGAAACAAATGCAGTTATTTCTGATCCTGATAGACTTGATAACATTAAGGAAATGGAGTGCAATGTACTTAAAGGGAGCAGTGGATCGAGAAGTGAAAACTATTGTTGCTAATGGTATTACTCATACCGAATGATACATCATCTGTAAGAGATTATGAGAGGAGTAGTGATAAATATTTGGATGAAAACAAAGGCCTGATGCGAATGTAGTTGATTGGTTTAATAAAAATTGTTCGTTAGTCACTATTCGACTATTCTTTGTGAAGATCAATAGATTTTTTTTATACGATGTGTACTTTGACTGATATGAATTATATGGTTTTTCATGGGAATGTTGATGCTGAAGGATCTGAAGCTCATCATGTTTGTAAGTTTCATTGCTGTGATCACTGCTAGTTTTAATAGTTTTTTACTTGAAGGAATGTTATTTGAGACATGTAGATGTATCTTCTGTGAAATCGGAGACAGGGAGCGAAAGAGTGATTCAATGTCTTGAAGCAGCCATAGAAAGAGGAGTATCTGAGGTACAAAAATGTTATCGATATCTTATCTTTATTGTTATTTTTTAGATGTTACAAGACCGGAAGATTTTTTACAAGACATGTAGGAAATCTGATATCGTTATCGGTATTAGGGGTCATTTATGTGCATTTTATGTTCCGATACGCTTCTTGATGTAATAAATGAGCATAGTGGTGTGATCTAATAAAATCTGCTCGCTTTTGCACTTGTAGAGAATCACTCGAATCTAGCGCTGTAGTCAAGCCGAGCCGAGCTCGAATTCGACAAGGCTCGACTCATTTTAAGATAAGCTCCAGCTCGGCCAAATAGCTCGACGAGCTTTCACGATACATGCTCGAGCTCGGCTCGAAAATGTGTCAGGATGGCTCGAGCTCAGGATCGAACTCGATAAAAGCTCGACTCGACCGAGTTGAAGCTCGAGCCGAGCTCGAGTTGCTCGATAAAAGCTCGACTCGTTCGCAGCCCTACTCGATTCCAAGTGTATCATTGCTTGGTAAGTTTTGATACGTTTGTTGATGTAAATAAATGAGCATTTTGGTTTAATATTCTAAAGGCTCACTTTTGCAACCGTAGAGAATCACTTGATCTTGCAATGGTAAATCAATAAATTGTAGATAGTCGTGGTCGGTTGATCCAGGTATGGTGGATAATGAAGATGAAGAAATTAAGGATTATTGGTCGGTTGAATTTTCATGGAAATTAAGGTCACGTGAGAGATCATGTGACCAAGTTATGAAGTCAAACACTCAAATTTTATCAATTTTTCAAGTTCAGGGTACCATAGTGTACCTTTAATAGTTCAGGGTACCATTAGACCTAGTTAGCCAAGTTAAGGGTACCAATGTATCATACTTATACAAAAGATGACGGCTATTTCTGGAATCTGACAATTAGTAAATATGTTATTGTTGATATGCCTAGGGTGTTATATGATCCGTTTATATATATTTTAGGTTTTGCGGTTTGTCCTAACACACATGATCCTAAGATTGTCAAATGGTTGAAATCGGAAAGTGTAAGTGACATCCCATCCCAAGTTGAGATCTTCACATTAAGCAAAGGAGTTTGGAGAAATCCATTAAGTACGAATTTCCCCCCTAAATCAATTGAATTTGGTTGGTTCAATGTAGTAATAGAGGGGCTTATTTATTGGCCAGCTTATGAAGTGACTAATCCTAATACGGGTTATACTCTACTTATGTCTTTTAATTTTTACAACCGAAGAATTTAGCGTATCAGTTCTCTTTGGATTTGTCCATCTCTAAGCGAAGGGATTCCCTTGCTGTGCTTGAATATTATTACACGAGAAAAAAGTTTATGGTATGTGGAAGACAGAGAATGGCGTTTCAAAATCGTCTGAAAAGTTATGCAACATTGAGGCACCTTTCTTTTTAATAGATAATTTGGTTGGATATACAAAGAGTGCTGAAGGTATAATTGAAAGGGAATATGAGCGTAACTTTTTATCTTGTGGATTACATAATCTCTTGGTGTATGACCCTTAGCACATCAATGATCTTGTAACTGATGGAGTAGCTTCATCATTCCTTGTGTTTCTGTACACGGAAACGCTGCTTTTACTTGACCAATGAGAATGTAGTACCTTGTATTAGCCGTAAGATCAATGGCGAAGTTTGGTTTGAAAAGATGATTTTTGGAGCAGGAACGCAAGGAATATAAATTGAAGTAAAACTTTTGTGCATTAATTTACATAATTGAAAGGTGAACGTATCACATTTAGATTATTGTTTATTCCCTGCGAGATGAATGTTTCTAATTTGTGTTATTAATGAATCTTACAAATCTGTGTGCATTATGCACAGAACATGGTATATCAAGAATGGTTTGTTATTTTGGTTAAGTAGCAATTTTGTTACCCTACTATATACTAGACTGTACTATATGTCTATCTCATGAACATGGTCAAAGGTATGGCTGTGTTTGATTGCTGCCGAATGGAATAATTTAGTGCTGAGTGCTAAATCGATCAACATTTCAGTGTGTTTGATAAGGTAAAAGAGAAACCTTGGATGGAGAGGAGATGCTGAACGAACTACTGAATGGTTCATAAGTCAGGGATAAACAAAATGATTAAACAGTACTTCATTGCTACTTTTGCTGCACTATTCTTTTTCATTCATAAGCACTGATTTTCTGTTCAATATTATTCATACTTTAAAAGGGATTTTGATGATTTCAAATAGCTGTTTTTTTCTATGATTTCAGCTGCTTTCATTCTTTTTATGTTGCGTTATCGTATTTCACATTGCTGTTTTAATAGAAGAACAACGCCTGAATATATTGACATAACACAATATATGTTGATTGATTTTGCTGTAGCATCATATCCTTGATCCTTCTATTTCTTATAATCTGTGACCTCTTATGTGTGACTCAAGTGCTCGATATAATGCCCCAAAAAGACTTCCACTCCAACAGTTGTACTTTTGGTACCAAAATTAGTGTGAAATGTTTATCGAAACAATTTGTTTTTTTTAAAAGGCCTCTTTCCTTATTATGAAATGTAAAACCCAGTAGTTATTTTACGTATGTTTTTATATTTTTCTATATATTAGTTAGTGAACTGGTTAGGGCTTGTAAAGACTGCAAGGTCCTCTCAGGCAAGACTGGTTCTTCCTAACACAAATTGTTGGTCCTGATAGTTAGTGAGGAGGTAGAGGACATGACTCAAAAACCACGAATCTTGTGGAAAAATTTACAGGGAGAGGTGGCAGAGACTTTTAGAGCGATAGTTATAGACAGAGTTAGTGAGGAAACTAAATAAAATAAAATCTCTTCAAAAACAAAACAAATAAAACTTTAGGAAACTAAATAAGTAGAATTTTAAACTTGGCCAGCTGTCTCCAATCCTTCCACCATCTGACCTCCATCATTCTCTCCCACCGGAGAAAAACTCGACACCGAGTTTTCCGGATACATTGGCTCGTCATTGGGATAAAATGGATAGATATCCGCAACATTAAATGTCTTGGATATACCCATGTGATTGGGCAGTCCGACAACATATGCATTGTCATTGATCTTCCGTTCAATACGATATGGACCATATTTCCTGGGTTGAAGCTTGCTATACTGGCCAACTGGAAATCGTTCTCGTCATAGAAACACCATCACTTGATCACCAACAACAAATCGTTTTTCCCTACGATGCTTGTCAGCCGCTGTTTTTATATTTCACCTTCGACTCTTCAATCTTTTGCTTCACTTGTTCAGCTACTGTTTGCCAGTTTTCTGCAAGGTGCTTTGCAGCAACATTGTTGTCGGGACCTTTAGGCAGCTCCAACAAATCAACAGTATGCTTGGGCGTTCTGGTATACACAATAGAAAATGGGGATCTTCCCGTGGTTCGTTTATTTGTAGCTTCTATCTGGCCATCTGTTTGTGGATGCACAGTGCTGCTATAATTGAGAGAGGAATCAAACATGTGCCATAAAGTCCTCCAAAAGTGGCTAAGGAACTTGCTGTCTCGATCAGATGTTATTGATTTCGGAACACCGTGCAATCGCATCACCTCCCTGAAGAATAACTTGGCTATCCTTTGTGCATCTGCCATCTTTTTACATGGAATAAAATGGGCCATCTTGGAGAACCTGTGATCACAACAAAAACAGAATCCATACCTCTTTGTGTTTCAGGTAAACCCAAGATGAAATCCATAGATAAATCCTCCCAAATATGATCAGAACAGGTAATGGCGTGTATAGACCAACATTTTATGTCTGACCTTTAGCAGTTTGACATACATAGCACCGTTGAACCAACTTGCTGACATCTCGTCTTAAATGGGGCCAAAAGAATCTTTCTTGAACCGCAAGTAGTGTTTGTCTCTTCCCAAATGACCCGCAAGGCCACTGCCATGTAGATCACGAATTAGTTTCTCCCTCAAAGAAGAACGAGGAATACAAAGATGGTTACCTTTCATCAAATAGCCATCATGTATGTGAAAATCTGCACAAGGTTGATTTTTTGTGCATTGACTCCAAATCGTGCCAAAGTCTTCATCAGACTCGTAAAACTCCTTCATCTGTTCAAACCCCACAATCTCATTGCTTAAAGTGATAAGAACATCAACCCTTCTACTCAATGCATCAACTACTTTGTTTTGTACTCCTGATTTGTGCTTTAATATAAATGGGAATTTTTGTAGAAATTGTATCCATCGGGCATGCATATCTTTGTTAATACGGGTTTGGCGATTCAGATGTTTGAGAGCATCACAATCTGAATATAAAATAAATTCACGCCCTACAAGGTAGTGTTCCCAAGTCTTTAAAGCCCGAACAACAGAATAAAATTCTTTGTCGTACGTGGACCAGTTTCGCCTAGCATCAGATAGTTTTTCGCTATAGAAAGCCACCGGTACCCACCCCATTTGCATCACAATCGACCTCAAACAACAGGGGCTGAACACAGATTTTCTTTCAAGATCATAAAGCTTTTTCGGCTTCTTTACTCCATAGAAACTTACCCTTCTTCAAACATTCTGTCATTGGGGTTGCTAAGGTGCTGAAATGTTTAATAAAACACCTATAAAAACTAGCCAATCCAAGAAAACTACGTACCTCGGTCACGGTTTTTGGTATTGGCCACTCTTTAATAGCTCGCACCTTCTTCGTATCTACCTCGATCCCATCTGCACTCACAACAAAGCCAAGAAACAACAACTTTCTTGCCATAAAGCTGCACTTTTTAGAATTTGCATAAAGCTTATTCTCTTGCAGTGTTGTCAAAACCTCTCGTAAATGCACGAGATGTTCCTCTTCTGTCTTGCTATATATCAATATGTCATCAAAATAAACGACTACAGATTTGCCTATAAAAGGTTTTAGTACCTGATTCATTACTCGCATAAAGGTACTTGGTGCATTCGACAACCCGAAGGGCATTACCATCCACTCGTATAGCCCTTCTTTAGTTTTAAAGGCTGTTTTCCATTCATCCCCGGGTCTAATCCGTATTTGGTGGTATCCACTTTTTAAGTCGATTTTGGAAAAAATAACAGATCCACTCAATCTGTCAAGCATATCCTCCAGCCTTGGAATTGTAAACTTTTACCCAATGGTAATCTTGTTAATTGCTCGGCTATGCACACACACCCTCCAACTCCCATCTTTCTTGGGTGTCAATAGGGCCTGTACAGTACACGGGCTCATACTTTCTCTAACATATCCCTTTTGCAACAACTCTTGAACATGTTGTTGTAGAATTTCACTCTCTTTAGGACTCATCCTATAATGAGAGAGATTTGGGAGGCTTGCTCCTGAAATCAAATCGATACGATGTTGTATATCTCGCATAGGAGGAAGCCCATTAGGTAGCTCTTGAGGCATAATAGTAGTAAATTCTTCTAACAACAATTTCAACGCCTCAGGGTGTGCTGCGGGTAGTTTATCATCAACCATAAACATCAGTTTTGCAATTAAAGCATGAACAACACGAGATTCCTTTACGGCAGCCCCCCTATTTCCCGTTCAGATTGTGTGATGGTGATGTAGGATTGTCCCTGCTTTGTTGGTGTGTTGGACCCTTTGTTAGCTCTCAGAGGGAGTAGCGTGAACTTCACTCCCCCCTTCTCTAACCTGTATATATTATCCCTTTGGCATGACACGCATCAACATCGAATTGCCATGGCCTACCAAATAATAAATGGCACGCATCCATATCTACGATGTCACAATAAACCTCATCTTTATATTGACCGATAGAGAATGGCACCTTACAACGTTCTGTCACGTGAATCTTCTTAGCAGCTTTGATCCACCCAATTGTGTATGGTTGTGGGTGTTTTTCAGTTGGTAATTGTAGAGTACTAACAGTTTCTCTTCCAATAATATTTTCACAGCTACCGCTATCTTTGATCAGATCAAACACACGACCATTAATAGTGCACCTAGTGTGAAATAGGTTGTGCCGCTGAGTTTTCTCCTCTTGTTTAGGGGTAAACATCAACCTTCTTATTACGTTGACATGCTCTTCACTTTCTTCATCCTCGTACTCACCGTCATCTTCAACTCCATCCGGCCTACAATACACGTTGTCGTTCGAGTCTCTTTCTACAATATTAACACCTTTTCTGTTCGGACACTCCTTCGACCTATGCCCTGGTTGATTGCATCTGAAACATTTCCCAGAAGTTGGCCTGGCATAGGGGTTGTTCTTTTGGGTATCTTTCTGCTCTACAGGCCTTTTACCCTATGACTTGTCATCCTTTCGATCATTGATTGCACGATTTTCAGAAGTTGTCTTAAGGTTCTCCATGGGAGACTTGTATTAATTGTCTCCGCTAAAACCACGTTTATTCGAATCCCATCTGTTTCCCTTCTCTTGCATCATCACTTCCACTTTAATGGCCATGATCTTCGCCTCATTTAAAGTCCAAAAAACTTGAGCCCCAATCTTGTCTCGAATATGAGGTTTTAACCCGTCAAGGTACCTTGCAACTTGTTGTCCTTCAGTTTCCCGTAAATCATTCCTTTCAGCGAGTCTCATAAATTCAGCCGTGTACTCGTGTACCGTTCGTTGACCCTGGTGGCATCTTTGGTATTGCTGGAACAAGATTTGCTCGTAGTCTGGTGGAAGGAAATCTCTGCGCAGCAACTGTTTCAACAGTTTCATTCTATACCAGGTACAAATTGGTTGTTTACCTTCACGGTGTCTCCTATTTTGTAACCTCTCCCACCAGGCAGAAGCACCTCCTTTTAATCGACAAGCCACTAGTCGTACTCTTTTCTCTTCCCGTGTTTCCATATACTCGAAAAATCTTTCAACCTCAGCAAGCCGATCAATGAAATCTTTGATGCCCAAGCTCCCATTGAAAGTAGGTATGTCTACCCTCAGTTTAAATTCATCATTACGCTCGAAATTGTTACCTCGATACCCTCCACGACCAACACCTCGTCTATTAGGTCGATGGTGGTTAGTGACCCACACATCATCATCTTCTTTTGAGTCATCTTCGTTGGCTGGATGCCAATGATTGTTCATAGCACTGGGTCTAAAGTTAAGATTGCCAGGAGCACCTCCATCTCTTGGACGTATCTCATCCTCATCCCGATCTCTGTTTGCGTTCAACACCAAAACATCAAGTCAATCCACAATGTCTTCAAGGCGTTGTTCCAAACGTCGGATCCAGATTTGTTAACGCTGTCCCTTGAGCCTGAACCTCAGCCTGCAAGGTTTTCATGTCCTGAACACCGTCACGGACATTAGTTTCACCTTCTTTGCCACCACCTGCCATCAGATCAGAGGGAGGGACAAAAGTTGGCTCTGATACCGATTGACACAACGAGAAAGACAAATAAGAACACCGAGCTTTTAATTACTGTCAAGAAAAGTTTGTTTCTGATAATTTTCTGAATGAATACCAAAAACAATACATCGACCTTTTCTAACCTCCAGACCCAATCCAAAAAGGAAACTATATAAAATAAAATCTCTTCAAAAACAAAACAAATAAAACTTTAGGAAACTAAATAAGTAGAATTTTAAACTTGGCCAGCTGTCTCCGATCCTTCCACTATCTGTCCTCCATCATTAGGGCAAACGAGAGGTATAAAAAAGCCAAAAGAGACGCAAAGAAGGCAGTTGCTATAGCAAAAGAAAAAGCGTACGAAGACTTTTACATGAAACTTGACTCGAAAGAGAGAGCTAACGATATCTTCAAGATAGCTAAAGCAAGGGAGAGTACTTCTCTACTTTTTTCAACGGAAGAGGAGAACTAGAGAGCATTACTACAGGACAACAAGTACAAAACAACTACTCCTGCACGAGGATTCGACAGGAGGAAGTAAGGTCGGCCCTACGGAAGATGGGGAGACGCAAAGCCGTAGGACCTGACCAAACTCCTGTAGACTTATAGAGGCATGGAGGTGCTTTGGAGACGGTGGAGTGAGGTGGCTTACAATTCTTTTCAACAAGACGTTTAAAAGTGCCAAAATGTCAAAGGAATGGAGACTCAACGAGATTATTCCGATTTACAAGAACAAAGGTAACACGCAAATTTGCAGCAACTACAGAGGTATAAAACTAGAGTAATGCTACATAGGCCTACTTATATAGACCTAAAACTAGACCTAAAACTAGACCTAATTTTTTTTATTGGTTGATTTTTTCTCTCTCTTAATCTCATCCAATCAATTTTTCAGATCTACCAATCACATTTTTAGGCCTATATTTAGGCTTACAAGTTTAGATCTCCCAATCATTTTTGATAAAACTACTTAGTCATACCATGAAGCTATGGGAACGAGTGATTGAGACTAGACTTCGATGCGAGAAAAAAGTTTCAGAAAACGAATTCGGTTTTATGCCATGACGTTCTTCAATCGAGGCGATTCACATTATCATAACTCTTATGGAGAAGTACAGGGATAAGCAAAGAAACCTGCACATGACTTTCCTAGACCTGGAGAAAGCCTATGATAGTGTCCCACACGAGCTAATCCAGAGGACACTCAATGACAAAGCAACCCCAAGTAGATACATTAGAGCTTTTCATGATATATACGAAGTGGGCGAAGACTTGCGTATGTACACCAGTGGGGAACACCGACTATTTCCCTGTGTCAGGGATCAACCCTTAACCCATACCTTTTTGCCTTAATCCTGGACGAGCTGTCGCGTATGATACATGAGTGCATCCTGTGGTGCTTGATATTCACTGACGATTTTGTTCTGGCAGCGGAAACAAGAGATGGGCTAAATAGAAGGCTGGAGCAGTGGAGGGAGGTCTTAGAAGACCAGGGTCTACGGATCAGTCGACAAAAAACTGAATACCTACGGTGTAACTTCGACAGAAACGAGGACGAGCAGAACGTTGGAGTGGACATCCGCATTGGGGACCAGATCCTACACCCACAAGATTATTTTAGATACCTGGCCTCAGTGCTACACAATCCAGGAAGGAGCAACGAGGACGTGACTCACCTTGTAAAGGTAGGTTGGCTGAAGTGGAGAGTGGCGACAGGCGTCATATGTGACAAGAAAGTCCTTCTTAAATTGAAAGGTTAATTTTATAAGGTAGCAAGAAGACCTGCTATGTTGTACGGAGCGGAGCGTTGGCCGATGACTAAGGCTCAAGAAAGGAGGGTGGAAATGAGGATGCTAAGATAGACATGTGGTAAAACCATGTTAGATATTATACATAATGAAGTTTTTAGGGCGGAACTTGAAGTCGCGAGCATCAACAAGTTGAGGGACAAGATGGTTTGGACTTGTAAAGAGGAGACCACAAACGACACCAATTAGGAGAGTGGATATTTTATATGTATATTAGGGTGTTACATGTAGATTGAGGTGTATGTAGTATTAAGATAGATAGGTATGATGGTTTAGCTAAATATATACTCATATTATTCATACTTCTATTGATATAAATATCTATACATTTATATTTATATATTTACATTTATATTTATTTTATATTTTTATTTATATCTATATTTATATGTTTATTTATATTTATATTTATTTAGCATGGTTATATACCTACAATTATTTTTTTTACATTAATATTTATATCTATATCTATTTCTATACCTTTAATTATTATATTATTACTATCATTTGTATTTACTACTACTACTACTATTAGTATTAATATTACTATTATTTATTTATTCATTTATTTATTTACTACTTCCCCGTTCGAATTTATTAGTCCACATTTCCTTTTTTCGTTGTCCCAAATTAATTGTTCACTACCAAATATACCAAATATAGATAAAAAAATTAGATCAAGTTTACCGTATTATCCATACTTGAAACTATTATTACAGATTTTAAAGAAAATAATTAATAAAAAAATTGTCATTCTGCAAAACGGCAGTAATAATTATATTCTTATTAAATTGGTCAGGTGACAATTATTTTAGAACGGAGGGAGTATTTCTTTTTATGTATACGAGTATGCTAGAGGTCTTTCTAGAAGCATCTCTTTACCTTTGAGTAGGGGTATGACTGTCTATATCTTACCTCTCCCATACCCCCCACCCTCGGCGGGAGTGGGTAGTATTGTTGTTGTTGATTGGGTGCAAACCCATGTCCTCTATCACAAATTAGTTTTAGAGTGAAACCTCAGAGGGTTATGTGTTGGACATTCTCTTGGGCTAAAATTGGTCCTAATAAGTGGTATCATAGGTACGGTTGTAGACCGGATGTGGATGAAGCAGCGTGACGCAAGACGAAGTGGAGCAAACCTCTCAGTCTGACCTCAGCGAACGATGAGTCAATCATGGAACCTTGTACCAAAAGTCTCTATGATGTGATCCCAGTCAGGTTGATAGTTATGAGGTTACGACGTTACTGAATAAGGTTGGATCGGATCCTAGAGCCTTGTACCGAAAGTCTTCCTGATGTGTACCTAGTCAGGTCGAGTGCCGAGTTTGTGATGATATTGAATAAGGTTGGATCAGGTGGACTATCGTTATCGTTGATTCGTTAGAAGGGAGACTCAATAATGGACTTGGGTTTGAGGGGAGAATTGTGGGTGCAAACTCATGTCCCACATCGAAAAATAAAGGAAAATAATGACATTGTAGTAGTTAATGGTGAGGTGGTTTTTAAAATTTGTAGCAGTAGAAATTTCAAATGCTTCTAATAGTAATTAACTCATAAAGATTTTGTAGTTATGGTAACCATTTGGTGATGACCTAGTGGTAAGAGTGCCCGAATGAGTTCCTAGAGGTCACGGGTTCGATCTCTTCTGAGTAAACATTTACCAAATGACCAGGGGAAGATTCGAAAACGGCCACGGTAATAGTTAGATCGCGTACATCACGAGCATAAGCTCGGCTACCCCGAGGGAGCCTGTTATAAACGAGATTACCTTCTTCTTCTTTTTTTTTTTAAAAAAAAGGGTAACATACATTGATTTGCTTATGTGCTAGAGGAAATGTAAAACTAGTAGTTTTTTATACGTTGCAAGAATTGTAAATTATTTCGTACAGAAAATTTACAAAAAAGGCCTCTTGGAAAAAGTACAAAAAAATAGTACAAAAAAGGTCTCTTTGGAACATTTTGTCCCCATCCCTTTTAAAGTTTTTATGTTTAATTTCTTTGAACGTTTTGCCCATGTCCTATTTTCTTATACCACCTGTCGTCGTGACCGATCTTTGTAGATGAATGGCCGCCATGTCATCACTACAATATATATAGTGTTGACTTAATATGTGATATGGTTGGACTAATATTTTCTTAGATTTAGCTCCTAAAATCACGTGAATAAAATCAGCCGGCAGTAGAATAATTTTTTTTCTCAATTGTCATAGTTTATTCTCTTGTAAATAGATGCATCTTTCCTTTAACTCGAACCCTTTTAAAGCTTATAAGAAGACACTGATGTATACAGAAAGAGATGAACAAAAGAAATAAGATGAATACCAATTTCTATATGTTATCAGAGCTAGAACATCTATAATTTTATTGTTTCTTTTTTCTTTTTAGAGAATAATATAGAGAAAAAAAACCATTTTATTTGAGTGAGTTTGAGAGATGGGAAATGATACCCTCTCTACAGGGAATTCAAGTCTTGAAGACCTAATGATGAGGACGCGATTAACGAGTTGTCAGATAAGTTTATGGATCAATGAGAGCGTGGAAAACGTGTAAAGAAACGCGAGTGAAAGGGTTCGATGCAGGGGAGGAGCAACACCGACTAAAATCTGATCTATTTGGTGCTGAGGCTGAAAATTTACATCAGAGAGGAGCAACACTGATTAAAGGTTTTCTCAGCACCGATTAACTAACATTTCATTCAGTGCTACGCGAATCCGAATTTTTTATGTTTTAAGGAGTTTTATTTTATTTAATTAGTTTTTAATTTTGATAAAAGATTAGGATTTTGTTTCCTAATCAAGTTAGATTATTAGCTATTTAGGTAATAAGAGTTCTACGCTTTCAATGAGACTCCTCTAATAAATAGTTAGGACAATTGTTATTATTTACTTACGCATTAATTATATTTTCTCTTAGTTTTCAAATTTGATATTCGTTTGGGGTTATTACGTTTCTTGTTCTGCGTCACCTAACATCCAAGTTATCACAGATGTTAATTCAGAATTCAACATCGACGGTTGTCAAGCCTGTTGCTGCACCAATCGGCATCAAGTTAGATGACTTGAACTATGGTTTGTGGTCCAAAGTGGTAGAGATGTGTATCTCTAAAGACAAATTGGGATACATAAATGGAGATACTTCACAACCAGCGGAAACATATCCGAACTTCAGAAAATGGAGGACCAAAAATGCAGTTGTGAAAGGGTGATTAATCAATTCCCTAGACCCGAAACTGACTGGGAACTACATTAGGTTTCCAACAGCCAAGAGAATATGGGATGCGATTACCATTATATATTTTGATGGCACAGATACCTCGCAAGTTTATGATCTCAAGAGGAAGGTGACGAGATTGAAACAAGCTGGAGGATCAATTGAATCGTATTACAATACTCTGCAAGGACTTTGGAAATAGAATTGATTTTCGACGCTCCAAATCCTATGACATGTGAAACTGATATTCAAAAATATAACTCTTTAATCCAAGAGGATATAGTTTATATTTTTTTGGATGGACTCGACGATCGTTTGGACAAAATTAGAGGCGATGTACTTCAGCTTTAACCATTCCCAACCATCGAACAAGCCTATGGCCAAGTCACAGAGAAGACTTGAGGCAAACCGTGATGTTATCGAAAGAAGATAGTAACCAGAGTATGATTATTGTGTCAAAGGGAGGGCAAAGGTTACATCAGTCTTCACTTCAGGCAGGAACGCATAGACAACCACACTCTTTGGTAAAGTTGAAATCGGAAGAGGGAGGATGTACAGAATGCGGGAACATAAAACACAAACCAAGGAAACGTGTTTCAAAATACACCGATACCCAGATTGGTGGCATGAAATTAAGGTAAAGAAAAAGTGTGATTGTGCACGAGCGGCCCTTATAGATGCCGGAGAAGCTACTACTGAACCTCAACTTTCTTTTATATCTCACGAAGAATATCAAATGGCTCAAGAAAATTTCTCTTCATCTCATAACGAACCAGGTAATAAAGAATGGAAAATTGATTCCGGGGCAACTGATCATATGACATCTGACTGATGGGACCTCATTGAAACCACTTATCCAAGACGAACATGCATTACAAATGCAAACGGTGTGACATATCATGTTACCAAATCTGGAATAGTGTGAGTTACCTTTCATCCTTTTTAAATCTGTCCAACACTCTACTTGTTCCCGCTTTATTAAACAAACTGTTATAGGTAAGACAGTGATACGAACCAGTTGACAGTAATTGAATAAACCAAAAAGTAAGAAGAAAAAGAACAATTCAATAGTTCCTACGATTCGAGATGTAGGTCTCTCCCAAGTAAAACAACTCTAAAATTCTCTGCCCCCCTCCTCCCCAGTCCATGTTTATTTAATAATTGCCCAGACCCCCCTTGACTTCTTTGCAACGTCGTTGATAGACATGTCCCAATTCTGACCACGATTCGTATCATTATCCCCTTCCCAAAGAACCACCTTGTCCTCAAGGTGAAAACCCGGAAATTGTCTTTGAATAGTATCCATTGGTTCCCAGGTAGCTTCATGATCGGGCAGATTCTTCCAACGTATCAATACTTCTTTGTCTGCATCTTCTGTTTTGCCAGCTCGAATTCCCATGATTTCTTCAGGTTGAATTTGTTGGATATCAAATAGTAAAAGATACAAACAATAACAAACTGTATGAAAAATAACGGAGAGACTTTGGATCAATTTTCTCTCTTGCAATTAATAAAAACCTAAAGTACAATTTATAATGAAAATAAGAAAGACTCATTCTAATGACCGCACCCACTATGCTACAAATGAGGAAACGTTCAGGAAAAAAACGTAGATTACATGCATGCATGGTACTTCCACTAGTGGAGAACATGCTTATGAAATGCCTACAATTAAGGATAAAATTGACTTGTGGACTTCTTCAAATTCTTCTAAACGGTAAGCTATCGAACTGACCCGTAAGTCCATAACCTATGAACAAAAATCCGATTAATCCAACAATCACCCCCTTAATCGGTTTGTTCATCCTACTTGTTCACAACAATGTTTAATCACCTTCTTTTCGAACCACCTCGATTCTCGACCTTTCTTGGACACCCGACCTCCACCTCGGTCACACCCAAAGTCTTCTCAATTCAAATTCTCACAGCCACCTTCTTTTGATCTGCAACTAAAATCGAACCATCTGTTCTTCTGTTACCTTAGCTTTGATTGTTCACAACGCTTGTAACATGTAACAAGGCATCCGGTTGGAAACGTCATTACCATCTCGACTCCTCCCGGACTCACGATCTCTTCCCCGACCACGTCCAAAGTCATCCCGATATGAACCTTCAACGCCATAATGTTCACACCGTGTTGTTTCTCCATTCCCTTCTTATCTTGACAGTCTTACCACTTTCCGATCACACTTGTTCATAGAGGCCTCCACCGACCAAGAAAACAAAGCCACCGCCTTATTTCTTTCAACCGCCAAGCGAATCGAACCCAAAGCCACCTGCTTTGATGGATCCTTTCTGCCTGCTTTTCACACACGTACGCCAGTCTCCTCTTATCACGAAACAAGCCGATCAAGAGTACAATTTGCTTTCTTTGATAGTCGCTAACAACCCCGGAGCACCAACTTTTATCACCAGTCACCCCCGTCGTCTCAAATGGTACTTCCACCACGACAACGGCTAAACCGAAACACTTTACAGTCTCCATCTTCTGCTGTATTTAACCAGACCTTCAATCCCTTTCACGTCTGCCCTCCTCCGACCGACATACCCCCCGGCGGAGGCTGCCTTCGATCTTAAAACCCGCTACCTAGGAGTAGTCGGCTCTGATACCTATTGTTAAATATCAAAGAGTAAAAGATACAAACAATAACAAACTGTATGAAAAATAATGGAGAGACTTTGGAGCAATTTTCTCTCTTGCAATTAATAAAAACCTAAAGTACAATTTATAATGAAAATAAGAAAGACTCATTCTAATGACCTCACCCACTATGCTACAAATGAGGAAACGTGCAGGAAAAAAACGTGGATTACATGCATGCATGGTACGTCCACTAGTGGAGAACATGCTTATGAAATGCCTACAATTAAGGATAAAATTGACTGGAAAATGCAAGTTGCTAACTGACCGTGGACTTCTTCAAATTCTTCTAAACGGTAAGCTATCGAACTGACCCGTAAGTCCATAACCCATGAACAAAAATCCGATTAATCCAACAATAGAATTATAACTTCCGCATCTTCATATTGAGGGAGTTTAGTAGCCACCACATGATCTCCAATGGTCTTCTTAAGCTGTGAAACATGAAAGACGTGATGAATTGAAGCGGTATCTGGTAACTTAAGCTTGTAAGCCACCTGTCCAATTCGCTCTAAGATTTCATATGGTCGAAAAAATCTGGGCAAGTTTCTCATTTTTACGTTGACTTATTGATTGTTGACGATACGGTCGTAATTTGAGAAACATTTTATCTCCACTCTCAAACTGGACATCCCTCCTGTGAACATCAGCTTTTGCTTTCATATTTTGTTGTGCATTTAAGAGATGTTTCTTTAATTCATCCGGAATCTGATCACGTTCCTCTAAATAGTGGTCCACTTCAAACATAGGGGTTGGTTGACTTCCATAATGAACCAAACGTGGAGGGTCACGACCGTATAGAATTTTAAAAGGAGTAGTGTTGGCAGAAGAGTGGTACGAAGTATTGTACCAATATTCTGCCCAAGATAGCCATTTAGACCAATGTTTCGGTTTATCAGAGGCGAAACATCTCAGATATGTTTCAATACTTCTATTAACCACCTCCGTCTGACCATCTGTTTGAGGGTAATATGAAGTACTATATTTAAGAATAGTACCTTGCAATTGAAAAACTTCTTTCCAAAATTTGCTTAAGAATACTTTATCACGGTTTGAAACAATAGAGATAGGGACCCCATGTAACCGGATCACTTCCCTAAGGAACACCGCAGCCACTGTAGTCGCGGTATAAGGATGATGCAAGGGAATGAAATGGGAGTACTTACTCAACCGATCAACAACTACCAGAATTACACTAAACCCACCAGATTTAGGTAACCCTTCAATAAAATCCATTGAAATGTCATCCCAAACCTTATCTGGCAATTCCAGTGGTTGTAGTAACCCACCTGGTATCATCGTGGGAATATTTATTCCTTTGACAAACTTCACACTCAGATACATGTTTAGCAACATCATTTCGCATTCCCACCCAATATAGTTCAACAGCTATTCTTTGATAGGTTTTTGAAACTCCGGCATGCCCCCTATCACACTTCCATGGAATTCATTCAAGAGTCGTGGAATCCATTTAGAATTGCGTGGAACAACTAACCTTCCTTTGTCTAATTGTCGATCTCCATCTACAGTATAACCAACAGTCGTAACATCACCATTATTAACTGTGTTTTGATAGATGTCAGCTCCGGGTCTTGTTTCAGTTCACAGTCCATTTCTTCCCAATTGATGACCAGTGGAATAGTTATAACCATACAGCTTAAGGATTCGCCACGACGAGACAAGGCATCAGCCACCCTATTTTCAGTTCCAACTTTGTACTGAATGTCAAAATTGAATCCTAACAGTTTTGTAAGCCACTTCTGGTGTTCTTCTGTGACCAAACGTTGTTCTAATAGATACTTAAGACTACGCTGGTCAGTCCGTACCAAAAAATGCCTCCCCAATAAATACGGTCTCCACTTTTGTATTGCCAACACTATAGCCATTAATTCCCGTTCATAAATCGACTTCAATCTAGCTCGGGACCCAAGTACTTGGCTGAAGTATGCAATTGGTCTGTCTTCTTGTATTAACACTGCACCTATTCCTTGTCCCGAAGCATCTGTTTCTACAATGAATTGTTTGGTAAAATCCGGTAATGCAAGCACCGGTACATTAACCATTGCATCTTTCAAAGCTAGAAACGCTTGTGTTGCTTCTTCATTCCAATTGAAGCTGTCTTTTTTAAGTTGCTCAGTCAAAGCCCAAGCTATCTAGCCATAACCATTAAAGAATTTACGATAATATCCTGTAAGTCCTAAGAAACCCCGTAACTCTTTCAAATTCGTTGGAACGGGCCACTCAACCATTGCCTGTATTTTCAATTTATCTGCTGATACACCATTTCTCGATACTACATGGCCTAAATATTCAATTTTGTCTTGAGCAAAAGTACACTTTTTCTTATTGGCGAATAATTGTTGCTTTTCCAAACAACCAAAAACAATTGCCAAATGTTCCTTATGTTCTTTAACAGACTTACTGTACACAAGAATATCATCAAAAAATACCAATACAAATTTCCTCAGGTAAGGACAAAATACCTTGTTCATTAACGATTGGAAAGTCGCTGGAGCGTTAGTTAAACCAAACGGCATTATTAAAAACTCATAGTGCCCCTCGTGTGTCCGGAATGCCGTCTTTGACACGTCTTCTCTTTTCATTCGTATTTGATGATAACCTGACTTTAAATCAAGTTTTGAGAATATAGAAGCTCCATGTAATTCGTCCAAGAGTTCATCAATGACTGGAATCGGAAATTTATCCAATACGGTTGCTTTGTTTAACGCCCAATAATCTACACAAAAACGCCAACTACCGTCTTTCTTTTTAACTAGCAACACTGGACTTGAGAATGGACTGGAACTTGGTTGAATAACCCCTGCCTGAAGCATCTCACCAACTAAATTTTCACTCTCATCCTTCTGCACATGCGGATATCGATATGGACGAACACTTATGGGTTCCGTCCCATCCTTCAAGCACAATCGAGTGTTCATGATCTCGATGAGGCGGTAAGCCTTGTGGTGAACTAAAGACGTCTTTAAATTCCTCCAACAGATCAGTAACATGATTGCTAGACTCGTGAAGGTCTGGCCTAATTTCTAAACTCTTCATCTCAATAAGAAAACCCCGACCCTCAGTTTGTAAGGCCTTAGCCATTGATTTAAGTGATACCAACGAACGACACAACCCCGGGTCACCCCTAATTACGACTCGCTGAGCACCACTACCAAATTCCATGGTCAAAGTTTTCCAATTAACAGTCATTACACCCAACGTTTGTAACCATTTCATACCCAAGATAACATCCGTTCTTCCCAACTCAATAGGAAAGAAATCTTCAAATACTTGTAATTCTGGCAGTGAAAGTACTACTCCTCTACAAACACCCTGACTTTTGTCAAACTTCCCGTTTCCCATCATCACCCCAATGGATCTATTACCACAGACTATTAATCCCAGTCGTTGCACCACCTCTTTTGATATGAAATTATGTGACACCCCACAATCAATCAGCACCACAACTTCAAGTCCACCAATATTGCCACGAAGTTTCATAGTGTGGGGAGGAGTAAATCTAATCACTGAATTAATACATACCTCCACCGAATCCAAGTGAACATGTTGTTCACCATCTTCTGCTATCTCATCATTATCGTTCTCTTCCTCTCCAACCAATAAAACTTGTAAGGCTTTACTTGCACAACGATGACCAGGAGCATACTTCTCGTCGCATTTAAAGCACGAGCCCTTTGAACGTTTATCAGCAAATTCAACTTCCGTTAGACGTTTAAATTTCCCTGCCCTGTACACGGTTCCACCCTTCGTAGTAGTGGTAGAAACAGGAACTCGAGCTGTGACGGCTGAAGACCGAGTCGATACTAAGCCACTATTACGGTTGTAACCAGAAGATTCTGAATTAGCTCGGTAAGTACCCGCACTCGTACGTGTTACTCCTTCAAATAATTGGTTGTCTTCAATGGTAATCGCAAGTTCCATCGCATGTGCCAAACTCACGGGTTTCATTACCCTAACTGCAGCCCTGAGATCCGGTTTGAGGCCCTTTACGAATGTTGCTTCCATGACTGAATCTGGAACCCCAACTAATTGGCAAGCCAATTTTTCAAACAAGGCGACATACTCACGTACCAATCCATCCTGATTTATAGCCAAGAACTGCTCGTATAGATTTCCTCCTTGCGACTGTTTAAAGCGTATAATAGCCGTCTTTTAAACCCGTCCCACGAATAGAACAGAGTACGGTCCTCGCTCCAACGGTACCATGATAATGCCTTCCCCTCCATACAAATTGCAGCTGCCCTTAATTGTTCTTGTGGTGGAATACCCTGAACTTCAAAGTAATGCTCAACTCGGTATATCCATCCGTAAGCATCTTCACCATCGAATACAGGCATCTTCAACTTCTTCATTCGATGGTCATATCCTTGATACCTTCCCCTAGCTCCTGTTGGATGTGAACCTGTCGCAAAACCCTTCTCGAACTTCAGTTGATGTTTATATACCCTTGTATACTGTTGCTCGTCATCCTCCCCATTTAAATCAAAGATATTCGAATCTCGAACCTCCTCCTACAGCACTAGTCTCAGCATGATTTTGCGGCATCTCAAATCCCAAATCATCGTAATGAGGCTCGTAATTAGCTGCCTTGGTAGGTTTCTTTGGTGGTTCAGCGTTTTGCGGTTTCACAGGTGAAGTTGCCTTCTGAACCAAGGTGTGAATTAAATTCTTCAATTCCTCGTGTCGTTGATCAGTAGCATGAATCAACTTCTTCAATTCCTCGTGTCACTGATTAGTAGCAAATCGTGCTATATTTTCAGTTTGGTATTGACCGACGTTGGCATCTAACTCTGCAACCTTCTTAGCCATAACTCCTTTTTTATTATTTTTTTATTTTTTATTTTTTATTTATATAGTAACAATAAGCAAAGACGGAAAAAATTATTTTTTTGTCAATGAACAGTAGCCGCCAATGAACAGTGATTTTTTTTTTTTTTCAATCCAGAATCAACTGCTCTGATACCAATTTGAAACGAACCAGTAATTGAATAAACCAAAAAGTAAGAAGAAAATTCAGTAGTTCCTACGATTCGAGATGTAAGTCTCTCCCAAGTAAAACAACTCTAAAATTCTCTGCCCCCTTCCTCCTTTAACCTACACGTTCTATTTATAATACTCCTAAACTTCGGTAACAAGAAACAATCAATAAAAGGAATTAAATACTAATAAGGAAACTAATATAAACAACCCAGTCTATGTTTATTTAATAATTGCCCAGACCCCCCTTGACTTCTTTGCAACGTCGTTGATAATGTCCCCACTTCTGACCACGATTCGTATCAGACAGGTTACTGAGGAATTGAATTATTGTTCACTAATATATCCCAAGTTTTGCTTGTTTCAGGATATTCTCATCAAGGAGATCATTGGTCGTGGTACTAAACGAGGGGGGCTATACTACATGGATGACTTTACTACTGGCCAAGCGAATAATGTCCGTCAATATGATGATAAATAATGAGACGTTTGGTTATGGTATCAACAATTAGGACACCCATCATTTTCATACTTAAAGCATTTACTTCCATGTTTGTTCTCTGCATGGCCTAGATGATACCAAGCTTACATGTAAAACTGGCATTCTAGCAAAAAGTCATCGAGCTACTTATCCATTGAATAATAAAATGTTCCAGACACCATTTATGTTGGTTCATTCTGATATTTGGGGACGCGCTCCCCTTACAGTAAATTCGGGCATTAGATGGTTTGTGATTTTTGTTGATGATTGCACACGAATGACTTGGTTGTATTTGATGAAAACTAATAATGGGGTAGTTGAAAATTTTCGTTCCTTCCATGAAATATGAGGACCCAATACTATGCTAACTTTAAGATCTTCAGATTCGCCAACGGTGGAGAGTATGACCATAAAGAGTTACGTGAATATTTTCATTAAAATGGGTTGTGCCATGAAACAATATGCTCTCAAACACCACAACAAAATGGTGTGGCGGAACGTAAGAACAAACACATTTTAGAAACAACACATGCTCTACTAACAACTGCTCAAACACCAAAACAGGTATTGGACAGATGATGTTACAGCAGCAGTCTACCTGATGAACCGAATGCCATCGGGAGTGTTGAACTAGCTCAACATGTACCTCTACCATCTGCTTTGATGCTTCCCACAAAAATGTTCTGGTGTGTAGCTTACGCTCATCTCCATAAAAATCAGAGAACAAAGCTTGACCCATTGCAATTCGATGCATATTCTTAGGTTATGCCACACATAAAAAAGGTTATTGATATCGCCTATTTTATACATATTTTTTTATTGTGATATCAATATTTTTATAATTGATTTTATAGCAAAATCATTTATATTGGTACTTAATTGCTTTATATTTTGCTATTGTGTTTATATCGGGAGAAGAAATGCAAAAAGAGCAGAAGTCGGATTGATAACTGAAGAGAAGATGGAATCTGGATGATTGCTAAATATTTGGCGAGGCTTCACTGTTTTGACCATAACTCTCTCATCCGGACTCCAAATGTCTTGATTCAAAAGTCCAAATTCACTAAACTTAGTGGGCTACAACAAAACTGAAATGCAGCCCCTTTGGACTTTTACTCAGCGAGTTTGGGCCTAAACTCGGTGAGTAGATGTGGACATCTGACAGATCAACAGATAAGATCAAACCAAATCGACATTGTGAAGTGATAAACCTCAAATTCCGAATAGATAAACCCCTAGCTGGGAATATAGGTCGGTTCTAAGTCTATATATACTCCCTTCAAGCCCAAATCAATTCATATACTTCTCCATCAACTTTTGGGCGACTTTAGGGGCTTTGGAGGTCATACTTGGCATCCAAGGAAGGCACACGAGCATTCAGTTTGATTTATTCATTGTATTCGACTGAAACATGATTTTATTTTTTATTTGTTTCGTTTACTTAGATTTTAGATTTTAGTTTATCCATGAACTAATCTCTTACATTCACTTGGAGGAGATAACCGGGCCCGACCTGTTATTTTGGATGGCCTGTGCCGTGATTAATCACATTCGCGGGGCTGAATAGTATATAGCCATATACATACACAAATGTCAAATTATGATTCCTAAACTATGGCAGCCAATGTTTGGTTTGATATGGTACATAAACTGATAAAAGAATACTACTTAACAAAACAGACAAAACATAGATTCCGTTGAAACGTAAATTCAATTATATTAAATTAAAATCTATGATTATTTCAGTAATGAAAATAGAACATTATATCGCTAACTCTTTAATGAATAAAAATTATATAGAACAAAGAGTTAATCATATTAAATCACATCAGAAGTAAAAAACCATAAGGTTTTAATTGTATTAACATCTGGTATACTTTTTAGAATGACACACTTTACAATTTATCTGATATATTATATTATGTAGAATCACGTACTCTCCTATGATACTCGAACGTGATGTCTCTCAGTTGATAGGTACCTTGCATGTGACTATGCCAAAAAAATGTTTGAAATAGTGAAATATAAAAAACAAATCTCCAAGTAAAATTATATCAAGAAATTAGTAAAGTGTTTAAAAATCAAAATTATGAAATTAAATCTACATCATAAATCATAGGGAGTACTTTTTAAACATTACTATTTTACACTAAAAATGAATTTACAGAGAATAAAATAATAAATGATGAAGATAAAAAATTAATTTAATGATAAATAATTATAGTCAGACTTATCAACTTTCCGTATTCTCTTTTACCCAATTCCACCATTAATGCGATACCAAGACAGAGTAGCAAAATCAGAAAGCAAAAAAAAAAAAAAAAATGAAAATTTGATATTGGTGTTTGATTCATAATAGGAGGATTGAATTTGCTTGTATTTTAGCGGAAATTAAAAGAGGGTATGCAACCATTTTATAAAGGCTATGCACTCAGTATAAAGTCAAACTTTTGTATCTACATATTTTTTTTCACAGTGATGATCACCCCAATAGAGTATGCAAGTGTGTATACCTTACTTTGTATGTAAGTCCGCCAATGGTGTTAATATTGATGTTAGGATTAATAGGTTATGATTGTATATTTCTAGAACTAGATTATGGAATGACATCTGATTAATTATTATGTTTGATCTTATGTGTTTTAGTCTTTATAATTGATTGTTTGATTTATTGGTTTATGTTATTTGTCTGGAACTCGACAAGTTGAGACTTCTGCTCGACGAGTTGCTTTGGATGTCCAATCGACTTTCATTCTGCGACTACTTGTGCTAGGGTTATTAGTAGAACTACTATGATAAGTTAATCAATTATTTGTTATGATTAAATAATTATAAGATTGATATTACTTATTATGTTTAACATATTGTGAATCTAATTGATTGATTGATACCCTTGTTATGATGGACTCGTTAAATACAGACCTGAACTCGACGAGTTGCTTAGTCATGATTTCATCTCGACCATAAGACTTCTTTAATTAAAAAGTTAGGTTATTTAGTTAAAGAATATTAAAATAAGCATATGATAGACTGTTAGTGTGATTAATATAGATGACGTGGACACTAATTCTATATATGTTAAAATATAATTTAAATCAATGTTAATTGTATTTTGAGATTCTTTAGGTATTAATTCCTTGAACATTGATTAAAACTTAGGTAAATTAACAAGTTAAAGAACTAGAACTAGTAATTAAATTTGTATGATTTATAATCAATCATAATCATATTATTTACTTTATCATCATCCAGAGTTATGGAAGTCAAATCCAAGTGAATGCCTTATCCCTATTAGCTTGTTCAAAAGAAGTGCCCATTGCCTCTAGTTTATGGTAGACTAGTTTAGGATAGTTAATTTAGTTAGTTTATAGTTTAAGTAATATTCTTTCTTGTAAATTAATTAATTAATAAAGCTTATATAATGAAATTGCAACTACCGTTCCTTGAGAGACCGGCCTCTATATAACTTGCCACGATTATATTATATTACGATAGGTTCACTGCCTGATGTGTGCTAGCCTCCGATTGTGTTAGTTTACTATGTTTATAAATTTAAGACTAGATTTTACACATCCTCGAAGATGGGCTCTTCTTTCAAGAATACAACCCCAAATCTTCATTTCAGGGGGAGATTCTTGATGAAGAACATAACAAAGGTTATCATTGAGAGCAATAGCCATATCTTCAAGAAATGAAAATGACAAATTGTGAAGAAATGGGTACAAGCTCTGAACCTATGGATAAAGAGGAAGGCTCTAATACTCAATGACGAAATGACATTGGAGAAGAGGGTGGAAGAGATGTTACGACATAAGTAATTAACGAAAATGAGAAGACTAAGGTACAATCTCATATACTTCATCTAATACTCATAATTTTGTTGGCTCAAAATTACCTTTCAGTATTAATCATGGAAAACCACCAAATAAATATCCACCCGAGCACAAAGAAGGAAAATCGAAGTATCCAATTGCTAACCAAGTAAGTTCTCAAAGGTTATGACAGTAACTGAAGACATTTGTGTTCAAAGTGTCATCAGAGAGTATTCCATATACAATGCAAGAAGCGCTTAGTGATGCAAAATGGACTCAAGCAATTCAAGAAGAAATAGGTGCTTTATAAAAGACAAGCACGTGGCAGTTGGTACCATTAACGAAAGAAAGAAAACAGTGGGATGTAAGTGCGTGTTTTTTTCATAAATATAACGCAGACGGGACGGTAGATCAGTATAAGGCCAGACTTGTCGCAAAAGGGTATACACAATCTACGGTACTGACTACCAAGATACATTTTCACCGGTTGCTAAACCAAACACAATTAGGGTGCTGTTATCAGTTGCTCCAAATTTATATTGGCCACTCCACCAATTTGACGTGAAAAATGCATTCTTACATGGAAATATTGAAGAAGAATTATACATGGGTATACCACCCGGATTTTCTCCATCACATTATAAAAGACACTATACGGGCTGAAACATTCATCGAGCGCACGGTTTAGTCGATTCACTTTGGAAATGAAAAGTTGGGGTTTTAAACAAAGTAATTCTGATCATACTTTATTTTTAAAGCATTGTGGAGAACTCCTGACTGTCCTCATTATTTATGTTGATGATATGATTATTACTGGAAATGATAAAGAGGAGATCGTGAATTTGCAACACCACTTGGCAAAAGAGTTTAAGATGAAGAAAGTATGCTCTTGACTTGTTAGCTGAGACGGGCATGCTTGACTGTAAGCCGGTGGACACAACATTTGTTCAAAAACATTGATTAGTAGAAAAAATGGACCAAAGAACTGCTGATAAACATATACCAATGACTTGTAGGTAAGTTGATTTATCTATCTCATACACGCACACATATTGCGTATGATGTAAGCCTTATCAGTCAATTCATGCATAATTCAATTGAAAAGCATATGAAAGCGGTTATTACGATCTGTATATATATTTGAACGATGTGGACCATCTTTCCCTTTTCGATGAGCAATCAATTTGCACGCCTAATTCATATCTGTTTATACGAAGCCATCCATCGGACGGGATTTACACAAGTTATAAATAACGAGGTTTCTGAGGGGCAACTCGAGTGAGGGGAAGGAAGGAAAGGAAGAAAATCACAACACACGTAGCCCAATTTAATTTTCATTTTTACCCCTTCCACTATTCTCATTTTATATTTCATCCCTCCTACTTCCTTTTTCCACACTCCCCATCCCCACCCCCACCCACCACCTTTTGCCACATTATGTCGCCGTCAATGTATTGCGGTTGGCAGGCACCGAATTCTGGCGATGGGAATTTTTCTTTGGTACCCACTTTTCAATATAATTATCAAAATGTCACTTTGCTTTATAACCATTGATCTACCATTTATCTTGATCAATTGGCCTAAGATCCCTTCCCCACTAACTCCCCCTCGCCAATGATCTTTTAAACTAAAAACAATAATTTCTATTATCACTTTTATGTTCTGTGATATAATATCAACTTATAGTAAAATGACGTTACATAAAACAGACATCCCGTTTGATTAAATCCGATTGGATCCCAATACTATCACACTTTAAATTGTTGAAACTAAAATTTTTTACCCAAGTGTTCATGTATATATACGAAAAATGATATATTCATATTTGTAAATTGCATTTACTTATAATTATAATAATTCTATATAAAAACACATTTTCTATTTATATTTATGAGTTGTACATGTATACAATAAAAAGAAAATATGCATAGCATATATATATATGTATATATATATATGTATATATATATATATGTATATATATATATATATATGTATATACTATGGAAGTATACATAATTGCCCTACAATTTGCCACGTAGGCAAAGATGCCACATGGCAATGTCTAAGATTTTTTAAATAATTTATTTAATCAAGAAAAGATAATTAGTTATTAATAAAATTTTCGTAAGTTGAGAAGAAATCAAATTGCTAATTAAATATAAATTGTCTATAGGGAAAAAACTAATTAAAAAATAACTTATGTATGTTAATAAAAAATTACTTTTCGTATTCGTATGGTGATGCAATACTAATTAGGAATTTAGGAGTAATCCTACTCTTATACAAACGTCGTTTGGATTGAATTCATCCTGACATATATGAACTTATCTATCACCTTCACCTATATATATTAATTTATATATATGGGAAAAGGAATTATTATATAATGCTTCATCATCATACAAATAATTAAAATTAATTTTCAATTAATTAAAAATCATAGCAACCTAAAAGCCACTAGATTGATTGTGTGATTCGAAAGCCAAACATGAATCCCTAGCAAGCTTCAATTTTGATAAGGTAAATATTCATAGACTTTTTCTACTAACAGGTTAAGGTTAATTTGGATGAAAAATAGTTCATGTAAACCCATTTGTTGTATGAAAGTAAACGAATCAATTCAATTTTTATGATCGAAATATACAATGTAGATATAAACTCAAAGTCTACTTCTTGCTGTAAGTTTTATGCTTTAATTAATTATTATCTTCATGTAAAAGATTTCCACGTAAACAACTTATGTTATGAAAAATATATGTCTTCTTATTGTTCTATGTGAATATGGATTGAATACATTATTCAACTTTGTTATTGAAGAAATTGATGAAGCTATGTCACTTTCTTTAATCTTTATTTTGCATTTGAAATGATATCATATTACATCTATTATTAGAAGATACAAAACTATAAATTAATATCGAGCTAATTATGAGACTCAATTAATTAAAAAATTTTAATAGCCTACCGTGCATCGCACGAGCTTGAATCTAGTATATATATATATATATATATATATATATATATATATATATATATACCTTTTAATCGTCGCTTAAAAACCCTAGAAATTCACACCACAACAAACGCCCCCAAAATCAAAATGTCAGATAACATACCTTTTGAAATCCAAGTGGAAATCATCAAAAAGTTGCCTATCAAATCACTGATACAATTCCGATCAATATCAAAGTTATGGAAATCTATAATAGATAGCCATAAGTTGCGTCACAACATCTACTACTAAGGTACGAAGATCCCAAAAAAGTTAAGCATACATACTTATCAACTGTTGATGATGACACTTTCCCCCAACTCAAAAGTTCACCTACCATTCCTTTGCCCATTAACGAACTAAAGGGTTCAACGATTGTTGGTAGTTCTCGTGGATTATTTTGCATTTTCAAAAATCTAAACAAGAAATGATAGCTATTATCTGGAATCCTTCAATTATAAAATATGTTGTTGTTGATGTGCCTAGGGTGTTATATAATCCGTACAAGACTACAATAGGTTTTGGAGTTTGTCCTAACACTCATGATCCTAAGATTGTCAAGATCACAAATATTTATCCGTATTTGAAGTGGATTACTGCAAGCGGCATCCCATGCACAGTTGTCGCACCCCCAAATTTGATGTGCAACGGAAGTCGGGTCGGGGTGCGACTAATCATGGATCATTACACAAGTTATAACAAACGACCTCTAAATGAGACGTTTAGAAATACATTTCATAAAATATGTTGTTCACAAAAATACTTGTTTGTTCTATTCACGAGTTTGCATAAAAGACTAGAGATCTTAGTACATAACTACCAATACAAAAATAGTAATGCAGGAAAATCTCTCTGTTTGTTTGTAAAGCAGGCGACTCGAGCTAGAGTTCCCCGTAGGTCATCCTACTATGCCTGCGAACCTGAGATTATATACTAAAACGGTCAACATAATGTTGGTGAGTTCATAAGTTTGAAATAGTTTATCAAAAGTTGGTAATAATCACAAGATTTAATCAGTGTTGCACGAATGCAAAATAAGTGTATACTATTGCCATGAGTCTCACAGTTCGACGCTTAACCTGGTTTGTGCCTCGGGCAGGTGCATAATCCAATACACCCGTAACAGTCAAATATTAATGCGTCCGTGGGTCGGCTAGAGCGACTAGCCCGGACGGGGATGTCAATCCCCGATAGATCTATCCAACAATACTTACGCTTATACAATTAATGAACCATGATAAAGTGAGGACTTTTAGTGAATTAAAGGTCTCATGCAATCCGTATAAGAGTTGTTTCAGTTACTTGTGATTATAAAATAGTGTATGTAATCTCACCCCATAGTATAAAACAGTAAAAGTGGGGCTATGAGACTCACCTGAGTCTTGTAAGCAAATATAGCAATTAGTGGGTGTTCGTGTCCCAAATGCAACCTTCTAGCGCCCTAAACGCATAAGATTGTAGGTAAGTGGGGGGTTAATGTCCACTTATGTATGCAAGTGGAGGGTTAATGTCCACTTGTACTAGTTGTCCATTCAACTAGTTATGTCCAAAGTTTGTTTATCGTTTGTGTTTAGAAAACATGTACGGCCCGTTGGTGACGTTTTGTAATAATAATTCTTAAAGACATTATTATTATGTTTGTTTCGTTGTATACTTATAACAGTATATGTATTATATGTGTAAGTCATATCGTATGAAGTATAGTTGTCGTTACGCGAATTCGATGCTCGTTGGTCAGTTCGTACAGTCTCAAAATGCAAGTCAGAGGGTCAACTTGCAGGTCAAAAGTCAACTCGTAAGTCTTAGTTCGCAGGTCAAAAAGTCAACTCGCAAGTCTCAGTTCGCAGGTCAAAAGTCAACTCGCAAGTCTCAGTTCGCAGGTCAAAAGTCAACTCGCAAGTCTCAGTTCGCAGGTCAAAAGTCAACTCGCAAGTCTCAATTCGCAAGTCAAAAAGTCAAGTCGCAAGTCTCAGTTCGCAGGTCAAAAAGTCAATTCACAAGTCTCAATTCGCGGTCAAAAAGTCAACTCTCAAATCTCACTTCGCAGGTTTTCCAGAAAAATCATACATTTTGTCCACGCAATTTAGCTAAGTAAATGTCCGAATTAAATTTCAAAAAAATTCATGGTTACTTTACTATGTCTTAGTTATTTTCAGTAATTTTTTTGGAATTTTTGAGTAAGTCTAAGTATTTTTAATAATTTTATCTATCCTCTGAGGTCTAAAATCGACCAATCTGGACACATGTTCAAAGATCGAATTACTGAGCAAAATCTACCCATTTTCAAAGAAAGTTATATAAACGACATTTGTACCTAACAAAATTTGTGAGATTTTGGCAGTGGTTTCAAGTTATTTGGAGGTGTATTTCTCGAGTTATGGACTCGAGAATTTGAGTCAAAAACGTGTCACCCGTAACAGTTTGGCGACACATTTTTGTAAAATCATTTTCGGGTATTAAACGGTGTCGAAAAATTATGAAATCACTTGGAGGTGAAAGCTAACTCTTTAAACTTAATTTTTGTCTTTTGATTCGTCCATTTTGGTTAAGTTTTGAGCACGAAACTTTCCCTTGAAGTCGGGCCAAGTTTCTGCCCAGAAACTGTTAGTGTTTTTATGTTTTCAAATACGATTTTCGACTTTGTTTTTGGACATAATCTGGTTATATGGGCTTTATAACATGTTTATATATGTGTTTCAAGTAATATAAAAGAGGGATAGAGTTTCTTACAAAGAAGTTGATGAAAGCACGAAGAATGAAGGTCGAAAGCTCGTTTTCTTGCTTTTTCTTGCAAACCGAAAGAGATGATGCTATGGTGGTTTATGGTGATGCTCTTGGTGGTTTGTGGTGGTGATTTGGGAGGGCTTGGGGGCTGGAAAGATCGCAGAGATCAAAAGGGTAGAAAGAGGGAGTGTTGAGAGAAAATGTTAGAGTGTGAAAGTGAGTTTGTGTTTGAGTGTGGAAAAGAGAGTATGGGAGGGGTGTTATGGCATGGTGGGGAAGTTGGGTGTGGGGGCCGGCCGGGGGGGCCCACTTGGGGTGTGGGTGTGTCAAAAAAATTTTTCTCCAAGTTTACGTTACGCGTGGTGCCCGTTTACCCGTTCGTTTAAACGTTAAACGTTTATTTTTCAAGTTTTTCGTTAACGAATTATTCGCGTAGATTTTGATTGGAGTTTTATTTAAAATATTTCATTTTAAGTTATTGAAATATACTTCGGGCTTCGTTCGGTTGACGGGCGCGACTCGCGCGTTTTTGTCGCGTACGGTACGTTTTATACTAAACGTAAAACGTAAAAGGTATTATCGAAAATAATATAAGTTAAGTAACGATTATTTATTATAATTACGTTATTTAATAAAAATGTTTTTTACCAACGTCCGTATTATTGTGTCGGATTCCATCCGATCGAATTTGCGTAATTAAAATTAATTACGTACAGGGGTATATATATAACAATATACATAATGTTACTGTACTTAGTCCTATTTCACACTAAATACAAGTAATAATGACCTATCTTAGGTACAAATGGTGGCCTAATTTACCGGGTGTCACATTCTCCCCTTGTTAGAAGAATTTCTTCCCGAAATTAGTTTGTTGTTGTGGTTTGTGTGGGACCAGTGAAGAGATGTGAGTATTTTTGTCGCATTTGGTCTTCCCGTTCCCAAGTGAATTCAGGGCCACGCCTAGAATTCCACCGGACTTTGACGATGGGAATACGACTCTGTTTCAAGCGTTTGACCTCACGGTCCATAATTTCCACAGGTTCTTCGACGAAATGAATTTGTCATCGATTTGGATTTCATCGAGAGGGATGATAAGTGTCTCATCAGACAGGCATTTCTTAAGGTTAGAAATGTGAAAAGTGTTGTGTACGCTACTGGGTTCTTGGGGTAGCTGCAGTCGATACGCCACCGGACCAATTCTTTCCAGAATTTCAAAAGGTCCGATGTACCTAGGGTTTAGCTTTCCGCGTTTACCAAAACGAATGACGCCTTTCCATGGCGACACTTTCAAAAGTACCTTGTCTCCGACTTGAAATTCGAGGTGTTTGCGTCTCACGTCAGCATAACTTTTCTGACGATCACTTGCGGCTTTCAGCCGGTTTTGGATACCTACGATTTTTTTAGTGTTTTCATGTATGATTTCGGGACCGGTGAGTTGGCTATCTCCCACCTCGGTCCAACAGATAGGTGAGCGGCATTTCCGTCCATAGAGTGCCTCAAAAGGTGCAGCCTTTATGCTGGTGTTATAACTGTTGTTGTACGAAAATTCGCACAAGGGTAGGTGATTTTCCCAATTCTTACCGAAGTCAACTACGCAAGCTCGTAGCATATCTTCTAGTGTTTGAATGGTTCGTTCGCTTTGGCCATCGGTTTGCGGGTGATAGGCAGTGCTCATATCTAGGCGAGTACCCAAGACTTTTTGTAACGATTGCCAAAAGCGAGAGGTGAAACGGCTATCTCTATCCGAGATGATCGAGATGGGTACGCCGTGTCGAGCGACAATCTCCTTTATGTAGATGCGAGTCAAACGCTCCATCTTGTCGGTTTCCTTGATTGCCAGGAAATGAGCAGATTTGGTGAGACGATCGACGATCACCCAAATGGTATCGCAACCACTCGGTGTTTTCGGTAACTTGGTAATGAAATCCATAGTTATCTGCTCCCATTTCCATTGGGGTATTTCGGGTTGTTGTAACAATCCGGAGGGTTTCTGGTATTCGGCCTTAACCATTGAGCAGGTAAGGCATTTGCTAACATAAGTAGCTATGTCAGCTTTCATGTTGGGCCACCAATACGACTCTTTGATGCCGTGATACATCTTGTCGGCTCCAGGATGTATTGAGTATCGAGATTTGTGAGTTTCATCCATCACCAAATCTCTTAGATTTCCGAAATTTGGTAACCATATTCTGTTAGAGAAGTATCTAGCTCCATCAGATTTGATTTCAAGTTGTTTATCCATGCCTCGAAGGGCTTCGTTTTTCACGTTCTCTTCTTTGAGTGCTTCGAGCTGTGCGGCATGGATTTGAGTGGTGAGGTTATTATGTACAGTCATACCGAGGGCTCGAACCCGTAATGGTTTAACTCGTTCCTTTCGACTTAAGGCATCGGCCACAACGTTAGCCTTGCTAGTGTGGTAGCAAATTTCGCAATCGTAGTCGGTAAGTAGTTCGACCCATCGGCGTTGCCTCATGTTAAGATCCTTCTGATCAAAGATGTGTTGGAGACGTTTGTGGTCGATGAAGATAGTACACTTGGTACCATATAGGTAGTGTCTCCAGATTTTGAGTGCGAATACTACGGCTCCTAACTCCGAGTCGTGAGTAGTGTAATTTTTCTCGTGAATTTTTAATTGACGGGAGGCGTAGGCTATGAATTTTTCTCGTTGCATTAGCACACAACAAAGTCCCTGGTGTGAGGAGTCACAATAAATCACGAAGTCATAATTGCCCTCGGGTAAGGATAAGATCGGCGCACTGCAAAGTTTCTGTTTTAATAGCTGGAATGTCGACTCTTGTTTGTCGGTCCAATCGAACTTCTTTTCTTTTTGAGTCAAAGTGGTTAAAGGTTGGGCTATCTTAGAAAATTTCTCGATGAATCGTCGATAGTATCCAACGAGACCTAAGAATTGACGTACTTCGGTCGGGGTTGTAGGTGCTTGCCAGCATTTAATAGCCTCGATTTTGGATGTATCGACATGTATCCCTTGACTGTCGATAACGTGTCCAAGAAATTGTACGGTTCGAATCCAGAATTCACACTTAGAGAATTTGGCGTATAACTTCTCGTGCCTGAGTAACTCGAGTATGGTTTTCAGGTGTTGCCCGTGTTCTTGTTCGTTGTGGGAGTAAATCAGGATGTCGTCGATGAATACGATGACGAATTTGTCGAGATAAGGCTTGCACACCCGATTCATAAGATCCATGAATACAGCCGGTGCGTTGGTTAAGTCAAACGGCATGACTTGGAATTCGTAATGACCGTATCGAGTTCGGAACGCGGTTTTCGGAATATCGTCGTTTTGAACACGCAATTGGTGAGGGCGCGACTAATTAGGAAATCATTACACAGAGTAACATCGAACGACCACTATATGCGTCGTTTTGAAAATAGTACAAAATAATACATTGATAATCAAATTGTTTACATCTATTTCTGAGTTCACGAATAATCGTAGAGATTTTAATACATAACTAATGATACAAAATAGTAATGCAAGGAAATCTCCAATGTTTGTAAATCATGCGACTCGAGCTATGGTGTCCTGGAGTAATCCTACTCCTGTTGTGAACCTGAGAATACATACTAAACTGGTCAACAATAATGTTGGTGAGTTCATAGGTTTAGATATCAAAATGTAAATGTGAACCACGAGATTTCATATGAGTTGCACGCATGCAAAATAATGTATACTATTGCCATGAGCTCATAGTCCGAAGCTTAACCAAATGAGTTTGCCTCCTGCAGATGCCTAATCCAGAACATCCGTATGAACAAATAATAATGCGTCCATTTGACCAGTTAGTGCTTCTAACCCGGACGAGGATGGTCAATCCCAAATAGATCTATCCATTAATACTCGCGTTAAGATCCATACTAACGAAACTACGATGCGTAGAGGACTTTTGTGGATTATGAAAGTGAAACTCATGCAATCCGTATATGTGTATTTTCTGTACTCGTGTTCATGAAAATAGTGTATGTATTCTCACCCCAATATTTAAAAACAGTAAAAGAGGGGCTATGAGACTCACCTGAGTCTTGAAAGCGTGCGTTTAAATTAATAAACGTATATCCAAAGATGTAACCTTCTGGCGCCCTAAACGCACACGGTTATATATGAGTGAATGTCTCAAAAGATCATTCATGCTAGTTGTCCACTCAACTAGTTATGTTTGATGTTATTTGTTCCATGATTACGTTTAGAAAAACATGTACGGCCCGTTGGTGAAGAGTTTGAAATGATATTAATTCTCAATTAATATTATCATGATTGTTTTGTGTTTCAAGTTGTTAAGGTTAATATGCCTTAGGTGTTTCCAAGTTGTCTCTGTAAGTATTTAACTTTGATTGTTACGGATAATAAAATAAAGTAGTGAGCTGGTTGATTATTCGGGTTCCAAGTTACTACTGTTGGTTTGGTGTTCAATGGTTAACACTGTTGATTAATGCGTCACTAGAGTTTATACTGTATGGCTAGTGCGACACTAAGGTAAATGCGACACTAAGGCTAATGTCGTTAGTTAATACTGTTGATTTTTGTGTCGCTAGTTAATACTGTTGGTCTTTGTGTCGCTAGTTAATATTGTTGGTCTTTGTGTCGCTAGTTAATACTGTTAGTTATAAATGTTGCGACATAGAGGTAAGTGTTGCTAGTTACTACTGCTAGTTATAAATGTTGCGACCCAAGAGTTATGTCGCGGGTTAATACTGTTGGTTTCAAAGGTAGCGACACAAGGGTTGTGTCGCTAACTCCACAGACTGAAGGTTTTACATAGTTTCTACTGTTCTCTTAGTTTCTACTGCTCGCTTAGTTTCTACTGCTCGCTTAGTTTCTACTGTTCTCTTAGTTTCTACTGCTCGCGTAGTTTCTACTGTTGGTTCTTTTCTTTTATTACTACTGCTAGTTCATTTCCATTATTAGTACTGCTAGTTCATTTACATTATTAGTACTGCTAAGTCGTTTAAATTATTAGTACTGCTAAGTCGTTTACATTATTAGTACTGCTAGTTCATTTTACTCGGTTACTACTGTTAGTGTATTTCCTTAGTTTCCACTGTTAGCCCATTTTACCCGGTTACCACTGCTAGCGTATTTCATTAGTTTCCACTGTTAGTCCATTTTTACTCGCCACTACTAGTGTATTCCTACTGTTGGTTTCTGGGAAAACATCTTTTGTCCAAGGTTTTAGATTTAGAAATTTCGCTTTGGACCCGAAGCCTTTACACGTTAAATCTTACTATTTTTACACTCGTGAAAGTAAATCGATTTTTGGTACGAAGTTATAAATGGTCTTCTGGTCAGTTTCTTTAAAAAGTTTGTTTTAAGACTCTTTCAAGTGGGTTTTCAGTTTATACTTTGTGAGTGAACTTACTAGCATGTTAAATAAACAAAATCTTATGAATAACAAAGGGAGGTTGAGAAAAGTGCGTTCTTACCCGAAATATGTGTGACGAACGAGATGTGTAGGAAAATGGTGAAGCTTGACTCCTTGTTACCAGTAAGTTCTCTTGTGATTTTTGGTGAGAATTGAGAGTAAATGTGAAAAATGTTTTCTGATTGTGTTTGCCGTGAGGAGAGAAATGAGAGAGAGTTTTGGGTAAAGTTTTCTGAAGATTTTGGTCAATGAAAAGTTGAGTTGTGTGTGTAAGTAACTACAATGATGATATTCTCTAGGGAAGTGTATGGAGCCGGTCTAGGGGTCCTAGACTGTAGACTTTTATCTTGTGTGGGCTCCCACCTGATTTCTCACTTGTCCATTAATTTAATTGATTGTTTGTTTAATTAAAATTGTTACATTTTTAATTTGTGTTTCCTTCATGTTTTCGAGCGGGTTTGCGTTACGTATTGTACGTTTTGTATAAAACGTAAAGTGTTCGTATATTATTATATAATAATAATATAATGTAAATAACTACTATTTAATTATAAAATAGATTCACGTTATTTATGAAAAGGTTTTTCCACCAACGTCCGTATTTACTGAGTCGGATTCCATCCGATTGAAATTGCGTAATTAAAATTTAATTACGTATGAGTGTATAATACAATATACAAAATGTTCCGTGATTAGTCCTATTTCACACTAATTACAAGTACTAATAACCAACGATTAATTACTAATGACGGCCTAATTCGCCGGGTGTCACATGACCGTAGGTCGATTTTCGAGTAAACACTCGATCCCTGAAGTTGGTCGAATAGATCATCGATTCGGGGAAATGGGTACCGATTCTTTACGGTTAGTTTGTTCAGTTCACGGTAATCGATACACATTCGGAAAGATCCATCTTTCTTTTTGACGAAGAGGACCGGAGATCCCCAAGGCGAGGAACTTGGTCGAATGAATCCCTTATCCAAGAGTTCCTGCAATTGAGTAGACAACTCCTGAAGTTCGGAAGGGGCTAAACGGTAAAGAGCTCGTGCCACGGGTGCTGCGCCGGGCACTAAATCGATTTGAAATTCGACTTGTCTGGGTGGTGGGAGACCAGGCAAGTCTTCAGGAAAGACTTCGGGAAAATCCCGTACGATAGGTACATCTTCAAGTCGCTTCTCCTCCGACTTCTTCTCAGTTACATGTGCCAGGAGTGCCTGGTATCCTTTCCTCAGGTATTTTCTAGTTTTCATGCACAATATGATGTTTACCCTCGATCCCCCGGTCTCCCCTTGTATGATTAAGGTTCCACTGGTGATGAGAGGAATGAGAACAAGTTTCTCGTAGCAAACGATTTCGGCGCGGTTTTTGGATAACCAATCCATACCAACGATGATGTCGAAGCTCCCGATTTCGATGGGAATTAAATCTATGGGAAAGAGTTCGTTTGCTAGATTTAAAGTGCAATTTTGGATTACTTTGTCGGCTTCGATCAGTTTGTCGTTTGCTAATTCTACAATGTACTTAGCATCTAGGGCAGTGGGAGTGATACTTAGTAGTGAACTAAATTCATCGGATATGAAACTCTTATCAGCGCCAGTATCAAATAAGACAGATGCAGTTAAGTTGTTGAGGAGAAACGTACCCGTAACCACATCAGGGTTTTGACGGGCTTCCCCTGAGTTTATCACAAAAGCTCTGCCGCGAGCGTTGTTGTTTCTGTTGTTGTTGTTGTTGTTCTTCAACTTCGGGAAGTCGTTTCTAGAGTGCCCGGGGTTGCCACATTCATAGCAGGCTCTTGGTGCGTTGGGTTTGGTGGCGGCGGTGTTGGGAATTCGACAGTCCTTGGCTATGTGACCCTGTCGTTTGCATTTAGTACAAACGTTGCCACATGGACCATCATGGTATAAGGTGCACTTGGAGCAGTAGGGTCGGCTCCCTTGGTACTTTTTCCGGTCATCGGTTCCCGCAGTATAGACCCTAACAGTCTCCGGTCTTCTGTTCTGTTGTTGGTTGTTGTTGTTTGGGTTTCCTTCCCATTTTCTTTTGTTATCCCCAGACCGGTTTCCCGTGTTCGAGTTTTTCGTTAACGAATTATTCGCGTAGATTTTGATTGGAGTTTTATTTAAAATATTTCATTTTAAGTTATTGAAATATACTTCGGGCTTCGTTCGGTTGACGGGCGCGACTCGCGCGTTTTTGTCGCGTACGGTACGTTTTATACTAAACGTAAAACGTAAAAGGTATTATCGAAAATAATATAAGTTAAGTAACGATTATTTATTATAATTACGTTATTTAATAAAAATGTTTTTTACCAACGTCCGTATTATTGTGTCGGATTCCATCCGATCGAATTTGCGTAATTAAAATTAATTACGTACAGGGGTATATATATATATAACAATATACATAATGTTACTGTACTTAGTCCTATTTCACACTAAATACAAGTAATAATGACCTATCTTAGGTACAAATGGTGGCCTAATTTACCGGGTGTCACAACAGTCGAGGTTTTCACATTAAGCCAAGGCATTTGGAAAAGTCTATCATCTACCAATCTGCCTCGTAAATCTATTGAACTTATATCGTCTCAGGTAATTCTGCAGGGGTTTATTTATCGGAAAGCTTATGAATGGACTACTACAGATAATAATCAGGGTTATAGTCTAATTATGTCTTTTGATTTGATAAATGAAAGATTTAGAGAAATATACTTCCCGGTTAGTTTAGCAAGACAGTTTCCTAGAGATCTGTCCATCTCAAAGCTAAATGAGTCTCTTGTAGTGCTTGAGTATAATCATATTGATGAGAAATATGTTTATAATGTGTGGAAGATGGAGCATGGTGTTCCAAAGTCATTTTCAAAGTTTCTGAACATTAAGGTACCATTTTTGTCAATAAACAACGTTCTTGGATTTACAAAGAGTGCCAAAGCTATAATTGAAAGGATATATGAGCGTAAAGGTTTATCTTCGGGAACACATACACTCTCGGTGTATGAACCCCGCTTCGGTAGCATCTATGATCTTGGATTTGATGGAGACTCCTTATCATTCCTTGTCTATTCCTACATGGAAACATTGCTTTTGCTTGACCACTGAAATTGTAGTACGTAGCTTCTATTCGTGCAAGATTAATAGCCCAAGTTTGGATCTATGGGCATATGATTTTGAGTAGGCAAGCAAGGTATGGAGATTAAAGTGCAACTTTCGATGAATCACATACTTTCATGAGCATTGTCATAAACATCTTGTGGAATCACATTATTTGTATTTCGGTCTAGTGGCAATTTTATTACTATACTATTGCAATACAAGATTATGCCATCTTAGGGTCAACCAAGTAAGCAAAAAACTGCTGAATTTTGTTTGTGAAACTGGGAAGGAGTCAATAAATTTCAATGCAGGTGAATTTTGTCTATTCTATGTTTTAACTACAATTTTTTGCCAAAAAATATTATCCACTACCTATTTACTTAATGACAATGTATTATAACATAATAATCATTTTTTTAATAAAATCATTTAGAGAATATAGGGATTTAAATACACTCTAAGCTACCTTTGAATAATTTTGCTCTTTTAATAAATATTTGTATAAGTGATAAGCAATTAATTAGTGACAACATTATATGTTGTAGACTTGAGTTAAGGAAGTCTAAATAAGACATGTAGATTTGAAAAGGTAAAAAAGGGACATCAAATGACAGGTGGCCTAATCTTTATACTTGAAAAATATTCTGGCTGAGATTAAGGATGAGAATTGGAACTTTTTCTTCATTTCCACAAATAGAAACAGGTGTAAGTGTGTGGACTGTAGAGTAGCCTCATCTTAAAAAAAAAACAGAGTGAAATGTTGAGAAAACAGAGTAAAGATTGTGGTCAAGAAGATATCACCAAGGACCTTAAGATAACTAACCCTTGAACTGGATAACAGGGTTATGTTCAGTTACAGAATTATTGAGTCTTAATGATATTTATTGTGTCTTCTATAGCTTTGATAAGTTGTGAATGGAGGTGCACAAAATTGTATGTGTTGAAGACCCGAATGGGTCCAAAATGTCGTATGAGTCAAATATGTAATCTACAGAAATACATATGTTAGATTGTTGTTGAGAAATTTAAAAGTCAAAATTGATGTTAGATAGTTTATGGAATAGCAGCCGAAACTACAAGTGTTAGTGTTGCTGTGAAAAGTGAAAATGGGTCAATTAAGGCAAACATCGTCCAAATGCTGAGTACTAGAATGAGTGCAAAGTTGATAAGTGTGACTTCGCTCCGAGAAATCTTGATAACCACTGTAACATGATAATTTATGTGTTGATAATTTATGTAGATTGTTAGTGTCGCAAAGGAGTAACTGACACAATAGAGTATGCCTTTACGTAAGAGTATAGTGTTTTTACAAAAAACGACGACATACATCATAACTGTATTTTGCAACCCATACTTTATTATTATCTTGCAACTGTTTATTATATAGTTGGTGCACAATTAGAGCTTGATTATTCATATACAGCTTGCATGATAAATTAGAGTTACGTGTTGAACTAGAGTTTAGGTGCTCAAATAGATCCTGTGTGCTCAAGAGGAGGTGATACCTAGCTTGGATCCATAGCTTAAGTAGTTAGTCCATCAGTATAGAGATTAAGTTGCAAGGTGTATCAGTGATAACTATAAGTAGAAGGGGCGAAATATAAATCTTTATGAGGATTGAATTTCGTGTGAAGGTATATTCCATCTCTAATGTGAGTTTAGATGTCAGAAACGCAACATTATTTCAGGAGAAGTATATTAGTAGCGTTTTCGACTGTTTTTATAATGTTCTGATTACAGACATCGTTTCGTTTAATTTCGTGTATATGCTTTCGTAATGAACTGGAAACTTGTTCAATTCTCGAGTTAATCTAAGTCACTGTAAATGAGCTTTATTTTTGGACGGCAGTATGTAATTTTATAAAAATGTGCACTCTAATAAGTTGCTAGAGGCAATAGAGATTACCTGTGACTGGAACAAGAATGAGATGGGTTACATAACCATTCAATGCATCAAAGTTTAAATTGTTAACTTCGACCGGAGATCCATGTAAAGGAGTGATTTTTCACTTCATCATCCATAAATTCACCACTCGCTCTTTTCTGATCAAAGAAAACAGTGTTCTGATGTCTCCATAGCAGCCATAGACCTGTTTTAACAACCGCACCATAGCATCTCCTTTGGTGTTCTGATTGATTGAGAGAATCGATACCGTTTACCATTTTTTCAATGGTGTTGAAACTATCAGAGTTTATCCCCCACCATCTTCTAATCAACTCCCACGTCATCTTAGCCAACTGACAAACTACTAGCACAGTCCCTCTTTTTGCGAGGTTATCTCGGGTGGGCAGCCGGTTTTGATTAATTCTGCATTACACATTATTGATCTTCTTAGGAACTAGAGAACTCCAATGAACTTATTCCTTAAACGAACATAAACTCTTTTCTTCAATAATATACGTCATGAAATTTACATCTATTTGTTGGGTGTGAAGATTAAACCAAACGAAAGTACCCGGAGGGTACTGGTTGTAACCAGCGGGTATAAATAGCGAATCTTGAATAGAAGGTTTACGCAAAAAATCACGCCGCGATTTGAAGTTCCACGTCGCGAAACTGGGTTACCTGGCGAGTAGTGTAGTATACCCGAGGGGTTCGGTCGGGCTTAATTTGGTATTTTTTTTTTGTGAAAGTTTGGTAATCCTATTGTAACCCCTACTCTTGTAAACTCTAGTGCTACGAAATTAATAGTGAATAATCTCTCGGTTTAGCCCAGTGGACTAAACGAATCTCCAAGTTGTTGATTGGACATAACCACGTTAAATCCTTGTGTCGTATTGTTCGTGTTTATTATCATGTTGCTTTGTTTTGATTGCTTAGTTAGTACCTTTGACCCCTTCGTCGACAACCTCTCATTTCACCTTTTTCCGTGATAATGTATTGTTTATCCGCTTATTGTTTTTGGGTGTAATACAGCTACACGAGCGTTTGTTGGGTTTGTTTTTTGCTAACAATAGGTTGTTGTTAGTTGGATGTTTCCGCTGCGATATCAGAGCTCTAGGTTGAGCGAATTGGGAATGATACCGGATGAAAGCATGATCAAGATTGGGTTTATTGATGGTTAGGGTTTTGGTTTTTTGGAAGATGGAGATCTTGAGTTATTGTGGCCAGATAATCACCTCTAGATTCGGGTGAAGATAACCGTCGGGGAACAATTGTAATGACGCGGTTTAGGATTTGATGCAACATGTTATCGAGATCGATAGACTCATTTCTTCTATTGGATCGTGACGAACTAGGTGATTTCAATTTATGTGCTCAGTAAGTTGAATTCTAGATTAAAAAGGTTAGAGTTTTTTCTGGTAGGTTATGACGCGACTACACGTTGGGAGGCCAGTTACATTGTGACGATGATTGTTCGCAGCGTTAATAGAGTCGGTGATTGGTTATTGGGTTCAATTAATGGTTTGTTGCAGAGAGAGTTTTGGGATGGTTCATTATTCTCTACGATCCAGTGCGAAAGAATAGATGAATGTTGACAAACTTAGGGGTTTTATGTTGCGAGTGTATGGACGTGATGTCTCGGGAACCCCATTGATACGGATTGAATTATTCAAGATGTGGGGTATGTTACGGTGCTCAAGAGGATGGTTTTCTAGGTTGGGTAGATGGGTAATAAATGGTACCGCATCCGTTTGGTAATCGACAGTTGGAGTTATTAAGGGAGTTTGTTATTGAGGAGATGTTTTTTGTTGTCGGGTATTCCTTATGTTTGGAATGATTAGGCAGTTTAGAGCTCCTACACTCGAAGATATTGGTTGTAGAAGATTTCAGATAGAACGCGTTCGACTGGGCTTGAGTATTAATTGTGGTTTTGGTTCAACGATAGAGCGAATCTTCTGGAGGAATCAATTGCGAATTTTCAAGTGGGTTAGAGGCGGATAACCTTGTAAGTCCTAGTGTTTGAGCTTTTGAGTATTTTTTAGAGTGTCGGGAACTCTTGGGAGTTTGGTAATCGAGGGAAGTAACGAAGCTAGTGGGTGTTTGACGACTAGTGGAAGTTTGCGGCTGTTGTGCGATTAGTGGATCTCAAGCTTCTACAGGTTTAGTGTGCGGATTCCAGATAACACTAGAGCATTCGGATCTTGAACTTTGTACTCTCCAATGGCAAGTTTTTCTTGCGACTGACAGGGTATTATGACTAGAATTTTTTTAAAGAGCCGTTATTGTTTAAATTCGTACCGTGGGAGTGGACTGAGTGGGAGAAGATGTGTTCATTGAAATCGTACATATGTTTTTTCAGTCGGTGTACCAGCCAGAAAGTGAAAGTTAGTAATGCAGGTTTTAAGGTTGTGATTGCATTCTCACGGCGAACCTTAATGATGATCTACGGGTTTGTTCTATCGACGATTTTTTGATTGCTGGGAAGGAAAGTCGAATGGACGAAATTCTGTATGGATTGGTCGTTGACATGTCGGTAGCAGGATCAGACGTGACTGTAATCGATGAATTGAAGAGATTGGCTAGAAGATGATGGTGCGAATAACCGGAGATTGGTCTCAGTTTAGTAATGTTGTTCAGTTAGCTTTGTATATCGAAAGTCTTCTGATTCTGTGAGGTCGAGCAAGCGTGTTTTGTATAGTTTCCATTGATATTGGTTAAGTTAAGAACGAGTGTTACTAAAGGGGCAGTGAAGTTGACGTTAAAAGGTTAAGAGTTTAGGCGTGGCTAAATCTTTAAATGAGAGATTGTTGGGTGTGAAGTTTAAACCAAATGGAAGAAGAAAATAGGAATATGGCGAAGTACCTAAAGGATACTGGTTGTACCCGGCGGGTATAAATAGCGAATCTTGAACAGAAGGTTGACGCACGAAATCGCGCCACGATTTGAAGTTTCGTATTGTGAAACTGAGCAACCAAGTGAGTAGTGTAGTGTATTTGACAGGTATTGTGTTGGCCATGCTTAATTTGATATTTTTTGTTGTGCAAGTTTGATAACCCTATGTATTGTAACCCCTACTCTTGTAAACCCTAGTGGTACGAAATTAATAGTGAAAAATCTCTCGGTTTGGCCCGGTGGACTAAACCAATCTCCAAGTTGGAGATTGGATATAACCACGTTAAATCATTTTATCGTATTGTTCGTGTTTGTTATCTTGTTGCTTTGTTTTGATTTCTTAGTTAGTAATTGTCTATCGGTTTATTGTTTGTGGGTGTAACGCAATTACACGAGCGATTTTTGGGTTTGCTTTTTTCTAACAATAGGTTGTTTAGGTTGTTGTTAGTTGGATGGTTCCATTGCAATTCCTAACACTATTCTATGTTGTCCATTCTCAGGCATCAAGATTATCCAAGAGAGAGATTTTGGAGCAGGTTTGTGATTTCCATCGGTTGCGTTTCTTCTGGCCCAATCCTAAAGTTTCTACGCCAAGGCCATGCTAAGACCGTTTTTCCTTCTAAAACAGTGGCCTGGATAAGTTTAGTGTCTCTGTTTTTTTCTAAATAAAATACTCTGGGGTAATATTCGGCCAGAGAAGATCCTCCGATCCACACTTTTGTCCAGAACTTAATGTCTTTCCCATTTCCCACCCTTCTTTTGAATAATGAAAATAAATAAATTAATGTCAAGCTTTGCAAGCATCTTACCAAGATTGGTGATATGATTCCTCGGGCCTTTTATAATTGTAGAACACGGTCAATAAATTAATCCACCTTCATTGCCATGAATGGATTTAATAATTATAGACCATAATGCTAAAGGATAAATTGCAAAATCGTTAGCATTTAAACAACGTTTAACCAACACAAATAAACTGCTAGCATGAACACTGATGTAACATAAAAAGTCATGTTTTACGCACATTATTCCTCGCTATTTGAGCCAATATTTAGTGAAAACATCTTAAAACAATAGTTATTTACTAAAATCCACTAAAGTGGTTCAAATATAGACGTTGTAACAAAAATCATTAGAAACGCTCAATTAACTTGCAAAACAAAGCAAATAAACTTCACCTGATTCCTCTACTTTTATTTACCTTATGATATACACTCCCTAAATACTATTTTATGAATCATAGGTAATTACGAGACTGAAGAATCAAGAATCAAGCAAAACGGATAGAGAACGGAGAAGATACAACACCTAAAGATCAACCGAACACATTCTGAGCACGTATGAGCTACATACATCCAAATCTGAGTAATAGTTATAGTTAATTTACATCTTTATTAATACTATAGTTAATTTTATTATAAAGTTTATAGAACATATAATATATTCATGTTTCATTACACATTGTAATCATTCAGTTATGTATTTATATGACCAATAGGTTGAATCAATAAAACAGAATTATCATAACCTAAACTGTCGAGGTGAGTTTCGTATTATTTTCAAAACTGAGATATATGCGATATACCACGTGATTACTTGATTACTTAATTATCTGTTTAAATTTCATTTAAGCACGAACATTGATTTTTAGATATATTATGTCATGTTAGTCGTCGGGTAACCAGGAGCTGAAACGTAACGGTCGTTGACTCATTAATATATATGTAATTTTAATGGCTGAAACATGATGGTTGTTTTCTCACATATATATTGGTACGATTAGTACACAAGCGGCCACTTGTTTGTACTAAATCGATACCGGCAGATACTTGTCACTATCAAAACTGTTGGTATAGATAGTCGTGATATTGATAGCGCGCATGCTTATTGATGTCGGGTAATGACTTGAAATCTGGTTAACCCCGACAGACACATAGATCTCTCTATACTTTCTATATTTTACGTTTTCACGTTACACATCATCATTGCAGATATTTTGTACAAAAACATACAAAATCACTAAGCCTTTAAGCTTATGCATGTACATGTATATCTCAGGACACAACTAGTTGGCTCGCAAGAAGGGAACTCGTAGGACCAGATGATACCCGGAGACGTTGTTGCTTATTTATAGACTAGTTTAAACCTTGTATCGCTCTCGCTTGTAATATACAACTTTGATATAAGAATAAAATTGTGGTTTTGTTGGAATAAATCTCGGGTGTCATACTATGTTTTCTTAAAAGCATGGTCTGATTTTGTAATTGTGGAAATACTGTTTAAACCTATTGTATAGTACACTGTGAATCAATCAGGGATTTATTTGAGTCTTAAAAATATAAAGTGAATGGGTTGTTTAATTATCATAGATGGTTGAACTGTAAATACAAACATAGGAATATTTATTCTAGAGTGACCAAAAAGCATGTGGCACCGGAAAGGCCGTAAAGCGGCTGTATACTTGGTATAGCGTTGGAACCACCTCTTGGTGTAGTACAAATACGTGGAAGCCACGAAAAAATTCGAAGGTTGAAGACTGTGTCACATCCTGGTTATTTACCGGCTCTATAATAAACTACTGCCATTAGTGTAAGGTTAACAGCCACCAAAATCTTATCGTACTCTTAAATGCCTTGCCTAGCTTAGATGCCCCCGTAGTGTTAAGAAATGGCAGAAGATAAATTGCGATTTGCTGCCTCATTCCTACACCCCGGATGCATAATCCAAAGAGGGTCACCTAGTCTCTTAAGAGGCGGTGAGGGGGTTTAAAGCAGTCTGTTCGGGCATCCGAATACTAGGGTGCTATTATTTACACTACGAGCATATAAGATAGGTAAGATACAAATACTTAGAGACGTTTTCATACTATACCCTTAAAAGCATCATCCCACGCATAAGCTAATGAAATCACAACAAGCACTCCTATCCATATTGATTCAAACATATTATCTTTATTTACTGTTTGTTTAATTTAGTTTTAATTTCGGACTTAAGAAAAACCCCCACTCAAACCTTTTTAAAAGCCCATCACTAAATCGAACTGTTCTTCCCGACATCTCTGTTTCACAAATACGATTAGCCTCAGAGAACGACCCTAGGTCATACTACTGCTATTGCTCTAGTAAAACATAGGTCCCCAGATTTTTATAAATATTAAAACACAGACGCCGCTAACAGCCGATCCAACGACAGGGTAATTCCTGACTGACCGTTGGCGGTGACGTCAAAGACTAACACACTACCAACACCAAGACCCCCAAAATTTAAAGGAGATTGAACTCGTATTGACAACCAAATAGGCTAATGGGTCCACAATCTGGATGAGAAATGGGTCATCAACTTTTGGGACCAAAGCAATGAAGGAAGAATTGCATCTCTAGGAATATATATGAACCACTTTTTCGAAGTGTTTAACTATACGCATGATGTCTTTCCCAATAGTGTCCCAACGAGTTTTCAAGAATTTAAAAGTATACCCGTCGGGACCTGGAGATTTGTCTCCTCCACAACTGCATACCGCCCTTTTCAACCTCATGGAATTGAAGCTCAAAACGAACTCGGTCTCATCAATAGAAAGGGTTCTAAACAAGATGCTTGAGAAGGTTATACGGTTGACATGAGTTTCTTCAAAAAAATTTTTGTAGAATTTAAAGATATGACTTGTCGTCAAATCTGTAACCCAAGAACCATCAACGGCACGCCCACTAATATGAGGACGTTTGAGACGATTGTTGACAATGTTGGTAATTTTAGTGTAATTGAGATTTACTTGGGACCAAAGGGTATTAAAAGTTCAGTTATAGAACAAGTTGGTAAATGCGGGGTACACACTTGTTCAAACTAGCTCGGACCACCGCCACTAAATAAAGGGGGTCAAGGTGTGACTGTTAGTGAAACATTGCAACTTTTAGCAAAAAGGTGTGACTGTTAGTTCCCGCCTACCGCCAACCGAATTCGAATTTGGAAATAACAGAAGGTTTTTGGTCTCATTTTGGATATACGAATAACACACCAATTCTCTCTGGTTTTGCTTTGTTTCTCTACAAAGAATCAAAGTGTTGTCTTTGTCTTATCCTATTAAGGATTTCGTGAACCCGGGCAGTAAAGGGTCAAAATACTTTATTGAGAAAGTGTTTACACGATTCAAAGATTATCCAAGATTATCATTACACCCTAATTCCTGAACAAATCAATAAAGTATTTTGTGATAATCATGGCGAGTTATTCTGTGAAAGAGACTACTTCGAAGTCTGGAAAACTGGAAAAGTTTGAAGAGAATTAATTTTAAGCATTGGAGGAAAAAGATTCCTTTCCTACTCACAACTTTGAAGGTTTCCTATGTTCTAAGTACCTCAATGCCAGAAGCGGTTGAAGATGAAACTCTGGAGGCAACAAGGCGTAGAAGCAAATGGGAAAATGACGATTACTTATGTCGCGGGCACATACTCAACGGTATGTTAGACTCTCCGTTTGACTTATATCAGAACATGGAATATGCAAAGGAGTTATGAGACTCTCTTGAATCAAAATACATGGAAGAGGATGCTTCTAGTAAGAAGTTCTTTGTAAGTAATTTCAACAATTACAAAATGGTTGATTCAAGGCCTGTCATGGAATAATACAACGAACTCCTACGAATCCTGGGACAATTCACACCACATGACATGAAGATGGATGAATTTATTCAAGTGTCTTGTGTGATTGATAAACTTCCTCCCTCATGGAAGGAATTTAAACACACTTTGAAACACGGAAAGGAAGAGTTGTCGCTGATACAACTTGGTAGTCACTTGCGTATAGTGGAATATGGCAAAGAAAAGGAAGTTGCTAGACCATCAGTTAATATGGTTGATGACGGTGGAAAGGGTAAAAACAACGAGAACAATAACAAAGGAAAGAAAAGGAACTTCAAGGATAAGGACTCCAACAATGGTTCTGACAAGAAACATAAAGTGGTTGTTGGATTTGTGGCAAACCTGGTCAATTCAAAACGCATTGCATGATGAAGAAGAATAATGGGGTAAGCACGAGTGGTTCGAGAAATGGTTCTAAGGACCAATACCAAAACCAATGTCAGATTCTAGAGCATGTTTGGAACAATTCTGTCCAACATTTTGTTTCACTAATTTCTGAAATATTTTATGTGTAGGATGATGTTGTTGCGTGGTGGATTGATTCCAGTGCAACAACTCATGTGTCTAAAGATCATTGCTGGTTCAAGGATTTTAAACAGGTGGATGATGGATCTGTTCTCTACATGGGTGATGATCATTATGTTCCTATTTGTGGACATGGAAGTGTGGAATTGGAATTTTGTTCGGGAAAAACTATTACTTTGTATAATGTGTTGTATGTACCTAAACTTCATAAAAATCTATTGTCGGGTCGTGTATAAAATAAGCTTGGTTACAAGCAAGTGTATGAATCCGATACGTATATCTTATCAGAGTCCTGTAGAGTCCTGTAGAGTCCTGTGTGTTTCTAGGATTTGGATATTATAATGGTGGAATGTTTATAATGAATTTAAATAAAGTTCCAAGTGAGTCTAGTTCTTTTTATATGGCTACTTCTAAATCTGTTGAATCTTCTTTATGGCATGCAAGATTAGGACACGTACACTATAAAAGAATGCTAGCTATGTCTAAAGATGATTTAATTCGTTTTCTTGAATTAAACAATGAAAACTGTAACACTTGCATGCGAACTAAAATCACTAGACAACCATTCAAGAGTCCAACTAGAAGTTCCATAATACTTAAACATATACATAGTGATTTATGTGATTTCCGTGCAACACCATCTTTAGGAAGCAAAAAATATGTTGTTACATTTATAGATGATGCATCTAGGTTTTGCTATTTTATTTAGTTCATACTAAAGATGAAGCCCTATATAAATTTAGAATCTATAAAACTAAAGTTGAATTGCAACAAATTTGTAAAGATTAAAACTTTATGCATCAATAGAGATGGAGAATATTATGATCCATTGTTTTACCAGTAAGTAGAAATCATTGAGACAACAACTCCATATACACCACAACAAAATGGTGTGGCTGAGAGGAAAAACATAGCTCTTAAGGAAATGGTTAATTCCATGTTATCTTACTCGTGTTTAAGTGATGGATTTTATGGGATGCCAAGTTAACGGAATGTTATATATTGAATAGAGTTCCAGATAAAAGAGGAACTAATACCCCTTATGAATTTTGGTACAAACAAAGACCTAACTTGTCTCATTTACGAGTTTGGGGCTGTCGAGTGGTTGTTAGACTTCCGGATCCTAAAAGGACACCTTTAGGTGAGAAAGGTGTTGATTGCATTTTTATTGGATATGATGAGCATTCCAAGGCGTATAGGTTTTATATTATAGAACCTAATGATTCTATTTTGGGTAACCCTCAAAAAGAATCAAGAGATGCAATATTTAATGAGAGGCGTTTCTCTTCAATACCTAGAACTAAAGATATGTTACCAAGTTCTAATGAAGATGAAAAGGGAGATCATTCCGATGATACTCCAACGCAACCAAAAGAGCCCGTAGAAGTAAGAGAGCTAGGGTAGCTAAATCATATGCTTCTAACTTTCAACTTTATTTAGTTGAAGGATATAGAGATGAGGTTCAATCTTTATATTCTTACTGTTTTAATATAGAAGAGGATGTTAAAACATATGATGAACCTATGAAATCTCGTGATGTTGCATTCTGGAAAGAAGCAATCGATGAAGAGATGGCACCAATAATGGAGAATAATACATGTGTCTTATCGGACTTACCACATGGATGTAAAGCTTTGGGTTACAAATGGATTTTCAAGAAGAAGATAAAAGTCGATGGACAAGTTTAAAGCCACATTGGTAATCCAAGGCTTTAGACAAAAAGGGATCGACTATTTTGACACCTATGCTCAAGGTTTCTCGTATCACCACCATTAGATTGTTGATTTCTTTGTCAGCAATTCACAATTTAGTTATCCATCAAATGTGTGTGAAAACAACGTTTTCAAATGGGGAGTTGGAATAAGAAGTGTATATGAAACAAACCGAAGGGTTTGTTATGCCAGGAAATGAGCATAAGATGTGTAAGTTGGTCAAGTCATTGTATGGGCTGAAGCAAGCTCCAAAATAGTGGCATCAAAAGTTTGATGAAATTATCTTGTCAAATGGTTTTGAATTAAATCAATCGGACAAGTGTGTATATCGCAAATTTGACAACTCCGGTAAAGGAGTAATTATTTGTTTATATGTTGATGGCATGTTGATATTTGGAACGGATCAAAATCAAGTTGATAAAACTAAAGAGTTTTTTTCATCAAAGTTCTCAATAAGACAGGGGGAGGGAGGCTGATGTAATTCTTGGTATAAAGATTAAATGTCAGGAAAAGGGATTGTTATTACACAATCTCATTATATTGAGAAAATACTCAAGAAGTTTGATTGTGAGCATTGTTCTCTAGTAAATACTCCCATGGATCCAAATATTAAGCTCTTACCTAATAAAGGTAACGTTGTTTCGCAAGTTGATACTCAAGAGCTATTGGCTACTTGATGTATGCTATGACTAGCACCAGGCTGGATATCGCTTATGCTGTTGAAAAGTTGAGTAGATTTACTAGTAATCCTAATAATCATCATTGACAAGCAATTAAGCGAGTTTTCAAGTATTTGAAGGGAACCATGGACTATGATTTGATATATCATGGCTTTCCTTCAGTTATAGAAGGATATTCCAATGTAACTTGGATTACCAACTTTGAAGAGCATTCTTCAACTACTGGTTGTGTATTCCTTCTAGGAGGTGGTGCTATCTCATGGGCTTCAAAGAAGCAGACTTGTATTACTCACTTGACTATGGAATCTGAGTTTGTAACATTGGCTGCAGCCGGTACAGAGGCATAATGGCTAAGAAACTTGATCTATGAGATTCCGTTGTGGCCAAAGCCAATTTCTCCAATTTCTATCCATTATGATAGTTCTACAACTTTGGCGAGGGCCTATAGTCATATATATAATGGAAGTCTAGACACTCAAGTGTTAGACATAGCAAGGTTCGTGAGTTAATAACGAATGGAGTGATTGTTGTAGATATGTTATCACTAAAAATAATTGGACAGATCACTTGACCAAGAGATTAGCTAGGAATTTAGTGCGCACGTCGGCTATAGGACTGGGATTGAAGTCCATATAGATCTCTAATTGTGAGACACCCAATTCCCTTCTAATACAACTTAGAAGTTAAATTCAATGTGGAAAGCTTACCGTCAGAGATTGGAGTACATGTTATTGTATTCCCAAAATATGTGTTCGGACATGCAAGTGATGATTATGTTGAAGTATATCTTATTAATGGCTCTTTTGAAAAATAAAAAATGCAGGTGCAAGATTGAAAGGAGCTACCTATGTGAGTATGAAGTTTTTCCGCTTCAAAGAAGCTTGGACTTGACTTCCGATATACTCTCTGAAGGATAGGGACACATGACTTCTAGTAGTGTCAAGAATAACCAATAGAAATGAATTGATGTGTTCAATTGTTAGGACCCCCTGATTTTCAAATGTAGAATGTATAATATACTAAGGTGGAAATTCAATCTTCCTGACATTTTCATTTATGCATGAGTTTTGTTTATCGTAGTGTTTGTTTTATTTATTTTAGTAAATCAAGGATTACACTAAAATTGGGGGAATATATTGGTAATTTTGGTCTAATTGGAATTTACTTAGGACCAAATGGTATTCCAAGTTATGTTATAGAACAAATTGGTAAGTGCGGAGTGCACATTTGTTTAAACTAGCTTGGACTACCGCCACTAAATAGCAAGGGTGAAGGGGTTGCGCCCCCTTGCGGGGGATCTAGGGGGCTGAGCCGTATAGAATTAATTACCGATTATTAATTATAGATCTCGTTACCCGTTTTTCCCGCCAAAACGAATACGCCTGATGTCTGTTAGTGAAAACGTTGCAACTTTTCGCGAAACAGTGTGATTGTTGGTTCCCGACAACCGCCAATAACAGAAGTTTTTTGGTCTCATTTATGATATACGAAAAGCACACCAATTCTCTCTGGTTTTGCTTTGTTTCTCTGCCAAGAATCAAAGTGTCGTATTTGTCTTATCCTATTACAGATTTTGTGAACCCAGACAGTGAAGGGTTGAAATACTTTATTGAGAAAGTGTTTACGGTATTTAAAGATTATCCAAAATTATCATCACCCCATGTTCCCGAATAGACAATCACGTGAAATATTTAGACTTTTCATCTCTATCTATAGCACATTTAACTTTAGCCCTTTGTTTCAAGTCACCATGTCAACAATTTTTCTCATGATCTCCACTCTCTTGTTTAAATTAGTTGAGTCAAGAGTGCCATTTTCCGCTTTAGTGTCGATAATATCAACATCTTTCCGCTATTCTACGAGATCATTTGATTCTTTGTTTCTTACCTCTATCGTCTCTCCACCTTTTTATATTGAGTTTCAATATTGCATTGAGATTATTCTTAAAAAATATTGCAGGATCGGATGTGATTCAGTTGCCTTAATCCATTAGTTGGCTAGGATGGAAAGAAACTCAGTATAAGAAAGCCATGAATAACAATCATCGGACAGGGATCGAGCTGAGTGATGCCCCACTAGAGATTGAGGATGCATTTAAATTTTACTCTTGAATCTATAGAGTTAAAAGTACGTAAAGTTGGGATAAACATATGCAAGGTAGCTAAATGTCAAATGGTTTTAGGAGTAAGGAGTCAGAAAAAGAAAAAGAAGAAGAAATTTAGTGCACGTTACGGAACGAGAGAGACTCGTCAACAATAGGTTGTTGTGGGTTCAAGCCTCACTTGAGGCGGCAGTGAGTGTATATATTGATGGTTAAAGTTGGGTTATAGGATTATCATTCTAAAAAAAAAAAAAAGAACAGTTGGACCAATTTATGCCAAGGTGCAGCCTTCAACACACGCACACAGACACACAAACACACACAGATAGGCGCAGGCGCAGCGCACGCACACACACACTCACACACACATGTATATATATATATATATATATATATATACACACACATTAGAATATTTTTTTATTGTTATACTAGATCTAAAACCCGTCTAGATATACGGGATGTCAAATATCAAAACTATCTTTCGTTTTTCATAAAATGTTCAAGTGTCATTATTTCGTGGTGCTTAAATGACGTTTTAGATGTTTTAAAATGAAACTAATTCAACCTACTCGATTTAGTCATAGAAGACTGCTTACATTTCTCAATAGTGTTTTGTATACTTGGTAATTTCCATGTTGCTTATTTGATTAAAAGCCACTTCTTTTTAATCAAGTTCCATATGTAGGTTTGAGTGGGACCACAAATAGGATCATGAGATCCGATTCGAAACACAAATAGGAGCATGGTGAGATAAATTACCTACCGGTCCCCTATCTAAATTATAGGATCAAAACCTAGCTGGACCACGTCCTACGCACTACCACATCCTACACACATGATCCTTATCATAGTTATCCTACACCAGTTTAACACAATTTTCTTCATGCTATCAATATCTATTTGGGCGACTACAATATTTTCTTGGGAATTTTCATATTCAAAATCAACTATTTTTTATGTGGATTACAATTGGTACTCCTTCTACGACTCATACATAATATGAGTGATCCATATCACTTGATCATAATATGATAATTACTTCTAGCTATTATATGATCACCCCTTCTAAAATTCATATACGATTTGATGGTCACACTATAATATCTTAACAAATCACGACACACATCTGGGTGGTTTAGCGAATCTCCCTTTCTTATATCCAAATTCGGACATAAATCTTCCTACAAATCAACATCTGTGTCAGTTGAATAGCTATCTCTCCAAGATAAGAATCAAATTCACCCTCCACAACAACCTTCTTCGAATATGTAGAAGCTTTACCTTTACTGGATGGAACACGGGATGTTTCAACATCTTTTTCTTAGGCATGGATATAGATTTAGAATTAACATCTGGACGAGTATCAAGAGGGCCAGATACCTGTTCCGCACCCCAACTTTTATCCTTCGAACTTGGTTTGACAGCTTTCGGTGCCTCGAATGTGGGATCATTGTTCATCTTTATATTCTTTTTCTTCACGGGTTGGACTTTTCCGGAGGTGGTTGTTCCTCCTGATCCTCATCTGACACGGTTTGTTTTCCAAAACCCTTCTCCACAGTTGCATTGGTAAATGGTGAAGGTTCGATCAAATCTTAAGGATCATCCGACGAAGGAACAACTTTTGTCACCATCTTGTCCAAGTGTTCCCTTTCACGCTCTGTAAGAGGATGAGAGTCTACGATGGCACCAATAAGCGAAGGTCATTGGATAAAATTGTACAAACTCGTCACTCCTAAAAATAAGGCAAACATAACATTAACACAAATATAGGAAATAAAAAATCAAAGAGGACAATAATGGTGATCATGTCAATTACCCTGTTCCTAATTCCTACAAATCGAAATTCGACTCGGGTTGATTCCAATTTCTACTAATCCCGGCCGTTACTAAAGCATGTTCTGGAAACATTCAAGCTTCAATTTGCTTTGATTTAAAGACTCTCATGAGCTCTGTATCGACCTCCTATTCGGATGGAATGGAGTCATCTATGTCCGCCAATTTTGGTTTCTATTCCATCTCAGTCAGGACAATATGTTCTTTAACCTAGAAAAACTTATTTTTCCAAACATGCATGTTAATGGGGGACTTATTAATATGCAATGGATGAGGATTTTGTCTCTTCTCCACCAAAACCCATTCCCTAATGCGGAACATTTTATAAAATTTTCTAAAAAGATGAACGAATGGACCTCAAAGATACCGATCTTTTGTGCTGCTAATGAGGATATTTGAAATATGGATCCTATTACATTGAATCAATTCTAGGAAGTATCGGAATAAGGGAAATCGGATATGTGCTTGTTCAAAAAACATAGTGTATACTCAAAGGTCACATCGCACCTTTACGAAACATAAAGACTCAAATGAGATACGAACGATCCGATTCAAACCACATCCGATTACAAATATTTATAACTGGTCCGATCCTATTTACATATAGGATCACAACTAATCGAATCACATCCAATATAGGATCATTGATATAATGGTAATAGGATCACTTGATCCAACTTCATTTATAGTAAGAACACAACCAGTCGGACCAACACATTGATCATCACAAAATGCTTCTATTTACGGTCTCACCTAAATACAAAATGCTACATAGTGTTTTCATTGTACTTCTAGCGTCGTTTATCCCATATCTGAATACGCAACAAAGAAGGTATAACTACGTGAATCTTCATGATCAGAGCACCGGTCCTCGTCTTTATGTGGAACCGATAAATTCTTCATGAATATGTACAACACTCGAATGTCTACATCCGAATTCTAGCCTTCATACATTTCATCATCTATTCATTAAATTTTCCCTTCTATAATTTTATTGTTATAAAACCAAAGGGATAACAAAACTAATAACCAAAAGAGAAGCTTCCTAGATCCCTTCCCAATAGTTAAATTACTCTTTGTAATTTTGAGCCACCTACAAATTAAGAAGGTACCAACACCAAGACATCCTTCTCCATCATGTACATATGGTTCTACATCGAATCATCAGTAGTCATAAACAAATGTCATCAAGATATTATCTTTCAAATAATGTTACCCTATAATCACCTACTTTGAGTAGATCTTTTACATTTATGTACCATGTAAATCTTATTACCCATTCATATTGACACTAATATTTCATTAAAGGAGTTTAATACTACCAACTATAATTAGCTTAGTTAGCAACATTGAACTGGGGGGCATGCATTAGTATAATACCACTTATAAATACAATCTCTTGTTTGTCTGAATAAAAAAAAAGTGCTCGTGAGGGACCTTAAAATTAAAATTGTTACAAATGGTTAATAGAACTCTTTAAATGATTGAGCAACCTCTCCGATTAACTCGATTTTAGGACATAATTGATTTATTATCTTTTGTCGTAGCACACTTTCCTTTCTTAATGAATGAAAGACTTTTGTTTCGTTCACATAAAACGAATCATTTGAAAAACATAGTTCTAAATAAATAATGTTGGTTAAAAGAAACTTTTAATGAAGAGGTATATGATACATTGGTTCGATTAGGACCATAAATAGGATCATGAGGTCCGATGCAAGTAGGAACACGGTGATAAATGGGTCGGATCATGTTCGCATATAGGATCACATCCAAAAATAGGACCGTCAATATAATAATAGTAGGATCACCTGATCCTACTTCATTTACAAATAGGATCACTTGTATTTAATGGGTTGAGCACACCTCCCTAATTCACTCCAATATTATCGCCAATAGCTTTGGCATTAAGGGCTGAGTTAACCTCTCTAATCTGCTCTGAAGGCTAGACCATGATCTAGGTCTTCAATTAGGCCGGACGAACCTCAAAATGCTCATCTAATGACATTAGTCTCATCGGATCATATGAATTTATAATGAAGCACATCGGTTGAGCACACCTCCCTAATTCGCTCAAATGTTCTTGGCAATGGCTTTGACATAAATGGTTGAAGCACACCTCCTAATACGCTCTTGGCAATAGCCTTGACATAAATGGTTGAGCACACCTCCTAATACGCTCGAATATTAATATTAATGGTTGAGCACACCTCCTAATACGCTCCAATGTTCTCAGCACTAACCTTGACATTAAGGGTTGAGCTAACCTCGCTAATCTGCTATGAAGGCTTGACCAGGATCCAGGTCTTCGACGAGGCCACGCGAACCTCAACATTCTCGATCTGATATACATTATCTTCATTCGTTATGCATTATCTTCAACATTCTCATCCGTTATGCATTAGCTTCATCGGATCAACATTATCGATCCGAATTCATCGGATCAACCTTCTCATCCGATATGCATTAGCTTCATCGAATCAACATTATCGATCCAATATACGTTAGCTTCATCGGATCTACATTCTAATCTAATATACATTAGCTTCATTGGATCTACATTCTCTTTAGTTTCATTGGATCAAAATCCTCATCCGATATATGTCACCTTCATCGGGTCTACATTCTAATCCGATATACATCAGCTTCATCGAATCTACATTCTCATCCGATATACATTAGCTTCATCGAATCTACATTCTCATCTGAGAAATGTGAATCGAATGTAAAGTTCATACGAGTTTGAAGCACAAACAAAGTGCATATGTTCATACACACGTAGAGACATAATACATCTATAAGTGAAACGTAATAAAATAGCAATCACACCATTGCTCATCACAAAGGGGATCGAACATAGCTCATTGCATCATAACTTGGTTTATCAAAACGTAAGTTAAAAGATAAATTGAAATACCATAACGAGCATATCAATCACCAACTAGTAATCTAGAAACATGTGATTCAATTAATAACATCCTCCAGGGACAACATATAGCGGTATATAGGAGATAGGTCCAAATCGGACCACAACTTCAGTAGAACCATAAAAGATTAGGTCCTCCTACGTAGAACCATAACTTGGAGAACTACAAAAGATTAGGTACTCCTAAGTAGAGGAGGTGATCATCAATAGAAAGTCAGGAGGACCAAAGTTACACGATCAATCCAACCTTGGGAATAAGAAAATTCAAATAAACATCACGAATACCAAGGACGGCCGAAATAGTTGTCTTTGATAGCTAAACACGTGTGTATGTTTATGGCGGCGTTACTAAAGAAACCAATGGGATTAGGATGGTGCTCCTAAAATGGATCTGGTTACGTTTGATATTTCAGATCAGCAAAAGATGTCTTCCTAGAATTGGAGTAGGGTATCAACCCTCTTCACTATAAATACCACACCATTGCCACAAGTAAGTAACACACATTAAATTATGCTTTCGTTATACTCTCAAACATTGCAAACCTAATACCTATTCTCATGCCGGCCTGTGATCGGGGGGACACGCTCTTCCTTTGATGTTCTTTCTTAGCAGCTACTTAGGTTCGACGGTGTAGCTCGTAGGAGTTCAATCAGACCATGTAGAAGGTCTAAAGGAGCTAACTTGTAGGAGCTCAATAGGACCTCACAAAGAATAGGTAGGGTCAATGGAGCAACATTGGTATAGCTCGTAGGAGCTCAATAAGACCATGCCAAAGATTGCACTATTACAAGATCGTTGTAGCAACAGGCTGAAATTGGAAAGTGTAAGTGGCATCCCATGTCAAGTTGAGATTTTCACATTAAACCTAGGCGTTTGGAGAAGTCTGTCAAGTAACAATATGCCTCGTAAATCGATTGAATTTAGATGGGCTCAAGTAGTAATAGATGAGTTTATTTATTGGGAAGCTTATGATTGGCCTACTACTACTTATCTGGGTTACAGTCTAATTATTTCTTTTGATTTGACAAGTGAAACATTTAAAGAAATATACCTCCCAGATAGTTTAGCACCCCCGTTTCCTATAAGTTTGTCCATCTCTAAGCTAAGAGAGTCTCTTATTGTGCTTGAATATAATCATATTGGTGATAAAGATGTTTATGGCGTGTGGAAGATGGAGAATGGTGATCCAAAATCGTTTACAAAGTAATTCAACATTGAGGCACCATTTCCATTATTAAAGAACGTTCTTGGATTTACAAACAGTATTGAAGCTATCATTGAAAGGGAATATGAGCGTAAACAAGTATCTTGGGGACCACAGTCACTCTCAGTGTTTGATCCTCGCTCAAAACACATGAATGATCTTGGACTTGATGGAGTAACTTTTTCATATATTTGTGTGTCCGTACATGGAAACAGTGCTTTTTACTTGACCAGTGAGATTGCAGTACCTTGTATTAGCCACGAGATGAATAGCAAAGTATGGAGCTATGGAAATAAGATTTTGGAACAAGCAAGGAATGGAGATTGGAGTGCAACGTGTATAAGTTATTAAAAGTTGAAAATATCGCATAAAGAGTATTATTAGCCGTGAGTTCAATGTTTCTATTCTGTGTTGAAATATACTTCACATTTTAATGAACATTATGCAAAAACATCTAGTTGAATAACTTTTGAATCATTTTGCTCTATTAACTAGAACTTTCTAACGCTATGACGCATCATCAATAAAATCGAAGTTCGTAAACTATAAATTGGTTGAGACTGTCAACATTATTCCCACATGTTTCTTTCTAAATTGCTCAATAAGATAAGTAACGAGTTATGGATAATGTTCAGGTTTGAGGGCACTGACCTCATCACTTGTAACCCTGATCAATTTGAGGTCCTTTGCGCCACCTTTTGGTCAAGTACATGAAATAAACCTTCTTCAGATGAATATTATGTTTTCAATAGCCCTGCCTACACGAACAAAAACTAAACCTTTATAGGGTTGACATTTCATCCAAAAAAATTTAAAGATATTATGCAAATTGAAAATCCCTTCTTCGATAGATGATATAGTTAAATAAAGAAAATCAACTTAGTATTCCCTTCATGTGCAACATGCAAGAAGTAAAGATTGTTTACAATATATTGTAACAGAACTGCGGCCTTCCGGCCTTCAACAGATAAGGTGTGAGTGATCAAAAGCAGCTAAGAAACTGAAAACCAATTTTCTATTTATTTTTCGTTCAACTTATTATCCAAGATATCTGAAAGGTGGGTGGGCTGTACAATCTTAAAAGAACCAATCGTTGGGAGTACTCTGTGTCGTGCCATTGATCCAAGTCTGATGCACATGAACCCAAGTTAGCCCTTCTGTAGGTTTCACACCCTGACACCAACCAAAACAATCACATCAAAAACCACTGAAAGGCCCAGCTTAGAGCACGTGCACTGCTCAATACATGTAGCAAATTGGATAGGTCAAACAGGTTGGATAACTAGTCAAAATTGAAAAAGTCGGGTTGGGTTGACTAGAGATACTTTTTTGTCCAAAACTTACAGATTTTATTGTGTCAAATAAATTACATTATTTCAATTAAATCTAAACTTATGAATAATATATTTGAGGATGTTTTATGAGTTAAGCTTCTTTTTTGCCGGTTTGACCCATTAAAGATACAAGATATAGGATTATGTGCAAGGTACAACACATAACAATATAGCTAACTTCATGTGACCCTATGGGGTCACACACAAAGAGCATTGAGACGTCAATCAATAATATATATATGTAGTATATATTATTCAAGTAATAAAATAAGTAAAATGATTATTATTTAATTTTGAGCTTATTAAGTTTAAATAGGCTTAAGGTGATTCAAGAGAGATGTGGGCCTAATATCCGTTTATTACCTAATCACTAATTAAGGTTTAAATTAACAAAAAAAAAAAGGAGGTTAAGGTTTTGGACTTGGGCCAAAAACCCACGGCAGAAAACAAAAGGCAAAAATAAGAAAAGGGTTTGAGTTTTTCTTTTGTTTTTTTATGATCGAAAAAACAACAATTTTTCGGGTTTTGTTTTCTTTTTTTTTACGGCTGCACACATCTTTCAAGAGAACAAGAAGATTAGAAAACCACTAACTTTTCTGGCTTTTTTAAAATACGGCTGAGAATAATACACACAAAAGTTGTGTGTTTTATTTTCATCATAATCACTCTTATTTTATTACTTGAGTTTGGACTAGAATTCAATTGATGGTCTTTGAATTGATGGTCTTCCGTTCAAATATCTTTTGATATCATATGATACATATGGATCCGTTTTGGTGATCAATTTATTTACACGCTTCTGCTTCTTGATGTTATATATATTTCATGTTTAAAATCGTTTTAATAAATCCAAGATTACTAACAGAAGCTACCCGAATCAGCCCATTCATAGATAATGGGTCGAATTGCAACCTTTAATTTGAACCTGTGATGTCTACTAGATAGAGTGCACCAAAAGATCGCTAATTTGTGCCATTAATGATAGTTATATAAATCCCTTACCTTTGAGCTGACTATAACTGTGGTCAAGCAACCCTGCTGTTCTTCACCTGCATTTTCCACAAACTCTTAGATTGTAAATGTCCTCTATACTGCTTTAGGTGAGGCCCTGTTAGGCTAGAAAATATTTGGTTTCATTTTTAAGATTTAATTAGTTGATAATGATATTGGCTAAAAGAGGTATGTCACAAATGCAGATTTATATAGCTCACCAGTTTGCTCCCACTTCTTGAACTTCACAATCCATGTGTCTGAATCAATCTGTGAAGGGAAAACTTGATCAACCCAAACTCGATACTGTTTATCCTTTTTGTCACCGCAACAGTCTTTTAATTTATCAAGGCATTCGTGGAGAGATTGCTGAACACCTGATGGATGAACACACACACCAGATGGAGACTGCATCAAGAGATCAAAACACAAAGAATATGGTTAGGAACCTGCAATTAGAAGTTGAATAAATAACTGCTAAAGTTCAAAACCACTCGTTCTAAGGTCCATGTACCTAAACTACCCTTCATATTGCATATAACTAATTTAATAGAATGTTGGGCCCAGAAGATTCTGGCCATGTGGAGGTGGCAATTTGTAGACATAGGTTATATCTTGTCTCTGGGTCAAACAGGTCGAAAATCACCCAACGTATATTTTTAAAGCATAAAACGTCCTACATCGTAACAGACACACTAATAAAGATTTTATTTCATATTTGACACCCCAAATATTAACAAACTGTGTAAGGATTTGAATAAAAGTGCTTTGGATCAACCCAAGTTGTACCAAAATGGGTTAATAATGGTTTAATCACCAAACTTTCAACTTTTTTTCATTTTTACCCTTCAACTTCTTTTTAAATGTTTTAACACCTTAACTTATAGGTTGACCAAAATTTAATCCTTTTAGTTTGTTTGACTGTTTAAAATAACCCTTTTGGTAACTAACCGGTTGACCAGGTTTCATTAATAAATTGAACATAAGTTCAAAAATGGTTTTAATCACCAAACTTTCAACCTTTTTTTCGGTTTAACCCTTTAACTTTTTTTTTTCTCTCATAATTTAACCATTTAACTTAGGTTTTACTAATTTTTTATTTTTTATTATTTAAAATATAAGCTTAAAAGCTATTTATTTTAAAAAATATATATCATTAAAAAGTTGGTTACATACGTATTAAATGTTTTATTATTTCAACGAAGGGTAATACGTTTACAAAATAATAATTTTATTTTCCGTACATTTTAATCAAAATATAAATATAAATTTTATCATAAAGAATAATATTGTATATATTATGTTAATCATATATCTTTTTGGATATTTAAGTATATAATATAATGCGTATACATTAAGTACAATGTCATCACAATTAGTTTTATAACGTTTTATTTTGACAAAAGTGCATTTATATAATATTGTCATGTCTAATAATTCTAGTTTTATGAAATTTATTTATAGTGAATGTATGTGTTATTTATATAAAATTTCTTAGAGAAAGTTATTTTGTAGCTAGTATGTGATATAATAATTATTTTTTAGTATGTAATATAGTAATTATATAGAATAAAATTGGTTTAAAATATATAAAAGAGTTTGAGGGTAAAACTATTACGTGAACTACAAGGATTAAATTGGTTTTTGAAAATTTTAAAAGTATTAACCTGTTATAACATGTCATAATGGTATTTCTAACAGGTCATTTAATGTTAATGGGTTAAAACATGATAAAAAAAAAAGTTAAATGGTTAAACGAGAGAAAGTTGAAAGTTTAGTGATTAAACTATTATTAACCCCACCAAAAATGACCTGCTTTGAGCCGTTACTGCACCCGCCAAATTTTCCACCGTAGACCATCTCTGATGTGTGCAACAATGTGAAAACTCATCCCCAACCAAGAAACCAGATTTAGTGGTGATTTTTTGGTGCAACGCTAAATTTTTGGTAATTTTACACCAAATTTGGTGTAACCTTTTGTCCAATACCAAATGTTTTCTCATTTTAAAGCATATTTGGTAAAACACCAAACATTACACCAAATTTTATTTCATTTTAAGCCTTTTACACAATGTTTTTATTTTACTTTTTACCCACAAATAAATTGGGACGGTGGGAGTAACTTGTATTGTGAATAAATATTAGAAATGACTAACCCGTTTCATTAAATATTTTTATTTGGTAATTGATGATAAATAAATATTCAAAATAACAATAAACTTTTAATTTAGCAAAATATTTTATGGAAAACCAAATTAAGTTTAAATATTTGGTTTAGACATTGGAATAAAAAACAAATTTGGTGTAAATAGATCCTCTTTTCACAGCAAATTTGGTGAACTTGGTGCATACATTAGAGTATTGAAGTGAAGAAGGTTAGAGAACATACGCAAACAGATTTCAGATTGCTCAAATAGACTTCAGGATTATCAACTTCTGCACGTCTCCACCTCTCGAAAAACAAGTAAAATTTTACTACTTCATACACAGGATCGAAATGGCCCAACTTAGAATCTGATAGATCTGTTACATCTCTGGATGATACATTTGGACCCAGCTTAAAATGACCAATGGCTTCTATGATACCAGCTGCACACCTTTCAGTTGCATGAATAATCTTAGGGTTATTTTTGGCATTTTCAGCATGCCACTGTAACAATTCGTCCTGTGCATTCTTCACCTGCAAAAAGATCATATTTGTCATACAAAGGGTCGAACACTATCTTAAAACTAAGGATGGCAGTTTCTACACATCCACTTATTTATGAATGGGTAGATTCAGGCTTTGTTTTATCTCTAACGTGTCAAATGTCAGAAATGTAAAATAACAATGAAATGGGCCAATGGATCGGAACTCACCCACCAAATGTACATTCTAAGGCATAAAACCTCCTACATCGTCTTATCCAAAGACAGATTTTCACTGAAATAATATAAATTTTGTAGTCATATTTGACACACTCATTATTTATTAGAAAAATTAGCTTTTTGGAAGGAAAAAAAAAAACTGTGCTCCTGTTAACCCAGACCCGACCTTTTTGACCCGTTTCCTGACCCACCTATATGCCACCTCTACTTAAAAGTTAAAACACAATGAAGATAGCAGCAAACCATGACACCGTGCACATCTGGAATAGTGAATAGCTCCGCATCATTGCCAGAATCACCGCATGCTAGCGTATTTTGGGGTAATTTTCCTGCAGCCTTTAACTTTTTATGGAGATAAGCAAGAGCTTGCCCTTTCCCAGCACCTTGGGGCAATATATCCAAATCCATCCCGCCACTATAAATTATTTTCACATCTAGCTGACAACCAAAAAGATTCCTTAATCAATGTGAGAAGAAATTATTAAACTTTTCTTGTTCTCAATTATAGCAACATAAATACATTGGATATGCAATTATACACTAAGATTTGAAGTAAAATTCCAGTTCTCACCCCTCGACTGACTAGACGTTCAGAAAGAGCCTTCATTACTTCATGAGCTTTTTCTTTCTTAACATAGAAGCTAGCTTTGTGTTGACGTTGCTCGGTTTCAGACTGTATTATCATTAGCATAAATACGCGTTAAAATATTTCCAATGTGCATTACATATTTTGAAGTTATAACTTAGTCGAAATAAACATGTATCGCGTTAGTAATCAACAAAGAACGATACCTGCATAGTGAGTTCAGGAAACTTGCTTGTTTCTTCTGAAACAATCTTTTTATCCCATTTCTGATTCAAAAACTCAACCCAACCTTCATCGGGCACCATATCATTACCATATGTTATCTCGGTTCCAACAGACATTATAGTTATGTCTGGAGTAAGCATTGGTTTCTCTTTCCTTAACTGTCTGTACAATGTAGGCGATCTTCCCGTCGAGAATACTAGCAATGAATCATGACGGTATTTAGCCTCCCATAAGGCATTAAACCTTAGTATAGAAAGATTCTCAGGATCATGATGATCAACCTAGAATAAATACACAATAGGCTTAATTAGTTGCAAATAATCATCGATCAATTTTAGACGTATATTGTTTGATAGAGTAACAGTTACCATTGTGTGATCAAGATCGGACACAATCATGAGTCTTGGAGAAATCGTAAGCCGGTCCATAATTGTCTTTGTTACTAACCCCTGTGAAACCTCATCAATATCATAAACTCGATAAAACAAAATGCAAATTACAACAAGTTAACGAACATTCAAAAAATGATCCATGTAGGTAATGTAAGTTCATTCGCACATTAAAACAACTACCCCAACATCAATTTTGCTCATAAAAAGGTAACAAAACATGAAAAACTCTATCTAGGTAACCAAATTTCCGATTTTTATCTTACCATTTTGTGAGCAAAATTGAACCTACAGTACTTTTAATGTGCAGATGAACTTACATCGCATGTTTTTTAAAATTCCGTTACCTTTTCCTAAAATTTACATTTGTCAAAAACTGCACAATTTTTTTCCATTTTACTAAAACAATTGTTTTTGTCGATACGAAACAGCAACTGCACTGGTTTTAAGTCAATAACATTTAAATTTTTAACAAATATCATCAGTAACATGTAGATTAAACAAACAACTAAGATAATAATAATAATAATCAATCATGAAACAGTATTAAATAAAACCTAAAATTCATTAACTAACAATTTCTAATCGCATTGATTCGTCAACATCAAAAACATATATATTAAGGATTCATTTGGGAGACAATTAAGAAGATAATCGATCAATAAGTTGTCAAATTATACGTGCAAATTGCATGATTTAAGTGAGAAACAGATGAGATGTACTGATACAGAAATAGATATAGATGTGTTACCAGATGAATTGGAAGAATCAGGGAGAAATTGGAGTGATAATGAACGAATGGAAACCTAAATTAGGAAGAAATGAAAATTAGATTTTAAATTTATTATTTAAAAAAATGTTATTTTGTGTGACTCATGTCACCATTCACAACTTAACACCAATGCAAATGGACAGATACCATCTTTATTTTGTTGTTGTTCTCAATTCTCAATCATTATTGATCAAATTTAATGTTTAATATGGTGATTTTTATTATTAAAAAAAAGGTGACGAACTTTTATTATTATTATTATCTTAATCTTAATTAAAGTAATTAAAATTTGAGAAAATATTATATACAACAAGGTTCTTTGAAGGAACTAGCGTTATGAACTTTAAGAAAATTAGACAATAAAATATGTATAATTGTAAATTTGGTCAATAAAAAATGTATAATTGTAAATTTGGTGATATGTACTTGTACACCACTTTTTATAGTGTTGTAAAGTAAAAATTATCACCCTAAATTATAGGCGGCTAGGTCATTTTCGACGTATGCATTTTTACACCAAATTTGGTATTTTAGTGTAAAAGTTGAACTTTAACTAACTTACTAAATATAGTGCAATTTTTAGTGTACACTAAATTTTTAGAGATTTTGTATCAAATTTGGTGTAACACTAAACTTACACCAAATTTATAATGTTTCATTTTAGCCCCTATGTTTGAAATATTTTATTATTTAAGTTCAAAACTTGAAAACACTTATTTATTTGTATGATTCTTTTAAGTACATTATACATTAGATTAGATATTATGATTATTGAAACGATAAAATATAATTTTCAAATCAATTATGATAATTAAAACGTTGATTATGCAAAGAACTTGTGTAATTGAAACTTTACAAAAATAAATAAATAAAATTTACATTTAAGTTAATAGTTTGGAAGGTTAATTGATTATAAAAATAATGAATCGAAATAAAGTATAATGTAGAAATAGTTTAGGGGGCAATGTGTAAATGCTTAAAGTCATTTTAGTGCATACGTTGGAGATGAAACACATATGATACAAGCATATTCCTGAAAAATTACTATATTACACCAAATTTGGTGTAGTGTTTACTATATACGTCGGAGATATAAATAAGCTTTATGTTAACCATAATAAGCAATATGCCCTAAAAGTATATATACTAAGCACATTGTCACTCATAATAAGCTTTATGTGATATAAATACTTAAACTTGTACGTGTAACAAGTTTTAACATGTGGTTGAATATCGTAGACAAGCGACTTGACAAATCATTGATGTCATGGGCTTTTCAGTAGCGGTTACTCTAAAATCGTTAGGTTTAACATAGAACCAAGTTTAACATAGAACAAGTTTAACATAGAACCTAACATAGTTCATAAGTTTTTGTTAGGAAAAAAAAATGTGTTATCCAGAATAAGAAAGTATGAAATGTAGTATGTGGAGTATTTCATACATTTTATTAGTGAAAAAATGCTCATTTTACCACTTTAAAAGCCTCATTTTACCCACGAACATCAATTGTGGGTTAGTCACCTTTTTATGGATGGGCCAATATGTTCAAATGGTCATAGAAATCAACCAACCACAATGTGACACGTCAGCTATGAAAGTATCTTTGCAGCTATATATGAGTTATGGGTCAATCAGTTTCTCGGCCAAACCTACTACTCGTGGCTGTAAAGATCTTTTGTGGGCGACTTATCATTTTGTAGTTGGCTGATAATCGTTTAAATTAATTTTGACTTAAATCGTCAATATAGCGTATTGTTAAATGTGAGTGTGATTTTTGGTTACTCTCTTGCTTTTCCAACTGATGGTTGTACAAACTATATTTATTTTAGTCATTTTTAGATAATTTTTGTAATATTATCCAATTACTGCTGATTTGTCATCTTTATTTATCAGTCTAGTATACTTACATGATCCGAAATCATAAATGCTGTTAATTATAATACGTGTGCTTAAGTAGCATTTTACTTGATAATGATTTAATCCAAATTAACTAATGAAGTTGTATTGGGTGTAGTTCTTAAAGTCCATACATAATTCACTTGTTCTGATGTCAAATACAAAGATCAGCAACAGCAAATTCACTAAATTTCTTGGTTACAACTTACACCCCCATCATGGCCTACAATAGCAAGTAAACTTTTCCTTTATGTTACTTTTTCTGCATGGTGATTTCACAACTTCATAACACAAGTCTGAGATTCTTCTTCCAGTTACTTACTCTGACTACTACTTTATGAAGCAAAAAATTGTATTTTATGACAGTTGACCATCAAGATATTCACTTCTTAACCAACTTTCATTCTTCGTAAAGATAAGTATGCCAAAAAACGGTAGCCAAAAACCATGATTCCCAAGGCAACAGCTTCCTTCAAACCACTGTCTAACTGTATCCCGTCGATTACAGGACTAATGGTTTCATACTGCACCTTCAAAAGTAGTCTGTATGTGTGATAGTTAAACGACAAGTAACGTAACCATGCTATGAATATTGGAACATTCTGCAAAAAAAGCAATGCCTCTTAGTCTTTAACTTTTTGGGAAAAGTTATATAACGATGAGATGATAAGAGTTGAGAGTATATTTGTGTTTACCTTCACAAAATACCCACCGGCCAACATGAAGGCCATTACAGTTACAGAAGCCAGAGTCGTTGCTCTTTTTAAGTCCGTGAGTGTAGCACCAATAGCGAGTCCAAGTCCCTGTCATTTTCACTGTTTAGTTGCAAGCTCATGGTAACTCCAATCAATATTAGAGGTGGCAATTTTGACCCATTTTCTTAAGAATGAACCAATTTCAGCTGTGTTTGGTCTCAAACAGGTTTAATAACATATTTTTAACTAAAGTGAAATGGGTTGAATGGGTTGAATGCGTTGAACTCAAAATTTATTTTTTACGCATAACCTCCTAGACTTTTTTATTTGACGAATTTTATTTTATTTTTTCCTGAAAAGCAAGACGACCAAGGAGTTGAAGGTGGAACAATTCGATCCTGAGACCTTTTTTTTATAATTTTAATAAAATTGTTTTTGTAATCATGTTTAATAAATTAGTTTTTTATAAGCCTGTTTTGATCCATACAAATGACCTGTTTTGAAATTTCACTCGACCTTCCATCTAAGGATGAAAAAATGGAATACCTGAGCTGCAACGATGCATAAGAAGACAATAACCATGGTTAGAAAAAACGATTCAGCAGTTTGTCTCAGACCCGCCATGAAATAAACAACCACGAGGAAAAGTGTTGGGAGAAACAAATCAAGTGGGAGGTCACTAGTTGTTCTTGCCATAAAATACGCACTCAGTCTGTACATATCTGCAGCTCTTTCTTTATTTAGCATAGCTCGTTCTTGAGGAAATGTGAAAATAGCCGTAAACACTGGAAAAAATGCCCAAAACACAGCAATGAAGAACAACAATCCTGCCTGCAAATGAACATCAAATATGAGGAAAATTAGATTCGGTCAAAATATTTTTTAGATTAAAAAAATAAAATAAAAAGTTTCTAGTTTCTTACTTGATTATCGAGTTCTTTAGGACTATGAACATTTGATTGCCACCATAAAAGTCCTAAAATGACCGCAGTTACTAGAACTTGCGTAATTCTCAACCAACTAAAATAATCATGTTGTCTTTCTTTAAGTCCTCTCCAGAATAATATCAAATATTGCTGTCTCCAGCTTGCTCCCCATTCACGTTTTAACGATCCAACACTCGACTTAATATCTTCATCAAGTGGTGTAGTAATCATGAGCTGCTTCTTTGTTTCTTCAGCCACTCTTGTCTCGTATGCTTCCACTAAATACTGTAAATGAATCCAAAACAATTTTAAAAATTTCGAAAGTTAGATATGTAATATGAATGTTATATTGTTATCTTTTACTTACATCATGAACAAGTGCTGGTGTGTGTTTCCCACTTCTTTTTTCTCTTTGTGAATTGCCTAATTGTACCCTGTCCTCTAGTTCTGAAGGAACGGAAACTTCGGTCATGTTTCCGTTTGCAAGATCTAGCAAGAACTCTGCAGGGTTCATGGGAATCATGGGAGAACATCCGATCGATGAAAAATATAACATTGCTTCGGACGCTTTCCCAAAGTAAAGCAAGCTTCCTTTTCCAAGAAGTATTAACTTGTCGAATTTGTGGAACAATCTGCTTGATGGCTGATGAATTGTGGTGACCACCGTCTTCCCTGTCTGTGATGCATATATAGAGAAACACAAACCACGTGATTAAGCATTCAAATTATATACGTATATGAATCTTCTCAATATAAGCCACATCGACCCGTTTGGTTATGAATGGGTCCACTTGGGTTGTCTTTGATCTTAAAGGAATGAGCCCAAAGTGTACTTTAAATGCATACAACCTACGGATTCGAATATTTTAGAATATTATTGCAATCAAGTTATTTTTTGTGATTTTTTAATTATTGCATTAGTTGTTTATAAGAAAAATGGACAAAAAAGTGTTTGCAGGTAAGCCCAACCCGTTTGACTTCCGGCCATCTTGCCACCTGTACTTCTGAATGAGCATACCTCGGCTATGTCTGATAACAGTTCAATAATCCTCAAAGCAGTTGTAGAATCCAAGCCAGAGGTTGGTTCATCAAGGAACAAGAGCGAAGGATTGATTATTATTTCGAGTCCAATACAAACACGCTTCCTTTCTCCACCTGAAACTCCTCGAACAAAGGAGCCACCTATCATTGTATCCTGGCACCTGTTTAAGGTATTAAATCAAACTATAAGTTGGTTAATTCTACGCGTCGTACTTTCAGTTGTTTAAGAACTTATAATGTTTTAAATACTTTACCTTTCTAATCCAAGTTCATGTATAACATCTGCTGCTCGTTTTTCTTTTTGTTGTTTGGTTAATTTCCTTGGTAGTCGTAAAAGAGCTGCATACCTTAATGTTTCCTTCACGGTTAGATGAGGAAACAAGATATCGTCTTGAGTTACAAACCCAATCCTACACAAATGGTTGTTACTTCAAAGTAAGCATATGCCCATTATTTACAACTTTCAGAATCTACTTCTGATTTTCTGATTATTTTGCTAATCAGTTTTGGTCAATAAATTTCATACCAACCACCACAAAACTGACTATGCAGGGATAAAATAAACTTACTTACCACATATTTATACTTTTTTTCAAATTAGTGATCTTCTTCACCCTTTTTTCTTTGCCATACACCAAAACATCTAGTTATCTCGTTATCACAACCTCATACAGAAAATTCTAGCACTGACATGTAAATTATTTCATGTCAAATAACCGCTTTCAAAACCACTATTCAAATCCATATAAACTCAAGAGTCCTTAGAACAAACATACATGAAAAGAGATCAAAAAACACAAACCTGCTCTTTAGGATCTTGGAGTATGGCTGATCATTGTAAGTAATCGATCCCCCTGGGGTAGGATCTGTCAGCCTGCCTCCGAGTAAACTTAAAAGCGTAGTTTTTCCGCTTCCTGAAGGCCCCATTAATGCCAATACTTCTCCAGGATTCACCGCGCCACTTATTCCATTCAATATATCCTTCTCTACTGACGATGTAATTCCTTTTATTATTATCTTGTATGTCACTTCCGTGAACTGCATATCATATAAAATTGTAACAAAATTTACCCCATTCCATTTTTCATTAGGGTTCGTTACGTAAAACTAAATAACTAAAAGGAGTTATTGACCAGGGCAAGTTGGTTGATATGAGACCATTTTTGTTCATTTTTCATGTTCATGATATAAGTTTGTTTTTTGTTTTTTTTATCGGTTTGAGCTAGCCTTGTACATAAATGCCATAGAATATGAGACTCTGTACAAGACTAAACCTGTTCAACGATTGGGTTTCATTGATCTCATAGATAACTTCCATCCTTGCCTGTCCAAAATCCAAATAGATCGCAGAGAAATTAATCTGTTTATAAACATGGATCCAACATCGGCCTAAATGGTTTCATAAAGTTGTGAACTTTATGAATCTTGATACCTTTAGAAATATTGGCAAGGTGGGTTCTGTCTGAAATTTCTTACGTGTGCCAGCTTCAAGGTCTTCCGCTGTAACAAGCACATTAAAGTCATATATGTGTGCTACAAGTTCAGGTTTTAGAAAGCCAAGTCCATTATAATCACTACAGTTGGTCTAACGCAGACTCAAATTTAAAGAATCTATAATCATTGAGCTTAATGTTGTATTCAAAGTCAATTTTAATAGTGTGTTTAAGAAATGCATTCTGATGATCCCTACCCACATGGTGATCGAGTCCATGTTTTTATGCTCATGCGTTTTGGCTTGCTAAGCATACTTTGTTTTGTTTCTCGTTATATATTTTTTCCCCTCAAACCAAATTTGTGCAATAATTGTTTCTATGTATTAAGGCTTGTAAGTAGCTCCTGTTTTAAGACATGTATGTTGATGATCCACATTGAAATAGTCGTTTTCTAGGTTCGGTTCCCATAATTTAATATGGGACCCACGAAACCGATATGTGAGAGAATAAACTGATCAAAGTTTTGATCAATAATTTCAAAAGATAAAATGAAAATTGTTTTTTTCCCGTAACAGATTGGTGCATGGTGATGGACTAATAGAGTGATGGTGCATGTTGGGGACCAGGAGCAAAGAAATTGGTATGAAAAGATAAAGACACCCATTTCATAGATGATTAAGCAGATAGACAGTGGGCCATGTAAGTGGCCCATATGGCCCACTTTTTAGGTTTTGGGGGCCCATTTCTGCTGACATAAAATAAGACTTTGGGCCTGTCCTAGTACCACAAGTAGCTAGCTGTTTACAGTTGTATAATTGTAACAAATATTTGCTCTTTTGGTATTTTCTAACAAAAACATAAATTCATAGACTCAATGTTTCGTTTTCATTCTTTTATACCAAGATATCGACATCTTCGAAATAAGATGAAATGTATACATGCATGAAGAAAAATTTCCCTATCGTGGCGGCTGTGCCCCAACTCGAGAATTGATAGCGCTCATCAGAAAGGTGACATTGAACCAATCGCGAAACGTGTTACTAGCATTTTTATTTGACGTATATATAGTCAAATAAAGCCCGCTCGATTTTAATATATTCCTTGATATTTCGAGTTATAAAACTAAAAGAAATTAAATATGAATCAAAGTTTAAGTGATTAATTTCAAGCCATGATTATCAATGGTTTAAAAGATATAGAATACATAAAGAATAGCGTGCAAAAGTCTTGAAAACTACTAGTTTCATGTAAGATAATTTTTTAAGACTTAGTATTGATGTATATGATTGTTCTATTATTGTCATTAACAGCTATATTGTTACTTCTTATTAAGAGTGAGTGAGTGACATATACTTAAAACAAAATTGTGTCTATGATTACTTTCGTATTAGAGCGAAATCGATATATTTGATAGTTACCCAAAATATGATTGATTTAGCTAAATATAAATAATTTTTCACATGATAATAATTCATATCTATAGCCGATAACTCAAATATTGGAAAAGAAGGTGGCATATAGGCTCTAAAATTTGGATTTGTGACATTTTCATACGCAGAAGTTATTAATGTATCAAAATTATAGTCATATTTCAGTTATTTGTAAGCGTATGCAACTGCACATATTTCTATTGGGTATCAAACCTTTAAATAATACTACTTGTGTGTAATTTTTAACGTGTCAGTTGTATTTATAGTTTACATATATGACACATCAGTCCACTTACGACTTACATACAAATAGTATTAATTGTAAGTTGAATAGACACGGTAAAAGTTTTGAAAATTCAATACGCAATAAAATTGTCTACGTAACTGGTTTGTCACTCTAAACCCTATTATTTTATATAATCGGTTATTTTACTAGCTAGAAGATTAGGGTTTACACTCATGTTTGACATAACCAAATTGATTTTGTAATAGTACAAGTGAAAAATAGTTATATAGATTACTAAGAACCAAAAGAATCATATATTTGACAAAGCCAAAAAATATAAATCATATCAATTTAAACTATGGAGCCACTTTTCAGCTGCTTCTCGCTGTATAGAAAACGTATTTTTGTCTTTTAACCAACCAAAAAGTTTGATAATGGGAGCATGTGAGTTGTCCAATTGCAAAGCTATCAACTTCAATTTCTTGCAACTTTGATAATGAGATCAAACCCAACCCTTAATGTGATCATGTTACCATTCATGTGATTGCTTTAATAACTTGTGTACCATGCAATGATACATGTATACTATTTAGATTTTTCGATTATGCTAGCAAGAAGTGGCTAAGTGAAAAGTTACATTACTTTCGACCCACGTCATCTTTTCCAGAAAATAAATTGCAATGAATAAAGAGTGATCAAAATACTTACGTGTGTCAGCATCACTAAAAGATCTTGAATCCGCAATTTCATCTGGAGGCATAGTAAATCCGGTGAAAGAAAATGAGAACCCTAAGCTAGCACTTGAAGCTCGACTTAAAGCAGCCCCACTACCAACATCATCAATTTCGAATTTCATTTGAGCACTTCTTGTCTTTCTAATGTGTGTGTTTTTGCTACTGCCACTATTTCGCCCCGGGGATGCAAGCACCATTTGTCTACTAGACTTTCTTGAATGTGTCCCAACACTCTCCACACCTCCACTTGTTTCACTTGACAATGGGGGAAGTTGTTCGGATTGTGTTCGCCATAACCCTGAATTGGAATTCGGTTTCTCCATCTTTTACCTATTTAACGATCATATCAAAACATATCAAATGACATAAGCACAAGAGTGAAACCTAAACCATTTACTAAAAGTAACATATTTTTACTCAAATGACCAATCTTTGTGTATATCATGGTTGTTTTGAAATTTCCAAACATGTTGATGAACATCACATTTGTTAATTATTATTTTACATATATGAGTCAATGATCATAAAAAAAACAAGAGACAAAGCTATGAAGTACCAAAAAAGAGTTTGAACGATGCAAGAAAAGAATGAAACGTTTTTCAAACTTTTGTTAACAAACACAAAATGAAGGTCTTACAAGTTAAAACTCTTTACTTACCAAAGGAAATGAAATAAGGAATGAAGACTTCTTGTATCAAAGTGAGGGAGAGAGAGAGAGACCAAAGTGAAGTTTGATTGACTTAGTTTGCTAGGTAGCTCCAACTATCTCCTTTTATACATAAAACCAATTATAGCAAACTTTAGTGTAAAATGACGAAAACGCCCCTAATCTATACAATTAATGAATAAAAAAACCTTGATTTTTTTTATTTTGAAAACTACATAACAAGAAATAAATGTATAAGTATACTATATTTCTATTCCTAATTACATATGTAATGTACGATCCAACGTCAAACTTAGTTTGTCCTCTTCGCTTTCGAATTACAATTGTCGTACACGTGTTAGGGACAAAATAATTAGTCGATTTTGTTTTATGTTTGACGATTTGGTTTTAATTTCTCTTGATGAGTTTTCAAATAAATTAGTCGGTTTTTTGAACTTTTAGCAATAAATTTAGTAGGGTTGTAAGTGAAGGTTAATAGAGATGGAGTTGGAAAGGTACATAAGCAATGAGATTTTGAGTATTGCATACCCTCCATATTGTGAGGCCTTCATTCATTCTCATGTTACCCTTTTGTTAGGGCAACAAAAATCTTTTTGGAATTTTCCTTAAATCATTGCACATACACTCATATATCATCATTATTATGTTGATCATTATCATTTACTGTAATTATTTATATTAATTACTTTTATTATTTATTAATACTAGTTAAATTATTATTAACTTTTATATATACCGACCTTTGGTGAAATTTTAAATGAAAATGGCCTTTAAACATGGTTAGTTTTTAATGAGATATATATAGTAAAAATCGTAAATCATTTGACAGGAAGCTTGCAATGACCGTGAAGTTAAACGAGTGACATAAGTGAGTAGTGTTTACTAATAATAAATTATCTTTTAGTCGTCGTTTTGATATCATATTTGGTGTGTCACTAATTCACAAATCACAAATAATGAATATACGACGTAAACAATGCGACGTAAATCACTTTGATCTTGACTCGATCAGGTAAAGATCTCACTAAGAAGATTTACGTCCCATTATTTATAATTCAACTCTTATATCTATTTTGGTTCATTTTGTATTTTTCTTATTTTCTTTTCTTTTCTTTAGACTAACATCATTCTGTCGTTATTGTGATGAAAGATTTTCTTTATGAAGACAAAAACCTATGTAAAATGACGTTAAATACATGTAACTACATATATAAAAGTAAGATATGTCGTATATTTACCTGTCTTAAAAATAAACTAAAAAGATTAATACACACAAATAATGCACCTTCTCAATCTATGTGCACAAGTAATGCCCCTCCAATTATTTGGGATGTTACTTACTCCCTTATTTCTTCAACAATTTTTTTGAAAATTAAAATAAGTGGACTAAAAGTCAGTTTTCCTCTTATAATCAAGGTAAGTTTGACTGAAGTTATTTAAAAAATAAATAGTTAAGAGTAATAAATGATGTTAAATTTAGAGTTTAATGATTTTTAATAGTTAATTTTTGCAAATGAACAATTATTTTGAAACATATATAAATATTAATGTAGACATTTATTTTGAGACGGAGATATGTGTGCAACAGAAGTAAATACTTACAAACATTACATACACGTATATTTATATGTGTCTGTCTCTCCATACACCGATACACGTACATACATTTATAGTTGTACATTTGAAGCTATTATATGCATTACAAGTATATAAAATGAGTATTGCTAAATAGGTTTAAGAATAAACCTACTTCATTTATTATCTGATATATTAATATGTTTTTTCTTTCTCTTAATCTTCATCAATTAATTTTCATATCTATCGATCATTTTTACAGGAATATATTTAGGTATAAAAGTTTAAACATATATATCATTTTTCATGAAAGATTCTTTTGTATTTAGATAGATAATACAGGTTTTCTCTTATCCGTACGAGAAAATGATCCGATCATGATGATCGTACATATCATTTTTACCCACTTATAATGCTAGTGCGTGACACCGGGCTATATCATTCTTGAATTTATTATGATTTTTTGTTGTACAATATGACGTGTTTTAGAAATCTAAATTTGTTAGATAAAAAATGAAATTATTGCTCATAAAAGTTAATGAAATATATATATTAGTTTAATTTGATTAACTTTTTCTAATAAGTGGTAAATTTTAATAATCTAAATATGATTAAAATGAAATATACTAATAGGATTTGTAGTTAATTTATTTTAGTCGAAGTTTATGAATTATCTGTAATTTAGTAGGTTCTGAAGTTTTTTTTGTAATTTTTATATCTTTTAAAGGGCTAATCAATTATCTATTAAATCTTAAAATATAAAAGTAGTGAAAAGATTAAACAAGTGAGGCTTGAACCATGTAGTCCCATAATATAATATATCATTATATACCTCAAGGCCTTTGCCAATTAGGCTAGAATATCTTTATCATTACATTCACCTCTTATATATATATATATATATATATATATATATATATATATATATATATATATTAGGAAATAAGTTTTTTGACCAAGGATTTCACATAAAAAAATATATTAATTATTTCTTCAAAATCGTCCATGGTATTATTTAAACAAATAGAATTTGTTGAAAAACATATTAATTGTTCAATAATTTCTTCACAACGTACGCCATCAACTAAATCTGTGTAAGTTTCATTTTATATTAATTAATTAATATGAGTGTCGATATTGGTCACAAATTATGTAGATTGACAATAAACATATTGAAGTATATGTGATTCACAACGTTATTAATAAATATAAGGTCGAGTTTAGTTCATAATTAATACTCAATTTTAGAGCACATATTTAATACAATGATTCACAAAATTTATAACTATGATGATTCATTATTTATACAACTATGATTCACGGAATACATACTTAGATTTACAAAATTATTTAACTATAACTCACAAAATACATACTTTGATTTACAAAATATATATACTCCGATTCACAAAATTATATATAACTATGATTCACAAAATACATACTTTGTTTCACACAATTATTTAACTAAGATATGATTCACAAAAATTATAACTACAATGATTTATTTATTTATACAACTATATATGATTCACATAATACATACTTTGATTCAAAAAAATTAAAATAATGATTTGGTTATCTCTTATAATTAAATATACTAGCTTATAACCCGCAAATTCGCGAGATAAAAATATGTTTGATAAAATACGCAAGCTTCAACCCTCCCCAAGACAACAAAGCCATCATTGTGGGGAGGGTAAAGAGCATCCAACGCAAAACGGCCTTTCATTCCCTTGTTTCATAAATTGATGAAAAATAGTAAGAAAGAGACATATTCACTTTAAAATAAATTATAAATCTGGTGCAATTGATGAAAGAGATGAAAAAATTGTTGTATATAATCATCATTTTTCAAATCATGCGACCTATTGCAAAATTGGTTCTTGATCTGGTGCAATTGAAGAAAGAGATGATCTGGCTATATAAAGGGCAAGCAAATAAATGTTTTTTTTTTTGTTGAGTTGATAACTGCAATATGTGAGGGTGTGAATCGTTTTTATAGCCATAACTTCAGGATTTGAAATGTGTACATAGGTGAAAAATTATTGGCTTTAAATAGAGTATAAATTTAAAACTCGAATTTTAGTTTTTAAAATTAGCTATTTGCATTGATGGGAAAATATATTGTTCCAAAAAATAGGGAGATATAGTAGGGATAGTTCACAGGATGATTTATTTAATTTATTTTTATTTTATTTGATGATTGATTTGATGAGGATGATTGATTTGATGAGGATGATTTGAATGTGTGAATGGATTGAATGGAAAATATGTCGACCCCAATCAAAACTCCGGATTCAGAGGGTTTAAAAAGTCATCCGAATTAATTGTGATAAAAATTAGTACTCATTTGATATATTTAATTGTTTTTTTTTAATTTATATTAGTTAAGTTAAGAGTAAATTGGTAAGATTAGCAAGAGGAACGGAGGATATTGCATGGACATCATTTAATGATTAGATCAATGGTTATTGGTTAAGGATTAAACTTTTTGAAGGGTTAGGATTTATCCACAATAGGCTAATGACATTTAGGCAACCTAATTTTAAATATGGCTACATGCCTAAATAGATGTCGGACACTATATAACGGGTTCAATAAATACTAACGACAATAAAATCATCACTTGCTCTAACAACAAATATTAACTAATTCGCAAGACTAAGAATACTAAGCACATTTCGAATTAGTTAATATTTGTCATTAGAGCAAGTGATGATTTTATGGTCGTTAGTATTTATAGAACCCGTTATATAGTGTCTGACATCTATTTAGGCGTGTAACCATATTTAAAATTAAGACCTACATTGTGATAAAAAGAATGAGTGTTAATTTAACACACAATGTTTGTTTTAGTTTTATTAAATATACTCGTAAGTAGTATGTTAAATATACAAAATCATATGTGATTATATAACAAATCATATGTGTTTAAATGTACAACTAACAATCACATGTGATTTTTAATGAAAACTAATACAATTTTTAGTTTTTTATTTAGAATTATTAATGTGGATGAATTATGAAAATTATGAAAATTGCACCATAAAATTCAGCGTTTTCTCCTCTTCGATTTAAGATGTCACAAGCTATACTTTCGACGAGGTTTTTTTTTCATTTTTTGGTGGGTTTACAAATTAGTAACACATGTGTTAATGTTGCGTTTAGTATTTAGGGTTTAAGGGTTAGGGTTTAGGGTTTCGGGTGCAAACCCGAAATCCTAAACCCCAAACCCTAAACGTTTTACAAAACCCTAAACGCTTTACAAAACCCTAAACCCTAAATCATACTAAACCCTAAATTATAAACCCTACTAAAACTTAAACTCTAAACCTTAAACAATGCTAGTCCCTAAATCATGCTAAACCCTAAATCCTAACCCTAACCCTAACCCTAACCGCAAATCAAATGTACAACTAATCAGTAACACATGTGTTACTAATTTGTAAAACCCACCAAAAAATGAAAAAAAAAAAAACTCGTCGAAAGTATAGCTTGTGAGATCTTAAATCTAAGAGGAGAAAACGCTGAATTTTATGGTGCAATTTTTATAATTTTTTGACTTGTCGTTTGTGAGATATTTAGTTTTTAAAAAGATGAGGGAAATGGGTATTGATGAAAATAAGTAGTTGAGATTAATTCCCCTATTCTCACACAAATTTATTGTACTCATTTGAACCCTACTCTTAAAAAGTAATATAAAAAAAACCAAACACTTACTATTCATAAGTGTTTAACAATTGATATTTAGTGATAATGGTTTCGTGGAAATATTTCTTTCGTTCATGATCTTGTTTCAAAAATAGTAAATTGCAAAAATGGTCTGTGTTATCCCGTTTTATTTTTTCAATTCTTGTCCTGTAGTTGGATTTTTTTTGCATGTTCGGTCCTTAAATTGAATGTTCTGTTACTATGTACATTTTTAATCTCTACGATACATGAAATGAATAAAATACTCTTAAATTTGAAAAAATAAAAACTAAAGCCGGACTAAATGTAACGGAATATGGTATTCAAGAACTCAACATGCAAAGACCTTACTAAAGGACAAAAACTGAAAAAAAAAAACTATATAACAAATGAACCACTTTTTAAAAATTGATATACACTTGACTTTTTGTAGTATATAACTTGGAAAAAAGTTATTTAATGACTTAATTAACTAGAAATATGATCTTATACATAAAGGCATTTTCTTTTTTGTAAAGCAACTTTTATAGACATTTCACCTATATCACATATCATGATGAATGCAACTCTTTCTTAACAACTTTTAAGATGTACCGTTATGTTTGGCAAAAATAGTTGAAAGTTGTAATTGTAAGCTCTAACTTTTTATAGTAGTTGCAAGCTGTAACTTTATTTATGTAAATATGTTTCATAGAGTAGTTGTAGCTGTAAGTAAAATTTGTAAAATGACAAAAGAGGACAATAATTAAAACTTATAAAGTAAATATATTTAACAGATTAAAATAATTACATGGATGATATATTTTATTTCCTGGACAATATATTATCTTTCAATAAAAAAACTTTTCTAAAATGTATACTTACTTGAATTTTGTCCTACTCTTTTTCAAGGCAATACTTACCTTTATTATTAGAAAATAGAAAATAGAAACTAAAAAATAAAAATTGCAATATACATATAGCTTTATCGTCTTAACATATAGGAATTATTATTATTATTATTAATCATTAATCACTAAATATAAAATGCAATAAGTCCTTGCAAAAGTAGAGTGCATACTGAAGGGTACGAAGTTACATACATTGTGCTCCAGGGACATTATTGTAATTTTATGAATGAAAAGCTCTACAAAACTTTCAACGCTTGTTGCATTAGCGTTTGAAATGGGAGCGGTTGCATCAAAATAAAAGCTTTAAGCTTCTTATACCAAACGCAGCTTCTTGTTTTTTAGGAGCTTTTATTTGAAAATAAAAAGCTTTCAACTCCAAAAGCTTGCAAAAGTTTTGTGCCAAAGAGACCCGTAAACCACAAATTTGCTATTATGTTATTTCATCCGTCTCATTTTAAGTGTCTTCATTCCTATTTCTAACTTGTCTCAAAATAAATTTTTACTTTACACTTCAATTAACAAAAGAAATTTTTAAAAAGTAAAAATGAAATTTCGTTAAATAACAATATAATAATTACATAATTTTTTTTAAACTTAACCGTTTAACTGAGACGAAGAAAGTTTCAACCAAAACCTTTGTCCGTACGGAAAATCAGAAAAACCGAACATGAAAATTTTCTATAATAATAAGGTGACGTATATAAAGCTTTAGTGGATGACACGTGAAATGCATGCATTTTCAACTTTTAGAACCTACCATTTTAAAAGGGAAGAAAAGGTAGCATGTTTCTATATCTAAGTTTTAGGTATATATCATGATTATATTATTCTTTTTAACATATAATTTAGGGGTATCATATATAAGGAATTTCGAATTTACCTTTAAAACTTATTATATAAATGTTTTTAATGAATTTCGATCATATATAATGAATTTTGATTTCGATCCTTTTCCAAATTATATATAATAAATTTCGATCCTTTAATATAACTTATTTAGGGATATGATATATAATGAATTTCGATCCTTTTCCAAATTATAGATTTAGTTTATTTAGATTTATTATTCAAATGTTTTTAAAAAAAATATGATAAGACGAATTCCTTCGCATATTTCTACTTTAATTTTGTAATGATTAACGTATTGAAACCTTGTGATAGAATGGTGACGCATTGCCCGTATCGTTTAGATTCGTCAACTCTGATTTTACGAATTCGATCATTAAACAAGGACAAGACGCTCGATTGTTGATAAATAAGAATTTCAACACTAAGTTATGAAAGAAACAACTCTATATAAAAATTACATGTATTTATATAGGAACATAAAGAAAAATTTTTATATACAATTAATGTGTGTATTTAAACTACTGAAATTTTCCTTTTACATGTGATATATTAAATTAAATGAGATCTTGCATAATGGCGAGAAATAGATTATTTTATTTTAAATTAAATTGATTGAATTGAATAGGACATTCTTTTACATCAACAAACAACACTGGGACTGAGACACGGCCCAGACTCCTACGAGAGGCAGCAGTGGGGAATTTTCCGCAATGGGCGAAAGCCTGACGGAGCAATGCCGCGTGGAGGTAGAAGGCCCACGGGTCAAGTGCATTCAACAGCTGGGAGATTCGGGTTCATGTTGGAATTAAATTAATATGAAATTTCCCTGTATTAAACTTCTATGGAAGTCGAAGGATCTTCAATTAAAAATGAAACTTTAAATTTAATAAATGTTCATAAAATTTCTTATTGACGGCTCTAAATGTTGTTATTATATATCATTCTCCGTATATAAAAAAAATTCAATATATATCTTAAAAATTCAATTCAATGAGTCCCGATGAATTACTCATCACACTTAAATCAATTTCATTTATTCTAGAATTTAAATTGTTAATAGAAAGATCTTTTTTTGGGTTGTATGTGCCACGTGGTCCTTTGATGAACTTAAATTTTTGGTAGAATACGATGAATGCTAACAGCAATGATTTTCTTGTTTTATTCTAGGATTTGAGAGGTGACAAGTGAGTGAGCTTTTGGATGGTAGTGGAATGTCAAAAATAATTAAATCTAAGTAATATTAAACTAAGAGATAACTAAACTAAAAAGTCAAATATTAAATAGTAAATATTAAATATTATTAGATCACGAGTAGTTACATTTATGCTTAGTGTTCACTTAGTTTTCAATCGAATTGTGTAGTTTAATATCGATTGGTGGCCTTGTACGCCGACGGAGATTCGTGAACGCCGACTCCTCGACATTCAAGGTCTTGAACGCTGATTTTTACCCTTCTACTTCTTGGACTCTTAAGAGTTAGTTAACTATACAAAAAGTCATTGTAATATACAATTATTTTTTCCATCCAATCTCTCGTCGCTTATTATTTATTTTTTCTATCTATTTTAGTGTTAAGTTTTAAAAGCAATTCATTACATAGAATCACAGATGATCTCTTGTATGTTCATATGAAATGACCAAATTGCCGGCATAAATGATCACATGACAAAAATATTACATGTGATTCAATTTAACGGAGAAAAGTTAACATCCTCGATTATAAGGAAGTTTCATGTCAAAATATGCACCTATAAGGATGGTCTATCTACAATAATAATAATAATAATAATAATAATAATAATAATAATAATAATAATAATAATGACGGATCTTATCATTTTTGACAATTACATGGACAATCCAAGTAATTTACTCTGAATAACTTTACAAAATATAGTTTGTACTTTTATATAATGTATGCAATGTAATGTAATTATATACAATATGGCCCAAAACACCCAATTATGTATAGATTAACTATTATATATATATATATATATATATATATATATATATATATATATATATATATATATATTGGAGATTAGATTAGAAAAGTTCAATAATAATAGTGACGATTTACGTATTTGATTTTTTAAAGTTAAAGAAACCATAATTATCAACTGAAAAAATAGGTGCTGAGTTGTCACAAATAGAGAGGTTGAAGGTAAAATGGAAACAAGTGTCACAATGGAGACAAAGTGGCCCTTTAAAAAGGACAAATTGTTGGGTGTACTTTCCTAATTAATGAGCTTATCTTGTGCTCAAACTTTTTCAATATCAAGTGAATTATTTTTGAAAAAATTATAATTTAGTTTATTTCAAATTTAACTGCCATTTATTTACAAAATTTAATTACGCTAAACATTATTTTTTTAAAACTTATTATGCTAACAGTTCTTTAGACTAACGATCGTTAACTCTAAGTTAAAAAGGACCACGTGTGACATTTTTTTTATTCTTTTAATATTTTGAGTAAAATATAAATTATAAAATTTAAAATATGTATAAATATATTATTAGTTGCACAGAATATCATTTTTATTTTTCCCACTTAAACATCAAATTTTTATAGTCCATCACCCAAATCCACCACCATTTTTCACCACACAATAATACATTTGTGGCTTAAAGATTACGAGTTACATATTTAGTTCTCAGTTTTCAACGCTGTTTTACTTTGAAGCTAGGATTTTCGTTTGATATGTTTTTTGAGTAAGAAATGGATGCGAAAGAGAAGAGGCGACGGCTACCAAAGCCGTGACGAGATAAGATGAATGGGTGATGGAGGGTCTTCGGGTGGTGAAAGATGGTAGTTGACTATAAAATTTGATGATGAATTTGGTAAGTGCTACAAGAAAGTTGGAAATGATATTCTGTGCACCTAATAATATATCTATATATATTTTATATTTTATAATTTATATTTTACTCAAAAAATTAAAAGCATAAAAATAATATCACACGTGTCCTTTTTAATAGAGAGTTAACAATCGTTATTCTAAAGAACTATTAGTGTAATAAGTTTCAAAAGAAATGATGATTGGTGTAATTAAATTTTATAAAAGATTGCCAATGAAATTTGAAGTGAACTTAAAGGATCATTCGTATAATTTATTCATTATCTTTTGTCTTCTAAATAATATACATATACTTATTTTTGATATTTATATTATTATGTCATTGTTGTAAAAGAAAATTAAATTTATAGGTAACATATTTTTCTGTTAATTTTGAAGTTTTAAGAGCACGGTAACTGAGAAGTGAGAACAATGTGAAACAAATAAAGAGTTTCACACCGACTTTCATGTCGAAGGGCACAAGGGAAACGGTTTATCAGACTTTCATTCGACGTGATAGAAAGTGGGCGGAAAGTCATTAAACATTCCGCACACGATCGGTCGCTTAACATCGAAGTTTCAGCACTAGCTTTAGTGTCAGTTGGGACGTAAAAGTTATAAAATCAGCGTGAAAGAAGGTTTTACAAGGTGGAACCCTTTCCACTTTTCATGCTCTAAGATCTAAAAGAAAATTTGGCCTACAATACTCATAATTCTAAATAAAGTTTTCAAAACAATGACAAAATTGTAAACATGTGAAAGACGGTTGAAAATTCATCATTTTGAAAAAAACAAATGTGAATTTCTATGAAAAATGAATTTCGCAAGGAAACAATCTAACCAGGTTGAATTTCACGATGGCAAAAATAAAAGAAATAAACCTAAAATCTTGCATAGAAGAAGGTCAAACTCGCAGAAATAATTAAAGTTCACTGAAATGGTAGATTTTCATGTTAATGTCACTTAAACCGTGCCCACATTTGTTTGGATTTTTTCCATTCGATATTTTTTGTTTTTTTTCTTTCGATTTTCTGCACACCATTAACATTATTATTACTACATGATTACTAGTATAATTAACCAATATAGCTGCTAATAAATAAAATTAAACAAGCTAATCGATGCATGTAATTCACATTGGCTAATTAGCTGCAAATAAAAAGAAAAGTAAAGAAATGGGCGGTGCCGGCCGGTTGACGGAGGAGGTGCACGTGACAACGACATGAGCTAATATGTACAATAGTACTCTGTTTCCATGATTTTGTTTTTCTGTTTTCTTAAACGACACGTGTACGGCCCACATTGGGTCACGCAGGACAACAACTAACTGAAATTATAGAAAACGTAATCTTTGTTGACACGTGTACGGTCTACAATTGGTAGTGCTGTAACCGACTATGACCCCACGCAATATACTTTGATGCTCTCCCCTCAATCCAGTGATCTTTTGATTTTGGAACTAAATATCTAATTCTAGCTCGTAAATTGTTTTTAATTATGAGTAAATTAGGCGGATTCCGCGGATCATCCCTCTTATTTATGGGATTAACATATTTTGTATTTCGTTTTTGGAAAATTTCGTTAACATCCTCTAATATGCATATTTTAGTATTTGTTATAATACTTTCTGCAGGTAGAACACTCATTGTCAGTCGATCGTCGAGTGCTCGTTGTGGTGCTCACCACGAGTAGCACAACTATGACCAGCTCGTCAAACGCAACAAAATCATCCTATCATTTTTTCAGAGATGGAGTTTTTTGTTTTTTTTTTTGTTTTTCTACAAAATTAATATTAACTTAAAAAAGAGAAATTTAATTTTCTTTTGAAAACTAGCCTTGAAAAATCTTTCAACCTTTTTATAGTACACATGCCAAATACACAATAAATACATATAATCACTTCTTAAATAATTGCATTATTTTTTTCTATCTACTGATGTCAAATTATTCTCTTAAACTTTTACCAATCTGTATTCTTCGTTGAAGCTTACGATGCAAATTGTAAATCATGTAAATATCAATTTTTAGAATTCGCTCCGTACCATAGTATGAAGCCAAACAAATATGTTTGATATGTTTGATTTGTTCAAGGAAATCACTATGGGTATAATATTGATAGCGAATGGAATGATATTGGATATCACTTTCAAACCCACCCACCTTCTTGGATTTGAAAAAAACATTCAAATTTGAAGGTTTTATTCTCATAATTAAAAACCCACACCACCTAAACAAACAACTTACATTATTCCTTCTCATTCTCATTCCCAAATACCAAAACTCTTCGGTCAAACACACACTAAAGGTTTTGGTATGTGGGAAGGGCAATCGGAATGAGGTGAATGATATAAGGTGTTTTGTTAAAGATATGTGGTTTCAAAAATTGAGAATGAAACTCTCAAAATGAGGGTATTTTCAAGTCTGGGTAAGGAAATGAGTTTAAAAATGATTCTCATTCTCATTTCACCTGACTATCGTATCAATCTCATACTCTGATACTCATAGTGGTTCCCTTAATCAAATCATTTGCTAAGTTCTTATTATTGTTTCTCCAATTAGGTAACATGATTCAAATAGTTGAGTTTTGTTAAAATTTTCTCAAATTATGTTATAAAATGGTAAAAAACTCAAAAATCTCATTTTACTTGCCATTTTTTCATGTTAAATAGATAATTATAACAAAAATATGTGCATCTGTTTAAACTTTAAATGTAGTCATTTCATTTCAAATGGAGCAACTAATTTATGTTGGAGCCTTTCATTTAAGACACCAAAACAAAAAATAAAAATAAAAAAAGTTTTAAAACTACAAAGGTTTCTTTGAATGATTTTTAAATGCATGATGTATTGGGGTGTGATTCTAATTTTCTAAATTAGGAGATTTTGAAAATCAAGATGATTTGGGTAATACGTTTCTTGGTGGACAAGTTGAGATTTTCCAATTTATGTAGGAGTTGTGTGTTAGGGTTTGGGGGTGAGGAGATTGAGCAAAAAAAAGAGTATATGAGAGTCTCCCTTCGTCCCGTGTCATGGTTTCGGTGATTCAATAACGATAGTGTGAATTCTGTTATTGTAATCTTCCGGTAAGAGTGGTATGAGTATACGTGATAATATTCAAGAGTGTTGAGAGGAGTGTGCATTCTTGTAATATTGTTCGTATATATGGTCTCGTGGTTTTTACTCTCGCTTGAGAGGTTTTTCACGCAAAAACGTTTGTGTATTTCGTACTTTTTTCTGTTTTGTGCGTTTTAATATTGACTTATATAAAGTTGTGTGATTAGTCGTGATGGTTATCGATCTCAACGACCGGTATGAAAGGTGGATAAATCCCAAAATGACGTGTGTTGTACCAATCATAAATCAAAAACTCACTATTAAATAAAAATTTACGAATCTTTGAAACACATGAAACAAGTCTTTAATTTTAAAATATATCAATGAAAAGGTGAAGAATGCTTAACCTTGATTGAACTATGACATAGACAATGAAAATAGTTGATAATTGACTCTTCGAATATCCTATGTTATGTGTCGCCTTTCGAGTCGGAGGTATACAATTTTAGGTTCCAAATAAATTGACAAGCAATATTGCATGATAATGATTATGAGATTATTACTAATATAGACCAATCTAAAAAAAGAAGATACATAATTTTGTTGTAATTTAAGTATTTTGAGAATACGCCTTAACTACCAATGGCTTATCCAATGGCTTATGATGGCTTGACATCTTGTTTGGGCTAATCAATCTAAAGAAAAAAGATACAAAGCTTTGTTGTAATTTAAGTAGTTTGAGAATGTGCCTTAATGACCAATGGCTTACGATGGCTTTGACATCTTGTTTGGGTTACTGGATTTATGTTTTTAATCTCCTGTGCAGATATTGGCAGTAATTGATTAAAACTTTAGCATAGCCTCATGAACGCACACCTTTGACCAATTTGATTCGTTGGAAAGATAAATTAGGAGGAATTTAATGACAGGACATGAATTCAATTTTCAGATTTTAGAATTGAGAGAGATCAAGAATTCTCAATATTTTGGTTCAACGTCGATAAGAAAGACGATAAATCACTCTTAGAGATAATCATGTCGTTAAATCATTTCATTAATGAAAACTGGATTATTAAAAGTGAACTTATAACCAAGTTAATTAACAAGTCAAATTTGAGTACAAGCATAGGAAAAATCAAGAAAACAAAAAAAAAAGGTCCCCAAAACTTTAAAAGCAAATTGGACAACTCAATCATAGATATCTTTATTGAGAAATAATAAAAAAAAAATAAAGTAAATAATGAAAGTAAAGGGACATGAAAATGATAGATGAATAAAAAGGGTACATTTTGTTTAAAAGCTCAAGTGTGGATGCATGTTGATAAAATTGGTGTGTTAGGTATGGTGTCATGTGCATTAGCTTATGTCCCTTTTCCTTTCATAAGTTAGATCAACAACAAGTGTCCTCTTTCCTTTTTCATTTTCAATAAAGAGAAACATAATAAAACTAGTATCTTTTGTTTTAGTGTTTAGTTTACGTAAATATAATTATTTTATATATATAATATGTATTAAATTATTCGAATTTTCATTATACGTAATTTTTGATACTTTAATTTGCGTGTCAGTCGTAAGAGATAACATGTGACATTTTTATAAGTTGTCTCGTCACTAAAAAATACATATAATAACAATGAATTAAAAAATTTCAGTATACACAATGTAACCTCGAATATTTTGTCGCATACAGTAAATGTCAAAACATAAATAATTACATTTCAATACATGTGTATATGTATGTATGTGTGTGTGTTTTTTTTTCTTTAACCTATCCATTAGGTTCAAACCGATATTTAGATAGTTTAGATAAATCCAATTTTAAGCGTTATACATCTTTTGACGTAATAATAACTAATTCCCATAAGTTAAATGTGGTCACATCAAAATCAATTCACTAAATTGTTTAGCAATTAGAGCCCAATTCATGGCTTTTGAAAAGTCTTAACAATTTGTAGAATGGGTACCGTATAGTACAACTATTTATGCATGTAGTACACATTTTTATTGCACACTTGTGGTGGATTTATCAAAAATAATGGTGGAAGTATTAATGTTCTACATATAAGGCTACATATGTTATCTAAACTATTCGGGCTTGCTGCGCAGGAAGCGCTTGTGTGCTACATGTTATCGTCTTACAAGTTACAAGTAAGATAATCGGTTCGTAGATTATTATTCCACAAGCTAATACTTACTTAGTGTGCACATAGATTACATTCAAACTCAGTCAAGAAGTTATACATCTATAATAGTTAGTTATAAAACTGATAAAATATTCAATACTTTTAGGGAAAGAGGGCATGTATATCATGTGATGCAATTGAACACTTTTCATGTGACCAAAAGACTGCACACATTGATAGCAAATGCAGCTCACACAAGTGTGTGTTCCAACTGTTACGATATGTAGTAGTGATTATAATACGTTCTTATCTGATAAACGCGTTTCAATAAAGTGATATTCACACTCTCAATTTATCAGAAACGATGTTAGATTGAGATGAAATGGCATAAAGTGAAGTCGAATGTCATTATCATATTGCCTGAAAATGAAGACATCTATATCTACATTGATTATATATGGCACTTTAGTAACAACTTGCTAAACCAATGCCAAAAGATTATATATGGCACTTTAAGACCGAAAAGAGAAAGAATGACCTAACTCTAATTACAACCATGGTGATAATGTATCTTTACAAAGATGACGAATTGCTAACTGTTTGAATATTTCAATAAATTAAAGAATAAATGAATTAGTAGAGAAATAAAACTATGAATAATCAAGAATTACTGTTCTACCTTAACCGAAGGCTCAAGTTCTTCCCGAAGTCACCTTCTTTCATCATTGCGACAAATTCACTATAATCTATCCGTCCATCCTGAAATTGTAGGAAGAAAACTAGCTTGTAAGATAATTGGATATTTTACCTCTGATGGATCATATGGGTAAACTTTAGAAACTTGGTTAAAAAATGGAGCAGGTCAAACGGGTCAAAAGTGACACGAAATGAATTTAAGTGCTTGCAAGTTGCGACATCTTAAATTGCTTTATTAAAGAAATAGATTAGTATTTTTACAATACAGTGTTCAACATATATAATACATTAAAATTAAAATTCTTATGATTTTAGGTGCAAATGGACAAAGAATGTTTACGGGTCGACCCAGCCCGTTTTGACCCGTGAAAGCAATTACCTGATTGGACTTGGACCCGTTATCCAACCCGCCCATTTTGCTACCTTCACCGAATTCGTAAAGGATAAAAAAGGTGAAAGTGAAACAATGAGATTAGAATGGAAAAGATGTACATTATCTTTATCGATGTCACTCATAACATCATCAAGGTGTATATCTTCCAAACCAAATTTATCAAATGCCTGTTGGAGCTCATCTGCAGTGATGTATCCACTACCATCTTTGTCAAAGTATGAGAAAGCAGCATACATGTGATCTTCCTTATGGATTTTATTTATGTGGAGCATTGCTGCAACGAATTCCCCATAATCTATGGTCCCACTGTTGTCGATGTCCGCCTGAAATATTAGTGAAGAGGTGTGAGCAAAGAGATACATGGATAAAATGGATTCAACCGATAACAAAAGACCACCACACTGAGATGCAATCATGCTACATAGATATGCCCTCGTACGATTAGTATCCAGGTGGAAATGGGCGGTTTGGGCAGGTTGGGTAAGAAGTCAATAAGCTTTCAGGTCAAAATGGGTAGTTTTGTATATTCTAAAACAGAACAGGTTGAGTTAATCTAAAAAACTTTTTGTCCAAACAAATTAAGTTTTTCATAGATAGTTATCGTGTCAGATCTGATTGCAAAACTAATATTGTTTCAATAATAATCTAATATGTGTTTTTAACATTAATGATATAGGACGTTTTATCCGTTTATGTATTAGAAGTACACTAGGGAGTTCCAACTCATTTGACCCGTTTCCGTTTAACCTATTCTTTTACCTGTTTGATATGTTAGAGATGAAACATAACCGGATTGACCCATTCATAAAAAAAATTTCGGTCTAAACTGTGATCTCTAGCAATCAGGAAAAAAGGAAATGAATAATTGATTTAACTGTATAAAATGGCCCTGCTTTACGTATCAGTGATTGCTAATGGAATCAGGTATACTGCCCCGAAGTGGAGTTGTAGGTTTCACTACATGACTATCCATCATGCTTTCATGAAATATGTAATTATGTACTTCAAATCATGTAAACAACTTGGAAAAAAGATATTGTAAAGATATTTACCGCTTCCATTAGGCGAGCAATTTCTGAATCCTTCAAATTTGCGCCAACTTTCTCCAAGCCTTTCTTTAGTTCCTCCAATGTGATCTGGCCACTACCATCGGCATCTATCATCTTGAACATTTCTTTTAGCCCAGCAATTTCCTCTTCGGATAGATTCTCGGCAATAACCTGAAATCAGACAAGAGGGTGTTGGATCATAAAGAGAAAGCAACTAATAATCAAATGCAACCATATGATACACACTATCAATTCAGGTAAAAAGATTGTGAAGAGAAAATAGTTAAAACTTACTCTGATTGCTATCTTCTTAATTTTGTTCATGGCAGAGAATTGCTTGAGACGAGAAAGAACAGCAGAATCAAGAGGCTTATCTGGAGCCGTACCATTAGCTTGAACCCAAGGGTGCCCTACAAGAGAATATAATGGTAAGAAAAGAATTGGAAAAGAAGAAAACAGCAAATTTGATAAAATTATATATGTAAAAAACCGAAACTTCAAGAGTTATCTAAAACTGAGAGAATGTTTCTGCTAGATCATAACACTACAGAAAACAGGCATGATTAGTGAAAAGAAAAGGAAAAATATACTAACTATAATTAGTATTCAGGACGGAAATACAACAGATATGGTGTACATATGCACAAAGAGAGGAAAAAAACATAATCCCTAAGCTTCAATAACAAATTGAATGGAATTTACACAAAACTTCATTAACAGTTTAACACTTGTAATAAACAACACTAGCATTTATAACTGCCATTGATTCCACATTATCTTAATAAAATATTGGTCTCAAAGACGGAAACAAGGAGACCGACATTGTACTTTTTCCAAATCTCCCAACATGGTACATTGCTCAACCACTTCGTTAGTGCTTCTATAGCAACTCTACTATTCTGCTCGACTATTTGTTAATCTAGTATAGCAATTGACTGCACTACTAATCGAGTATTGACAATGTTGGAGCTTATTTTTGCTGACATAAATGTATTTGTGTATTGAAAAAATGGTACAATAATAATCTAATATGCATGACGCATGTCATTTTTAAATAGAAAGAGAGTTTGAGGAAAAATGAGAGATCAAACCTGAGCAACACTTGCTATGGAATGACCGAAAGAGAAACGTTAAAAAGCTGAGTGGCTAAAATTGCAAATTCAGGAATAATTTAGGGACCATGTTGGCAGCATACTTTTTGTTTTGAGATTCTTATCAAGTTTTGCTTATCAAATTTCGAATAATGTTTATTCCAACTTGAGAAGTTTTGGTAGATGGAACTGAATTAAATTTGTACAGGTCTCAGTTATATTAGTCTTGGATCAAATTTATAATGTTATACGTCCCACAAAAGTCTTTCAAGACATGATAATTGTTCATAACGAATTGAAAAAGAAATCATATTCATAAACTAATTCACGAATAGATGTATGTCATGCTTTGATAGCCACTTGTTATTAGTTTTCTCATCGAATTCTAAAAGGTGGACTCTATAATAGTAATATGCTCATAATGATGGCAGTCATAACCAAAATCACATGACATGTTTGACTAGCCAAAATGAAATAGGGTTTTATACTCACGAAGAACTTCAGGTGCTGTTAGTCTCCTTTTGGGATCTCTGACAAGCATTTTTCTGACCAGATCTTTTGCACTTTCAGATATGCTTGGCCATGGTTCTGATGCAAAGTCAAGATCACCTTTCAACACCTGCTCGAATATTCCTTGTTCCGTTTCTGATTAAGATCACAGTTAAACAACAAAAAGTAAATGCAACATTAAGATTGAATCATCATGGATAATTATTAAAAGAAAGAAGCAAAAAATGATAAAATTCTCACCATCCCAGAATGGTGGGACCCCACATAGTAAAATATATATGATAACACCGGCACTCCAAATATCACATTCTTGACTATAAAATTTTCGCAGGACTTCTGGGGCCACATAATAAGGGCTCCCGACCATATCAGTGAACATCTCACCTGAATGGATACATATAAGAAACGTCACTTCAGTTTGGGAGGAGTCCTAAAAATAGAAGCTATATGAAGAACAAAGCAATGTAAATTAATATAAGAACTAGCAAAAGACTGGTGAAACACTCGGGCTATAGCAGAACTAATCAAGCCAGTCAGAACAGAAGCTTTTCCAATTGCAATACTAGCAAACATAACCTTAGTAAACATAAGATGTTCACAGCAGTTGAACTATGGAAGGCAATGCTATTTAAGGAAAGGACTGGAAGGGTGGTTCTAGAACACCCAAGATCTTTTCGGCTGTAAAAGTAATGTTCAAGAATTAATGAACGTATTTAAGCCTCATCATCGATAACGCAAGCTATTACACACTTCAGGAAACCCCATCTTGACCTGCAGGACTGATTTGTCCAACAGAACATGTTCACAAGAAGGGGGAAAAAGGCTATAATTAAGAAGAGAAACAGGTGGAGACGACAGTTACAAAAACACTGCAAAGGATGCTGAAAAGATGGAACCATGTGAAAAAACTCCAATCAACTAATTACAGGTAGAAAGAAAACATAGCTACCAAACTCTTAGGCAGTTTCAAACACACAGTAATAAAATAACGTTAGGTTCGTAAAGGGAGAAAAGAGTGACATTATCACATTCACTAATAACCTTCAACCACAAAGTAAAAAACACAAATAGATACTTATTTGGATTCATGTAGCAATTTTGAAAAGAACTAATGTCTTTAGCCGGCAACTGAGTTACATATACTAGAAATGAAAGGGTTTTACTCGAATAAATCCATTTCATTTTGTTCAATGACATGCTTCTTATTAAACATTATACGTTATTAAACTTCTTTGTTACTCAATGCCTCATACAGTTCTGCTGCTTATACAGACAGAAAAGCTGATGACTTACCCTGACCCTCTCACCTAACTGGACTTATTTAACCATATAGTCTGTCATACCATCCTTAGTACCCTCATTGCTGCTTTGTACAAGACATGACATGCTTTCAACAGCCCAAATGAAAGTTATGGCCAAGTAAACTCTTCTAATGTTGCATAGAAGAAGCTGAAGAAGAGCTACATCAGCATGCTGAGGATTTATCTTAAACAAGAACCGAAACTGGTTCTCAGATAGCGCTCTGCTACGATTTTCATTTTGGAAGGAAGATGTGAACCATAAAGTATCTGGCAGAGCATCACCCATAAGGGCTTAACGCAATGACTTTTGAAAGATCATGTCCACCTTCAAATTGGTTACATTTAACACTTATCCTATTCCTATCTAATTTATTCTTAATCTACCAGAGTTTTACTACGTACGAACTATAAGAAGTTCTCTTTTCTAGGGAATAGTTACAATAACCTAAAATCAACTTTCTTATATCATTCCACATGTTTCTTAAAAATCCTAAAATAAATTAATCACAAACACTTGAAGATTACCTGGCTTAAAAAACATAGAAAGCCCAAAATCAATCGTTTTAAGGGGAGCCTCCTCTTGCTCATTAATAAACAGAAAATTTTCCGGCTTCAAGTCTCTATGCATAACCCCTAAAGAATGACACGCTTCAACAACACCAACTATAATCCTAGCAAGCTCAGCAGCTTTCTTCTCCGTATAATGCCCTCGTTGTATAATCCTATCAAATAGTTCCCCACCCGCACAAAGATCCATAACAACATGAACAGCAACCGCATCCTCATAAGCACCCACAATTGATATCACATTTGGATGCCCTGCTAAATGATGCATTATCTGTATCTCCCTTCTAACATCCTCTACATCCTCTTTCGTTGTCAACTTCCTTTTCGCTATCGATTTACATGCAAATTCCTTTCCTGTTTCCTTCTCTACACACAAAAACGTCGTCCCAAATTGTCCTTGCCCTAATTTCTTCCCCAAACTATAAATTTCCTTCATATTGCCCATTTTCCTTTGCAATACTGAATTCTGAACTCCCATACTCTGCACTCGTTTAAAATTACCCGACGCCGCCTTCGGTTTCTCCTCCGGTATCTTAACCTCCGCCGGCACCTTGACCTTTTCAACCGCTCTCGTCGTCTCCTGACCTGACATTTTAACAGTATCAGGCGGTGTACTTTGCACAGAATGTGATTGTTCAGATCCTTTATTTTTCGAAACATTCGCATCATTCGATTTATTATCATTAGCTACGTTATTATTCGTATTATTCTTACCTTTTGTCGATTGTTCGTTAGCATTTGGAGGCGGGAGCGTGTTTTCGGCAGGCCGGTTTTTCCATACGGCAGCTGTAACAGATTGTAAGAAGCCACTACGTCCCATATTGGGGCCTACACAATTATTTCCCATTGCACCAGATACGAAACCCTAACCCTAACCCTAATAAATTTAATCGTTACGATGTCGTTACAATTTGTTGTTACAATGTCGTTACACAGTTACAACGGTATGATCCGATCAGACAATCATCATCATACATATAACAGAAGATAACCTATAAATATATACGTAAAGAGATATACGATATATTAGCGGTTAGTTATGGGAATGGAATTTGGAATTATTGCAATTGAAAAGATGAAATTGAAGGCAGTTGTGTAGTGATTGTATAATGAATTGAACGTTAGTGACAATTAGAAACCCTAATTCGTGAAATTGGAAGGTTATTTATCCAAGTGGAAATTAGGGAAAATGTGAAAAATGAGAGAATTGGAAATGGAGGGAGAGAAAAGTGGGGGGAAATGAAACAGCGTTTGGGAAGATGGTAACTGAGTTAACTCATTGAATTGAATTTATTTTGGTTGTAACAGAATTTAACGGAAAAATTCTAATTCTAAATAAAATATTAAATTAAATAATATTAAATCAATTTATTTGAATTTTTTTTACAATGTAGTTATCTTTATCTAAGGTAAAAACTTTAAGTACATAAGAATATAATTAACTATGACCTGACAGACATTTATAGTGTGTATCAAATTATTCAGACGTACATTGTGTGTAATAAACTCATTATTTCTTGTCATTGTATGTATTTTGGTGACGTGTCTACTTGTAAGGATGACACATAACACCTTATATAGATGACACGTGAAAAAAATACCAAAAAATGCATACAATAGCATGAAATAACTAGTTTCTTACACACAATGGAAGCCCGAGTAGTTGAGTACACACTATGAATATCAGTTCATAGTTAATTGCATTTTTATGCACTTATCCCTAAAAACTACTCATAAAAAATTCATTTGTAGTTTCAAAATTTACATAGTACTTTGTAACTATTCATTGTACGCAACAAACTTTTAAATTTCATTTCAAAGTGCACAAAATACAACTGGGTAAATCATTTAGTACAAGTGTTTTGATTTTTTTTTGTCATATGTTATCTTACTTCACTTTATGTTTTATTGGTTGTATATTATGCACATTGGAACAATATATGAAAGTAAGTTACGCACTTTGAAAGAATATTTGAAAGTTGATTGTGCATATCGAGTGTTTACAAGGTATATTACATATATGTATACATTTTAGAAAATACGATGAGTTTTGTTTAAATATCTTAACCTTAGTTTGTTTATATATATATATATATATATATATATATATATATATATATATATATATATATGTGTGTGTGTGTGTGTTAAACTATTAATTAATGAAATTCATCTACGATTTTGTTACATAGTTATGTTATTTTGATAAATACTTTATGGTTAATTAATTAATATTGATTTTGTTACATAGTTCTGTTTAACTATCTTAATTATTGATTGAAATGCAATCTATCCATATAAATGCTTCTATCATATAATTTTACATCTTTTATTATCGCATGTATTCAGCCTTGAAATCTTCTATTATATGCAATAAAAGTTTTAAAACCGTCTTTTATATGCAATAGACGATTTTAAAACTTGAATACATATAATAATACGTTTCGAAGTTGGATTCATACATATCAAACTATAAATCCCGGAAAAGACAACAAATTAGAGAAACAACTTAACCAAATTGACAACCATGGCAAAGACGGAGGTTTTGCATACATCTAAAGAATACTAATATATGCATTTTCTGGATTATTGGGTTTGTTGACACCGTTAGAACAGAGGGAAAAAAAGAGAGGCCAAGAAACAGATTATTTAAATCAGCTCAATCAGTCAATCCTTATTACAATGTCACTATGAGAAATTCATACTTAGGATCATCATGAGTGGTAACAAGTCTCAATCTGGGCTCTTGATTCATATTGATTTCCAACTTTTTTGTCGATAATTTAGTTTTTTGGTAACTTGCAGTGTGTACCTGTTAGAAGATATCTAACTAGTGAAGTCAAGTGTGTTAAATGTGTCATTCAAATGTCGAATTTGGTGCAGTTAGATGCAAAGAGTACGAGACATATGCTAAAATGAATGGTAAGAATTATCTGCGAGTTGGTGATGTTTGAGCTGATAAATGAGATTCAAAATCACCATATTTCCATTTTCCAGCTTGATGAGATGATTCAAGGAACAGGGTTTGGTTGTAAATATATGACTGTTTTTGGTAAGGATTGTTGGGTAGTAGTTTGTATGTGTGATGATGCTTTAGTCTTTATCTAATTGAGTAGTGTTATAGTTGTATATACTTTGAATGCCTTGATAATGTGCATGTGGTTGGGCAATGCTTAGTTGCTTTGCTCGATCGAACACTTGTAATGTGCTTCTTTTTACTTTAAATGGAGGAGGTTTTTTCCTGTTCAGGTTATCCGGAGAGGGCGATCATTTTTTACTTAGATGTACGCGGCCTAGTTGGGTTATCCCGTGACCGTTTCTGACCCTTTCCCTGGCCACCCCAAGATATGCTGCTAGTGAGGTTTGAACCTGAGACCTCTTGTGAGGATAACAGGATGCCAACCATTAGGCTATCTTGTGAAGGTTATGCTTCTTTTTACTTTGTTTTTTGCAATCATTGAGTGAGTCCATATATAAAGTTTCAATTCATGGCTAGAAGTAATTGAGTTGTACATAACTTAGTGTATTTGCTTGTGACCTCGTACCTTTAAGTTACATATGTTTTCATAATTACTCTTGTTAATCACCTATAGTATGTTGTAATATAATCATGCATTTTGATTTTTAAGGGCTCGTATCTATACTTTTGTGATATTGTATTGATCATCTTAGACTTGAAGTGAGGTTGCATGCCTCTTTTGGGTGTGCTCCAGTTAAGTTTTCTTGATCTTAATTACTTTGTATGGATGCCATTGTTCACACTCGACAGCATCAGCAAACTTGCTCTTCTTCCTCTAATCTTCATTGTCATCAACCTCAGCCTTAATTCTTCAAATATGTTCTCAGCGAAACATGGTTGGATCACTAGTGAACCTATGGTTTCATCTTATGTGCTCACATCATTTGCGGATTAATTTGAATACATCTAATAGCCCATTAGTTGCTACATACGCAGTTTTCTGATTATGTATGTGATGTCATTTCAAATTAACTCACTACAATTAATACAGTTATAAGGTCTTGTTTGAGAAGATGTCTATCATTGTAATGTGGTAGTAGCTCTTTGATTGCAATCTTATCTAAATAAATTCTTTGATTGTTTGTCCACAAATATTGATCTCGCATATGCATTAATATGTGTCTGTTTGATTAAGCACGTTAATAAAGTCGGAATTAAACAAGGGGCAGTAACAACTAACAAGGTTTCAACACATCGTATCCATCGAAAGGTCATGTAACCATGTAGATGTACTAAACAAGCCAACCAAAGTACAACTGATCATATCATGATATCAACAATTTCAACCTGTTTATTTTAAACCATCGAAAAGCATCAAGTATATACGGTAAGTATACATTTAAACCCACAAACTCTTAAAGTTGATCAAGAAGAAGTTGTACGTATGTCATACGTAACATGTATTAAACTATATGAGACCAATTGAGAGAGGAAGCTGAAAAAGTGAAAAGTAAGTTCAAGGAGATGGCCTAGGATACTCGGGTGTAACTAGCATCAATCTATACAGACCTAAGAAGGATTTATGTATTATTACATTTTTTTAAGCAAAGAGATTCATAATGTGGCAAGAGATGCTTGCTTCAAACTTTCAACATAGTTAAAAGAATTTTTACTTGCACCCCAAAAAGCGTTTGTGACATTTCTTAAACCCTAGCATACATCATGAATTTCTTCTTTAATCCCATGCAATCTACCATACGTGTTCCAACTTCAAATTCCCCTTTCAACAAGTTGAACTCCAAATGGGAAAAACACTGCAAAGTTCAAATCTTTCTACCAATTAAGAAAACCCCTTGTTCTAAAAGAATCCCAAATTCGTTAAAAACATCATTCCAATTCAACTTTGAAGAAGAAAAATTGAATAAAGAACCTGAACTTACAAAACCCATTTTACTTCCGGTTGTAATTCGACAGTGTGATGGTGTTTCTCAGTACTTTTGGGATGGTAATGATTTAACGTTGGTTGCTGTTCATGAAAAGCCGTTTGCTTTCGATAATTTAAATGATTTGGGAGATGGGTTTCAAAGGGTTTTTAGAAGTTGTAGTTTGGGTGTTAGAAATTTCCTGCTTCCCAGAAAATTTAATGAAAATTATTTGGAATATGTGAAATGGAAATCTTTGCATAGAGAGTTTAGTTCTGCTCTTCAGGTTCTTGCTACACAGGTATAATATCATTCTATAAAATTGTAAATAAATTTTATATCTTTCATAAAGAGTTTGGGTCCATATAGCAGTCATGCAGTTATCATCTTTATTTAATTGTGTTTTGTATCTATATGTAATGAATTTTGCTTATATTGCTAAAGTGAATGCATTATTTACTAAAATTTTCTTTTTAGTTTGTTTTTGATTTGTTATATTGGTTGGAATGGAGTTGGTTATGATGTTTGTGACTCTGTTCATGATGGTTGTAGGCGATGTTCAGGGTGATTGGGATTAGATATGATAGATCACTTCCATCAGCAGCAGACTTGGGTTGTGAAAGATGGTCTTGGACGATTAAGTAGGTGCATCTACACAGCTAGCTTAGCATCCGCTTTTGATACAAACCTCAAGGTATTTGCTGATCGATATCTATCAGTTGAAGGTGTAAATACCGACCTCATTTACTTATGAATGAGTCAAAAATTTGGGTTCTGTGATATCTCTAATAGGTCAAATGGGTAAAATATTACAATAAAAAATAGCTAAAAAGAAAATGGGTCATCTTGACATGTACAAAAGTCAACTTAAGTTGTGTTTCGGGTCAACCTACCCATTTGGCCCCTTTTACAAATAATTAAAACTTGATTGATATGTATTTTCCTTGAAATGTGATGTCGCGTGTATTAAAATAATGCTTTTTTTCCTTAATTGAAGAGTCTCGATATCCGTTGTTTTCAGTTTGAGCATTGGAGTTGAGTTGATGACTCCTTCTTTGCCGCAATACTTCTTGCATCTATAGCCAACATTGCTTAACAGATCAGCCTCGCGTGTTACTTAGCAACTGGTGTAAGTCCAATTTTTTCTACTTCCGAATGTATACATTTTCATTTTCATTTTAAAGCAAATGATCATATATAAGATCTAGTGATATAATTCTATATAGATTATTTTTCAATGATGTCTGGTGAAAGTGCTTCTTTTCTTGAATTTGAACATATATCACAAGAGTCTGTGATGTAGGACGGAAATACGCTAAATGCACTCTAGCAAATGAAAGATACCTACATGATCTAGGGGGTATATTTAATATTTTAGAACATTTTTATCAGCATACAAAGTGCTTTTACATAGGATGTTGTTTCTATCAAGATTTGCCAAAATTCTGAAGTTATGCTTAAAGTACAGAAGTTCTCTAACTAAGATGAGCATGATTGTTGGAGATCTCTGATTTAACACGATTAACATCATATCGGAATCAATGAACTTGCAAAAATCTCAAAGTTGAAATTTGCATGTTTTGTCATGTGTTTGCTATGTTTCCACTATCGTAAATGTCTTGGGCCTCTTGGCCGATTGTTCAATCTGTTCGTCATCAATATACCATGAGTTTTAGCACTTATTTAATACTCTCATGGATTTTATATTGTTTTTTATTTGATCCTTTTTGGACTAGCAGACTGCCGTTCATCGAAGCTTTGCAGTAGCCGATAACCTTGGTGAGGTTTCTGCCAAGGCATAGGTTGGTTTACTTTCATTCAAAATTTATTTGTTAAGGTTTATACCCTATTAATATTATTTCTTGTTTGTAGATTCAAACAGTCTGCTTTGACAATCTTGGTCTTATGCTGGCTGCAGCCTTAAATATTATGTTAAACAACAACCAAAGATTCGTATTTCATGAACAAAGATTAAGGGTTTTCAATGTGAAATGATAAAAATATTGTTCGATTTTGATTTTCTCACATTTTGACCTGACCTAACTCTTCGATTATGCAAAAGATTGCAAGCAGGTTTACCCTTCGTCGTATACCCAATCTTTACAGCCATTGATCTGTATGGGATATATCAGAGTTTGAAACATGTGCATTTGCAAACATTAACAAAGGTTAGGCAGAATTTCCACTGATAAATTTCTAAAACCCGTGTCTTGTACCTCATTATTCATAGTCTAATATTTAGGACCGGCTAGAGATTATTATAGATACATGGATTCAGTTGGGAGATGTCCCGTCACCAGTGGAAGTGAGTAAAAGGGAAGGGATTAATTTCTTCTCGAGCAAAGGTTAGATTATGCTGTGTGTTTCTATTTTCTTGACCTTTAGAGCTGTAACATAAAGTTGGTTTAGAATTTTAGTGGTTTTCTTTTTCCAGATAGACTAAAATGGCCGATAAGGATCGGTTGCTTGAATGCCAGTTGCCAAATACCAAGACTTCAATGATGGCTATGCGATCTTTAAGTAAAGATGATTTTTACTTTGTATCCACAGAGGTCTCCTTTTGTGGCTTTCAAAAAACTTAAGTACGTATTAACTTCTTTATTGCTCGTCTTTGTGTGTCACAGAATCCATATCTCGTTCAGTACATTATTCATGATTTTTCTATGAGTGTGTGTTTTTTATAATTATTATTATTATTAGAATTGGCAAAATGGTCGGGTTGGGCACTATGTCAAAACTCAAAACAGATGATCTTTTAGTACAGGTTCGGTCAGGTTGAACCGAAATACTTTTGCCCAAAAATTTAATATTTATATAAATAGTTAGTGTGTCGAATATGATCACAAAATTATATTATTTCATTAAGTATAAAATGATGTAGGAGATTTATGAATCAAAAGTACACTTTCGAATCAATTGAACAGTTCCCGTTTTAGTTTTTATGCTATCTTCATGTGATTTGGTGGTTGATTCAGATACTGAAATTGATTAGAAGCGTTTTGCTAAACATCATGAGTGAATGTCCAGAGAATTTTTCGTGACATAATACATGCAACTTTTATGCATCTGTAGCCAGTTGACTTGAACCTATAGTAAAAGATCACTCAGTGACCCATATTCTCTACAGAAAATCACTCAGTGACCCAAATTCTCCCAGTCAGCAGTATTACTTTGATCATTTTGAGATCCATCCAGTAAAGGTTTATTACTGCTCTCTGTTTGCACATTATACAGTCGCTAAATTCAACAGCATTTCTTACGTATATTGACGCTCATAGCTAGCGTCCTCCCAGGAGATTCATATTCCAATTCAACACAGGAGACACTGAGGTCTTTGCTGCACAGTGGGATTAAGGTCTTTTCATGAGAATTTCACACTTATCGTTGTTCTTCGTTTATTATATTGGACTTGCTAATTGTTATTTAATCTATTAGGTTCCTAAAATAAAAAACAACTGTAGAACTTAATGGGGTTCTAGTTACTCATGCTTTGATTACTATACGTGAACTCTCAATCAAGTGCGCACAAGATTATTCATGGTAATCGCATCATCGAAACTCGAATATGATTATTTTCTATGATGTTATCTCGGCTTCACTTTATTTATCTGTTTATGAAGTTATGTGATGGTAGCAGTCTGTATAGCAAAAGGAAGCCCATTGCTTCCCCCGGATTTTGCTTCCATTTTTGATGACTTGGCTTCTTTGATGTCTTCTCCGATCCGTCAAGTGGCTTTGGTTAAACTTCCTGGTCTTACCTTAGATCTCTCCCTCCCTTTTCCATTAACTTTCAGCAACTTCTATTATTCTCTTACTATAAGATGGGTCGTGTAGAGGTGATTATTATAGATTTTACCAACTTCGCTCAATATATATTAGCTATTTGTCTATTGAGGTTAACCTCGAGTGTATTTTATTTCAACTTGCTTGGGAACTATGTGTTTTTTCCTGAGCTCATAGTTTCTTTGCATACCTTTATCTAGAGGTTGCAACATGTGCTGGTTGGGTGGTTTGGGTAATTAGTCAAATCTAGTACTTTCTGATACGGGGTGGGTTGGGCTGACCCATCTTCTATTTTTTGTCATTTTTGTAAGTTTATAAGTGATTAACGTATTAAATATGTTTATGTCGTTCAAAAAATAAAATGTTTATTAAAACCATTTGTCAATATAATCTGCACACATGGGTGACTTTCGATTGTTTGACGCAGTCGACCCATTTGACCCATTTCCTTTCTAGCTAAGTAATATATTGTTACCCGTTGAAGATAATATACAACTCAAATCGACACATTACTAGGTGAGAACAAAATTGTCACCTCTTAATGTTTCTATCTGTCATTTGGAATCCATGTGGCTGGTCGCAAAACAATTTCCTCTCTTTAATCTTACGTATATTTAGATTAACAACCCTTTATCTGGCCATTGCTTTTTGCCAAAGTTTAAACCCCTTGCTTACTATTTGTAGGTAAGTTCAAGCTTCTCAGTAAATGCATTGATGGTAAAGGCTTTTCTGGTACCAAGCCTTATTTGGTGGTGTATATTTTAGTGTATTGGTAAGTTAATAGACACTCTAGCTAAATTATTATATTCCGTGCTTAACTAAAATCTTGTGGGGGTCCTAGGGGCCCCTAGCGGGGTCCAAGGGCAGCACATATATTTTACAAAGTATATTTTTTTCACATGTGTAAGTTTATGTGTAAGTTTTAGAAAATATAATGGTTTTTTTGTTTACTTCTACCCTATTATTTATTTGTACTTTGTACTATTAGACATTATAGTTATTTGTCTATTGTAAAATTGACAATTGTATGGAAAGACCCATACTTTAGTTTTATTTTGTTTGTCTGTTTAGTCAAGGCATTATGCATGATAAAATTTGAGAAAATTATATTTTTAACAAAGTTAAGTCATACAATACAACTACATTATGTGATCCAAGATTAGTATGAATTACACCAATCGTATTATCTACTTTTACTTTTAAGTCTAACACCCAAAATTTTGTAAGTTTTATTCGTACTAAATACATTATTATTTGAATACTAGTAAATAAAATATAATAAGTTTGGGTTAAATATGTAAAAATGATAAATGAATGGGGCTTAAGATATTATTGTACACTTGAGGGATAAAAGTGACAAACTAAGTTACTTAAAGGGTAGGGAATGGAAAATGACAAATATAATCCCCTGGCTTCCTCCTTTTTTTGTAAAACTAAACAATTACTTCTTAAGAATTCCTAAAGTATAAACTACTCTTCTAACTACTTAATTTAATGTTTAACCCGTTTGTAGATTTTGTGTAAAAGAGAGTTAAAATGACGTAGAATGTTTTATATGTTGTGATGGAGTGAATAGAAGTTTACTTAATAATTTTATCATAAAAGAGATGAGTTCTATTAAATTGTATGTGTTAAATGATTTTATGAAAATAAAGATTTCTATGAGATAGTGATTATAGGTTGTTGTTGTTACAAAGATGATTAAATAATATATGAGTATATGTTTCCAAATGGAAAAGAATGTAAGTGGTTAGATAAGGGATTTTAGGGTTATGAGATATGCCACTTGAGTTCTAGTTAATTGATGTAAATGAGTTAGTATTGAGTTAATTGAGTGGTGTATATGACTTTGTATATATATTAATATGTATAGGTCTCTAAAGAGTTGGAAGTATTGCTTGAGCCTAATTAACAAATTTTCAAAGTAAGTAATGGGAGAGGAAAAATAAGGTGACAATACTTGAATTACTTAAGTAGTCAAGTGTATGCCATTTTAAGGGGATTAATTAAGGTGAAATGGAATATTTATGGAATCTCCATGAATAGGATCAAAAGAAATAGAAAGAGATAGACTAGAAATGACATCTGTTATGTTCAAGATCCCTCCGTTTATCACTCTATAGAAAGAACATCTCATACAGTGTCTGGAAGAAGAAAATGAAATACGAATAACCACGCCGGTTGTAATAGTCCGACAAAGCGCCTTTATCTCTATAAGAACGACACAAAACGAGGGTTTCGCTCGTTATAGGACTTGACCAAACATCGGTTCACTAGACTCTTATGGAATACGCTCTCGATACTTGACATAAAACAGATAATGGATTTGTTTATGTCTTTTGTTGAATGCTCTACCAACTGAGCTATACACCCCAAAAAAGATGTAGTAGCCTACGAATGTGATTTCGATCCTTTCGGTGTATCCATTTTGCTCAGTTGGGGAGCGGAGGTACCCCCGAGGGGAACCTGTGACTGGATTGAATCCTTCGCGATGGTAATCTCACCATTCAATGCGTATTGAGATACATTAGAGTGTTCAATATGCATACCTTAAATGGTAGAATTTAAGGGTGACTTGAGACTTGATAAACCTCAATGTTATGCCTTGATACCATAAGGGTGGACTCTTTGAGTCAAAATGATGAAAGATTAAGGATCTTTAATAATCATTGTTAATGTAGTTGTTGCTGTTTATTGTTGTTGTAAATTGCATTCTCATTACTTACTAAGCAAGTTGGCTTACCTATTATTTGTTGTTGATTTTGTGTAGGTGATAAAAGTGGGGCAAAGGGTGATATGGGCAAAGACATCCGTCAATTGATCATGAAACAAATGAATGAGTCTGTGAATGAGTTAGCTGAAGTGTTGAAGAATTCTAAGAGACTCGTGAATCACTTTCATGAGGTGTTGAAGAAAGACATCCGTCAATTTGTCGGTCCTGATCGTTGGACGAAGTTTGAGGACTTCGTAAATAAGGTCCGAAAAAGAGAGGCGAGACAAAGATAGATGAGGATGGGTCTTCTAATAGAAAGGCTGATCAAGCCGCGGGTTCATCAAAGCGGTTTAAATCAAGTGGAAGCGGAAGGAAAGATGAAAGACGGGAGCCACCCAAGTATCAGAAGTGCCATAAAAGGCACTTTGGTGTATGTCTTGCAGGGACGAAAACTTGCTATCAATGTGGGAGAGAGGGACATATTGGGCGTGATTGCTCTGAGCCCATTCGGGTTTGTTATAATTGCCTTGAACCGGGACACATGAAAAACGAGTGTCCTAAATTGAAGAATCCAACCGCTCTCCCCGCGTCACGTAAAAGTGTTGATAAGAAGACGGCACAGCTCCTTCCAACTTACCGCCAAGGAAGCTAAAAGTGCCTCCGATGTCTTGATAGGTATCTTTCTTGTAAATTAAAAACCTGCACACGTATTGTTTGACTCGGGAGCTTCTCGATCATTTGTATATGAATTTTTTTGGCGAAATTTCTCTAATCCCCTTAGTGACTTAGATATACCATTAGATGTTGAGGTTGCGGATGACCGAATCGTATTTGTGGCAAGTGATTATCCTGGATGTCAATTAGAGATTATGTTGCACCCCCCAAATTTACTGTGCATCGAAAGTCGGGTCGGGGCGCGACTAATCAGAAATCATTACATAAGATTACATTGAACGACACCATATGCAACCTTTCTGAAACCAGTACAAAAATAATACATTATTGATCAAATGTCTACAACATTCGTGAGTTCGCGGGTAATCCTAGAGATTCTAATACATAACTAATATTACAAAATAGTAATGCAAGGAAATCTCTGATGTTTGTAAATCGTGCGACTCGAGTATGCAGTCCCCCTGAAGGAATCCTACTGTTGCTGTGAACCTGAGAAATACATACTAAAATGATCAACAATAATGTTGGTGAGTTCATAGGTTTGGTTATCAAAAGTATATATGGGAATCACGAGATTTATAAGCGTTGCACGTATGCAAAAATAATGTATACTACTGCCATGAGCTCATAGTCCGAAGCTTAACCGAAATAAGTTTGCCTCCTGCAGGTGCCTAATCCAGAACACCCGTATGAACAAATAATAATGCGCCCGTTTGACCAGTTAGCGCTACTAACCCGGACGGGGATGGTCAATCCCAAATAGATCTATTCATTAATATTCGCGCTAAGATCCATACTAACGAAACTATGATGTGTAGAGGACTTTTGTGTGGATTAGAAGTAAAACCACTCATGCAATCCGTATATGTGTGTTTCTGTACTCGTGTTTATGAAAAACAGTGTATGTATTCTCACCCCAATAGTAAAAAAGAAAAAAGTAAAAGTGGGGCTATGAGACTCACTTGAGTCTTGAAAGCATGCGTTTAAATCAATAAACATATATCCAAAATGTAACCTCCTTGCGCCCTAAATGCATAAGGTCGTGAGTAAGTGAATGTCTCAAAAGATCATTCATGTTAGTTGTCCACTCAACTAGTTATGTCCAAATGTTTATTTATCTTTTGTGTTTAGAAAACATGTACGGCCCGTTAGTGACGTTTTTGTAATAATAATTCCTGAAGACATTACTATTATGTTTGTTTCGTTGTATACTTATAAGAGTATATGTACTGTGTGTACGTGTAACGTCGTATATAAGTATTTGTTATTTGTAGTTACACGTATTTAATACCTTGTGAAAACATAATTGTGATTAAGTTGTTTTATGCGACACAGAGAAAGTTAATGCGACTCTTGAAATGGTAGCGACACTAGGCTTAGTGTCGCAAGTGGCAAGAATTTAATTTATTGCGACACTGAAGTTTTGTGTCGCGGTCGAGAAAATCAATAAGTGTGCGATACTAAGATTTGTGTCACAGATCGTGATTTTGAATAGGTGTGCGACACTGGGGTAGTGTCGCATATTAGTACTGCCCGTTATAATGTTGCGACACAAGGGTAGTGTCGCAGATTAGTACTGCTGGTTTTAACAGTAGCGACACAGGGGTAGTGTCGCACCCAACTTGGGCCTGGTGCGACACTACGGGTCTGATGTGTTTTCGAGTTTGGGAACTTGGTCAAACGTGCTCGGTTTGATCCGAAACTTTTACACGACACTTAAATATGTTTTTAGGACTTATAAAAATAAGAGTTACGTTTTATGGTTAACCCGAAAGTGTCATTTTATACTCGTTACAAAATCAGCCCCTGCGGTTTATATCATCAGTTTTTGAGTCATTTTCGTGGCTCGTTTCGACTAGCCAAAGCTTCGAAATAAAATCCGAGAAAATTTAACGGTATTCCCCTATGTCTTACCTTTTCAAAACATATTTTTACATAATTTTTGGTCAAGTGCAAGTCATGCAAACATTTGAAAACCAAACATGTGTCCAGCAGCTCGGTTTCCTGACCTACTCTTATATCTCAAGTTCTACAAACGTGCGAGTACAACTTTTAAAGATAACACAATTACCCAACTTTTCCCACTGGCTTCACGTCTTAATCATTTGTAGATCTCAAAATATGTCGTTCTAGATTTGACTAAGTTTTTCTGGTAAAAAGGACAGCCTGTACATGTACTTTTATAAATTACTTTTGAAATATTTTTTGACCTTAGAAAATTATGAGGCCTAGTGGGTTCGAAAGTAGACATCTTAAACTTGATTTTAGGCTCAAGAATCACTCGATTTGGTTGAGAAATGAGTTAGATATTACCGATCTAAGTCGGGTTTAGTATTTGTCCAGTGGTTAAAGCGATTATCCAACGGTTTTTCGTATTATCCAATGGTTTTCGGTTTAGATCTTGAACATAATTAGTGGAAATGAACACCTAACATGTATATGAACATTACCCAAGGAAAACTAATGAAATTAGAAGAGATTCTTACAACGAAAACGTGATCTAGAGTCGAAACAAGAAGGAAAGGCTGCTGTAGTTCGGTTTTCGTATCCTTCGCTTGTTCTCCTTCTTCTTAAAGATGTAAATGATGTTTGTGATGACTAGGGCTCTTGGAAGGAGCTGTGGGATGTGGTGGTGGTGGTGGATGGTGGCTGAGATTTTGAAAGAGAAAGTAGAGAGTAGGAACAAGAAGCTAAGTATGTGAAAATGTGAGACTTTGAAGTGGTGTGAAGTTTTAAGGGAAATGTGGGCCCAAAAAGAGAGTGGGCCGGTTCTTGGGCCTGACTGGGCCGACTTGGGCCTGGCCCATCGTGGTCTTGGGCTCGTGACTCGCTCCTCGATTTCGTGTTACGTTATTTGGTCGGTTAAACGTTAATCGCGCGTGTTAAAGTTTAATCGTTAACGTTTAACTTTCGCGTTTTGTTTTTGATACGAAGTTGTTATTTTAAGTTGGCCAAATAGTTTTGAATAGATTATTGAACCTTTTCCAAAATATTGTCGGGTCTCATTCGGGTGTCGGGTTCGATTCGCGCGTTTTCGTCGCGTGCGGTACGTTTTGTACAAAACGTGAAACGTTTGATATATTATCATAATAATATATGTTAAATAACGATTATTTAACATAGTCGCATTATTTAAGAAAATGTTTTTCACCAACGTCCGTATTTATTGTGTCGGATTCCATCCGATCGAATTCGCGTGATTAAAATTAATTACGTACGCGTGTATATAACAATATACAAAATGTTACTGTACTTAGTCCTATTTCAAACTAAATACACGTAATAATGACCTAGCTTAGGTACAAATGACAGCCTAATTTGTCGGGTGTCACAGATTAGTGATCAAATCTTTGTAATAAATCTAATCCCTAAGAAAATGGGTGAGTTTGATGTTATAGTAGGTATGGATTGGCTTGGTAAACATATAGCCATCATTCAATATGAACAGAAAATTATTCGTGTCACTTCACCATGTGGGGGAGTAATCGATATCCACAGAGAAAAGCAAAGAACGAACTTATCCATTTGTACTTATGCCTGAACTAAGTGACATTTAGCACATGGTTGCTAAGCATTTTTGGCACATGCGGTTAATATTCAAAAACCAGTGCCAAAGCTTGATGAAATTTCAGTTGTGAAAGAGTTTCTCGATGTCTTCCCTGAAGAGTTACCGGGTATTCCGCCTAATAAGCAAGTCGAATCTCGTATTGATCTTGTACCCGGAGCGACCCCTATTGCTAAAACTCCGTATAGACTTGCGCCGTCTGAAATGCAAGAGTTGATGAAACAGTTACAAGAGTTGCTTGACAGGGGGCTCATTCGTCCGAGTAGTTCGCCATTGAGAGCTCCAGTTTTATTTGTGAAAAATAAAGATGGCATTATGCGTATGTGCATTGATTATCGAGAGTTGAACAAGGTCACCATCAAGAATAGGTATCCATTGCCTAGGATTGATGACTTGTTTGACCAACTCCAGTGTGCAAGTTATTTCTCAAAAATTGATCTTCTTTCGGGTTATCATCAGTTGAAGGTTCGAGATGATGACGTGCCTAAAACTGCTTTCCGAACACGATATGGTCACTATGAATTTGTGGTGATGCCTTTCGGGTTAACGAATGCTCCGGCCGCTTTCATAGACCTCATGAATCGCATATGCCGACCAATGCTCGATAGGTAAGTGATTGTTTTTAATGATGATATTCATAATCACTCCAAATCCGCGGGCGAACATGAGTCTCATTTAAGACAAGTGTTCCAAATGTTGCGGGTTGAAAAAATTTATGCCAAGTTCTCAAAATGTGAATTTTTGCTTCGTGAAGTTCAATTTCTCGGTCACGTCGTAAATAATCAGGGTATTAAAGTTGATCCATCCAAGGTTGAGGCGGTGATGAAATGGGATTCTCCAAAGAACCGAACCGAGGTAAGAAGTTTTCTTGGTTTGGCAGGTTACTATCGACGTTTTATTCAAGACTTCTCTAAAATCGCTACTCCTGTTACAAAGCTCACTCGTAAGAATATTAATTTTGAATGGAGTGATCAACATGAGGAAGCTTTTCAAACTCTAAAAGAGAAACTTAGCCAAACACCTATCTTAGTACTTCCCGAGGGTACCGAGGATATGATGATATATTGTGAAGCATCACACAATGGCTTGGGATGTGTGTTGATGGAACGGGGTAAGGTTATCGCTTATGCTTTGCGACTACTAAAAGATCATGAGAGAAATTACCCAACGCATGATTTAGAGTTGACGGCGGTCGTTTTTGCTCTTAAAATCTGGAGGCATTACCTTTATGGTGTTAAATGTACGATTTATACCGATCACAAAAGTCTTAAGTACTTCTTCGATCAACGAGATATAAATATGAGACAAAGACGTTGGCTTGATTTAGTGAAGGATTATGATTGTGAAATCCTTTATCAACCGGGGAAAGCAAATGTGGTGGCGGATGCACTTAGTAGAAAGGCGACTCATTATGCCTTGGTGGTTAAATATCTTTGTATGACTGTCACTCCAAATCTTTTTGAGTAATTATAGAGGTGCAACAACAAGCGTGACAAAAAGGTGATGTTAAGGCGGAGCGTATTAAAGGTCAAATTCAAAATTTCGTTGACGATTCACGTGGGTTAAAGACTCGTCATAATAGAATTTGGATTCCAAACTCGTTGGAACTGAAAAAGTTGTTACTTGATGCGGCACATAAATCCAATTATTCCATCCATCCCAGTGCCACCAAGATGTACCATGATTTAAAAGTCGATTATTGGTGGCCGGGTATGAAGAGGGAGATTGTAAAGTACGTTGAGCAATGTTTAACATGTTTGCAAGTAAAAGCCGAACATCAAAAGCCTTACGGGAAAATTCAACCATTGGATATACTCATTTGGAAGTGGGAACATATTACTATGGACTTCATCACCAAATTACCGAAAACTCAAAGATATCATGATGCAATTTGGGTGATAGTTGCTCGGTTGACCAAAAGCGCTTTATTTTTGCCAATTAGAGAGGCATCTTCTTCCGAAGTGTTAGCTGATTTGTATATGCAAGAAGTTGTGTCAAGACATGGTGTGTCGGTATCTATTGTCTCCGATGGCGATAGTAGATTCACTTCGAGGTTTTGGACGAAATTCCAAGAAGATATGGGTCCGACTAAATTTGAGTTCGGCTTATCATCCTCAAACTGATGGTCAAAGTGAAAGGACAATTCAAACTTTAGAAGATATGTTGAGAGCACGTGTTATTGATTACGGTGGTAGTTGGGATTCACATTTACCACTAGTCGAATTTTCTTATAATAATAGCTATCACGCGAGTATAGGCATGCCACCTTATGAAATGCTTTATGGTAGGAAATGTAGAACTCCAATTTGTTGGGGTGAGATTGGTCAACGGGAGTTGGCAAGTACGGACGTTGTTCAGAAAACAACAGAAAAGATTAATCAAATTCGAGAACATTTAAAGGCAGCACAAGATAGACAAAAGTCTTATTCAGATAAGAGAAGACACCCAATTGAGTTTTAAGAGGGAGACCGAGTTATGTTGAAAGTGTATCTGTGGAAAGGGATTATTCGATTTAGAAAGCATGGGAAGCTAAGTCCTCGGTTTGTTTGGTCATTCAAAATCTTAGCAAGAGTTGGAAAGGTAGCTTATCGCGTTGAGTTACCTAAGGAATTAGAAGGCATCCATAACACTTTCCACATGTCATATTTAAGGAAGTGTTTAGCAGATGAAGCCGCTTATGTACCTTTGCAAGAGATTGAAATTAATGATAAGTTGAACTATGTTGAACAACCGATCATGATCCTCGATGAAAAAGTTAAAAGATTGAGGAACATAGAGATTAGATTGTTGAAAGTGCAATGGAAACACCGTAAGGAGTCAGATTTCACATGGGAGCCCGAGAAGGAAATTACTAAATATTATCCGGCATTGTACCAAGAGTGGATTGTGAGGACACAATCCCAATAAGAATCCCAATAAGTGGAGGAGAGTTGTAACACCCTAAATTTTGTAAGTTTTATTCATACTAAATACATTATTATTTGAGTATAAGTAAATAAAATATAATAAGTTTGGGTTAAATATGTAAAAATGATAAATGAATGGGGCTTAAGATAAAGTTGTACACTTGAGAGATAAAAGTGACAAACTAAGTTACTTAAAGGTTAGAGAATGAAAAATGACAAATATAATCCCCTGGCTTCCCCTTTAAGTAAACAATTGATAAAATAAAAACTAAGCTTAAGTAAAACTTAAACTATTAAGCCTTCTTAAGAATCCTAAGGTATAAACTACCCTTCTAACTAAATTGATGTTGGGGTTCATGTTGACATAAATCTTAAGTTTGTAGATTTTGTGTAAAAGAGAGTTAAAATGATGTAGAATGTTTTATACGTTGTTATGGAGTGAATAGAAGCTTACTTAATAATTGAATCGTAAAAGAGATAACTTCTATTAAATTGTATGTATTAAATGATTTTATGAAAATAAAGATTTCTATGAGATAGTGATTATAGGTTGTTTTTGTTGCAAAGATGATTAAATAATCTATGAGTATATGTTTTCAAATGGAAAAGAGTGTAAGTGATTAGATAAGGAATTTTAGGGTTATGAGATATGCCGCTTGAGTTCTAGTTAAGAGATGTAAATGAGTTAGTATTGAGTTAATTGAGTGGTGTATGTGACCTTGTATATGTATTTATATGTATAGGTCTCTAAAAAGTTGAAAGCATTGCTTGAGCCTAATTAACAAATTTTCACGGTAAGTAATGGGAAAGGGGAAATAAGGTGACAATACTTGGATTTCCTAAGTAGTCAAGTGTGTGCCATCTTAAGGGGATTATTTAATGTAGTGTCATTGAAATACATTAGAGTGTTCAATGTGCATACCTTAAATGGTGAAATTCAAGGGTAAATTGACACTTGATAAACCTTAATGTTATGCCTTGACACTGTAAGGGTGGACTATTTGAGTCAAAATGATGAAAGATTAAGGATCTTTAATAATCATTGTTAATGTAGTTGTTGTTTATTGTTGTTGTAAATTGCATTCTCATTACTTACTAAGCAAGTTGGATTACCTATTATTTGTTACCTATTATTTGTTACCTATTATTTGTTGTTGATTATGTGTAGGTGATAAAAAGTGGGGCAAAAGGTGATATGGGCAAAAAGCCCATGAAAAGCTAATGATGGACTTACTATCCTTCAAGTAGTAAGTTATCCCTTTTGTAATCATGCTCTTGATAAGTTGAAGCCCCTTTTGAAGAAAAAGCTTGATTTTCGAGTATATCTTTAAAGATGAACTTGATGTTTTGAGTTAATGTAAGTAGGAGTCAACTAGTTGGATTGAAATGGTTGTTATGTCATGGTCATGTTAAATGGTGATGTTGTTTTAAGGTTATGTGGTAGTAAGTATGTTTTGTTAAAAGTGGTCTTTTGGGTCGTAATTACCACATAATTATTATTGTATGTAGTGTATTGTGTAAAGGTTGGATGGTAATATGATATTTTGTTTTTATCAAATAACGAATTGGTAATGCAAATGGGTAAAGTAGTTAATTAAATGAGTTTGAGTCGCATTAAGAAACTGACCGAATTTGGTGTAGTGGGATTGGTTAGGTTGGTTGTTAAAGAAAATGTTGTTTTTGATTGTTAAAAGTCTGGACATGTGATGTTAAAGTTTTGGTAATCAAATATGGAAATGTGTTGGGAGTAAAAAAAAAACTAATTTTTTTGTGGGTCTGCAGCATTACCCGACATGTACCTTGTGTACCCAGTTGGTACTGAGTGTACCCGGTGGTTTCCAAACGGGTAGCCTCTTCACAATTTACATCAGAATGTTGGGACGTGTTGCGTACCCAACGGGTACCCGACGGGTACCATGTCAGGTTTAGGAATACTTTATTTTGAGTCAAAAAATTATATCTTACATCGTATATTGAGTTTATATGTATGTATAAGAGTTATGGGACATTGTAAACAAAAAAAAAACAAAAATTCGAGCGTTTCATTAAGGTATTTTAGATTTTTTAACTGGTTAAATAATTGCTAAAATATACAATAGACTAATAAACAGTATATTTCAAAATAGATGATTATAATTATAGGGGTGTTCAATATTCGGTTTGAAACCGTTTAATCCGAAAATCGAACCGAATTAAAACCGATAAAAAAAAGGAACCGAACTCGGTTTTGTTTACACATCTGAATTCAATTTTTGGTTTTAAATTTTCGAATTCGGTTAAACCGAAAACCAAATTCAAATTAATAAAATATTAAATTATTAATATATATAGTATACATGTGATATTTAAAATTTTTAAACAAGTTTATTCACATTTAAACCCTAAATTAGTTTCACATCTTTCACTTTCCACACTAGTGCAATCTTAACACACTAACAATTACAAGACGAAACTAATTTTTTTATGATTATTTGGTAAAAATTCTGATTTTTTCCGATTTTAACCGAAACCGAATTCAAATTCGGTTTTCGGTTCTACTTCGGTTCGGTTTTCAAAACTGAATTCGGTTTTGCTCCAAAAAATTTCAAAACCGAATACACCGAACCGATTACACCGAGGAAACCGTTAACCGAACCGATGAACCTAGATGATTACACTTTTTTCATAACATAAAAATACAGATTAGTCAAAACACCACAATCAATAGTTATAGAGACTATAGTTTCATAGACAGTATTATATGCATAACAGAACCTGTAAAAACTAGTAGAAAATAGTATTGGGAAAGGTTGCAGGAATCATGCTAGAATATGTAGTTTAGTAGTTATGTGATGCAAACAATATACTAATACAGGAGCAGAAAGCCAAATTACATTTAAGTACTTATGTAATGCAAACAATATACTAATACAGGAGCAGAAAGCCAAATTACATTTAAGCTTTCGACAAATTTCCATCAAATCTTATAAAGACATACATCCGTATCCACACTCGCAACAAAATAACATGCAACACTTGACAAGCTAACAGGACACCTAATGGTGCAATAAAACAGATCTCATAATGATGTGGATATGAATTTGAAATGAATACATATTTTAAAAGAATGAGACTGTTATTTGTTGAAGAATTGAAATGGATACGGATAGTTTTGACATCAAACTTGCGTACTTGAAAGGCACCTCCATTGCCCCATCTGAGGTCCCTTGTCTAGAAGCATTAGCAAGCCTGCATTGCTCACCAATGCAGCAAAAATGTGCCTGAAAGAAGGCCAAATAAGAATATAAGCATAAAAATGTTCAGGTGAAAACTTAGAGTGATCCAACAACGTGTTGCATTTCACGAGAATAATGACATGTGAATGGCATGCATAAACTAGCCAAAAAAAAATGAAGTTGGAAAATAAACTAGAATGGGATGTTTCAGAAGTTGAATGTATTATGTAAGTTTCAAAACTTCTGACCCATTAACCATCTATATTTTGAACCTAAAACTGTATTGATGGGATCCACAATCATTGTATGTCCCATCTCAGTTATCTTCCCTTGCATTATAAAAGACAAAAAACTGTTGGATGTTATATGGCCCAAACGCCTAATAGTACAAGTTTTGATTTTGTGGGCGCTTTTGCAAAATGTAAAGAGACTGAACTAGTGATTATGGGTCCCATTAGCATCTACCTAGAGTTGAGATTTTCGACCCAGATTTAGATTATGTTTTATACCAAAAGGTCAAACAGGTAAGTTCATATAAACCAGCTTATAGGAAACGAGTCAAATGGGTAAAACTCGCCCAAAGTGTATTTTAAATGCGTAAAACCTCCTAAATCATTTTATTTAAAAAATAATCTTTGTAATCACAATTAACACCATGAATGTTCACCAAAAAAGTTGAACCTTTGGACAAAAAGTGTTGCGTGTCAAGCCAGGTTCTACCGCTAACAAACCTTACCCGTCCTAACCCGAAAACCAACTGGCCACTTTAGACCTCTACATCTACTACCACACTGAAAAGAAATGAAGAGGTGGTCCACAAATAGATGATAGGAATAGTAGGAAACTGTATAAATGAATATCATCAAAGTTCTGAAACTCAACTATGTCATCAGATCCAACTTCTATCATTATAAAATCATTGTATAGTTGAAATTGAGCACTACAACTGGTGCAAGATGATGGTATCCAATGATGTACTCAAAGCATATTAAACAATGTGATGGGATTAAAGTCGTAAGCTTATATGAAGTTAAGGAAGAAAAACATATAAACTTACTTGTTTCTTTGTGTCTTCCTTCCCCAGTAACCAAATGATACAATCCACTGCCAAAAAGCACGAGGTAACACATAAGCAGCATATTCACAAAAAAGTTAACAATAAAACATCTATCACAAGCTAACCCCTACCAATATCAAATCTTTAAATACATAAGCAATCAAATTAAACATATATCAAATATTGGAGATAACATATAATCTGGAAGTAAAGTTGGTTTACCTTGACCATTGAGAAAAAAGACGAACCCACACCAGCAGAGGGTTTCTTGACAGACATCCTGCTTTGTGGTGACATGTCTTTGCACAAATGTTGAGCTATTTCTTTCAGCAATACCAATTGGGCATTATCGGTTCTCATAGAAATAAGTGCCTGCCTCATTGATTCCCTATCTGCCTCAAGTGCATGAAGTCTTAAATATAGCTTTTTGACTTCTGGATCTTCAATATCATTATTGGAAGATGACTCTTTTGGACTATTCATGAAATCATCATAAGTACCAATATTGGCCTTACGATCATTATTTGCGTTATGTATCGAGTCAATAGTATATATCCTGTCACTCATTTCATCTCCAAATTCTGATACCATCTCTGCCTTCTTAAAACTAGAAAAATCATTTCCAGCCTTAGAAGAATCCGGCACCAGATCTTCTTTAACAGTGGCAAAAAATGAGCCAGAACTATCACTAGAAAATCTCCTCGAGTGTTTCTTTATTGGAGAATGCCCAACTATAACCTTTTCCAGAACCGGTTGACTATGAGCAGGACTTCTTTCCAATTCGTTAATCCTTTCTTCTATATCCTTTAAAGAACGCGGAGTTTCACCGAATGCATACTTTTCGATATCAACTGTTACATTATCCTCATCATCCGGATAGACATGATTTTCATTCAAATTGTTGCATTTTAAAGGAGGGTAATCGAACGATGCAAAATCAAATTGACTTTCTAAATTTGTAGCAACACTATTCTCATGTGTCAAGAAACTTTTTTCCCCATCTGCTTCTGATTCCGTGAGCCCTAAACTTATCATTCTGTGTTTATAAGCCTGCACTTCACAAGTCAAAGATTGAATTGACTGTTCCCTTCTATACAACAACTCCTCTAATGACATAAGCTCTTGCTGATCATGAGCCATTTTCTCTTCAGAAAACCGCTTAAATTGTCTAGCCTCCATTTGAACTTCAGCCTTTTCACGCTGCAACTTCAAGATCATAGACATGGCTTCATTAGCAGCTGAAGAAGAAGCATATCTCTCTTCTTCCAAATCAGCAATAAGATCTTGAATCGTCTGTTGTTGGTTACTAACCATTTCACGCAACGCATCACATTCATTTTCAATCTCGACACGAGCAACAGCAGGAATTACAAGACCTGGTATGAAAAATTTATCACAATCTTCTTCATACTCATCTAACTTCCTTTTAACTGATCGTAACCATGTCCCGGAATAAGAACTATTTCTTGGATCGCAATAACTACATCCACACTCACAACATTTGACCACACTCGTGCTTTCTAACTCCATGCTTGAACCAAACTTACATATAAGTCAGTCAAAACACCAACAGATACAAAGCCAGGTTTTATTAACCAGAAGATTTCAGTATTTCACCCCTATAATAACATTAAAGTGTTTATGACCTAAATATTCCCTCGTATTAATTCCCCAGACATTCATTAACCTTCCTCAACTAACGAAAAAACACCAATAGGACCCTGCAATAACCAACACAAATTACGATTGCAAAAGACAAATTATTCTCATACATACAATCTAAGTCAATAGATTCTAGATTTATAAAATAATATTACAAATTTACAATTGCATCAATCAATATGAAAAAATAATTCAGGAAGACATATTTACTTTAGTTACAAACATATCAACAAATTACAATCATTCAAATCAATATTAGGTAACTAAGTTCAAAACTTGCAAACTATTATAACATATTTTACAAATTACAATCCATATAAGCTACTGATTATCATCAAGTATATAATTAAGGTTACTTTTACAGTTACAAACATAACAAATATTTTAACAATATCAATCAAAATAATAATTATGTGAATGATTACAATTACAATTACAATTACAATATTTCAATTACAATCAAACATATGAATTAGGTTAAAAAATACAAACATATTAACAAACGGTTTAACAATATCAATCAAAATCAAAATCAAAATCAAAATCAAAATTACGTGAATGAATGAATTTACCGTATAAAACAAGGCTCCGTCAGCTCATGAAAATGACTGAAATTTGATATATGGTGAAGATTTGATGTCAAAAATTTCCCAGAAAAATACGAAAATAATAAAAATAAAGATGAGAAAGTGGGGGAGGGGATTATTGGGGGAATTTTGCAAATGGAGGGAGGGAAAAAAAGGAAATTTTGGGGGGTTTAGAGAAACAAATATTTCAAACCCTAGATTTATAATTTTTCAAATATTAGTGTTTTCAAAGAAAATACTCCGTATTTTTCATTAAAAAAAATCATTTATTATATAAGAAATTAATTGTTGTTAATATCCATTTTTATCATGACAAATACGGAGTAATATTTTTTTTTGAATGACAAGTACCCACACACTTTACTTTATAAATATATACAATTATCTTATTTTCGAAACTTGAACCCTTAATTTCATGGTTAGAAGATTTACCACGATACTGCTAATTATGTCAAATAAATTACACACAATATTTATAGTATTAATCATAATTTCATCATAACTTATTGTAATGCATTTTTTATTTGTGTTAAATCGTACATGTATATCTTATTAAGATACGTATATGTACTGTTTATTATACGATATTACCTTAAGAAATAAAGATGCATCTTCAACCACATATAACTTTGTTTTTTGTTGTATCATGTTATTCTATTTCTGTAGTATGCTTCGGTAAAAGTAGTTGAAACTAAAAACTTATAATTGCAGTTGTTAGTTAAAGCTTATATTTTTATAACTATAAATTGGAGTTTATATTATTACGGAGTATTATTTTAAATAAGGTTTCATATTTTCGTTCAGTAAAATATTTCTGCCCTACTTCAATAATTCAATGGATTTTAGTAATTATTACTAATGATATAAAAGTTCTATTTATTGTATATATATGTCATTTGAACGGTTCAAGTTCAATATCGTCAATAGTGTGCAATGCATTAGTGTCATTCTATGTTCTGCAATTTAATGTCGATAATTAATAGTTGTATTTTGGTTCTCATACATTTCTCTATATAAAATCATCTGAATTTCATGCATTTGTGTGGATAGAGTGTGATCAAGTTATCGTCAATATCTCATAACTCGTAACTCGGTCGTAACTCGGTCTACGATTGCACGTCTTCTCTTGGTTAAACGGGTAACGTGGACTCGTACAATGCTTCAAACAAGGACGCTTTGATAATTTCATCTTAAACAAAACCAAAATAGTCTTGTTATAATCCATTATTTAAATAGAATTGCACAAATAGTCCTCTAACCATCGAATATGTGTGGAGTTATTCATCTTCATGTCATATTAGCGAAGTTTGGTGGACTAGTTAGAATTATTTTGATGACAGATTTTTTGATATGTTATTCTTTTTTCATTGTTTGTTGGTTTTAATTCAGATAGATAAAGTCTCGTAAAGTTGGCAATAAAACGTGCATATTGTACATTCTTCAACCATTTTATTTTGTTCCAATTTAATAAAACGTGCCAATTTTCAATTAATTTAGTCAAATTATAACCATGGTTTTGACAGTTGGGTTAGAAGCGTCCACCTACCTCGTATAGCATACAATTCTTTTATTTTGACATATGTTTATTACTGATTACTGATGTTGATTATTGATTTTTATCTTTTTATGATTTAGCGTTTAAAAAATAAAAAGATAAATTATTAATTACATATGAAAACATGATGAGTCAACATGTATGGATCTCACGTGACACCTAAAAAATTGACATGTTAACGAAATACATTAAAAGTACACATTTTTTAAAATACGATACAATAAAAATAACAAATCTAAATTGAGTATCTACAATAGACATCGAGTACAAGTTTGATGCATTTTCAGACACTAACATTTTATTATTATTCTTATTATTTTAAATATCATTAATAAACTTTATATCTTCAAAACAAGTTCTCTTACAAAAATTCTTAATGGTCAAAAAAATTTAAATTAAGAAATTCAAAAAAAATATCGACAAATAGATTATGATTTGCGCGCCAGGTAGGGGTCGAACCTACGACTTTCTGCTTAGGAAACAGACGCTCTATCCACTGAGCTACAGGCGCCTTTTCAAAGAATTGTTAATATTATTATACTCTGTTCAAATTTCTGATAATATCCGCCAAATAATTAGTGAAAAAAGTCAAATTTGAATCAAATTAGCGGAAAATTGATGGAAGATTCGATTACGCAGTTTCGCGACGGCGTAGCTCAATTCTGCAACCACATCGAATCCAGCTCCGCCGCGCTCCTCCAGTCCGTGAACCGCCGTCCGATTCCTTTCGGTAACACACACACTCGACCGCATTTAATTAATCGATAGATGTATTCTTTAGTTATTATTAAAATTAATTAATGATGTTTATGAAATAGATTCTGCTTCGTTATCATTCGTACAATGCTTAAATCGCCGTGTATCTACTGCCACTAGTGATCTTAATCTCCTTGAGTCGATGACTTTTGATACGGTGTCATTTGAGGAGTTGTTAGGTCACTGTAATGAAGTTTATAAGAAGAATGAAATTGATACTGTTGACCTTGAGGATCGCCTTTCGGTTTTCGGTTACGTTCCAGGTACATTGTTACCGGACACTTAAAACCTAAATTTAATTTAATAGTGGTGTAGAGGTTTTATTGTATCTGGAAGAACTGAATTATGTGTATATCTGTATATTTTACTGAGATTATCTAATTGGGGCTGCAAACGAGCTGATTTAAGCTGTATCTCGACTCAAACGGTGTTAGGTTAAGTTCGAACTTGATCTGATAATCGTAAAGGTGTTTGCTCAAATAACTTGAAATTATTCTGCTTTATAAAGTAACTTCGATTCAAGAGCTCTGAAATAATTATCGAAACTATAATTGATAAAAGCAAACATGATTCAAGTATGAAACAAAGATATTAAAACATGGCTCGAGACAGGTTCTTATAAACTTGAACTAGACTCATCATATGTTACGAGGTACTCAAAAACTCAATACAGTTTAACCTGTTGAGTTCAAGCTCAAATTACTTCATACAAACTGAATTAATTTGCAGTGTCACCTTCAACCAGGACTAGGGTCCATTTTTTGACATTCAAACCTTGTATAACTGAACCTCTGATTGATACGAATGCATTCATTTAACTATAAATTTTGTCTTATGTGTGCTAAGGCTTTACTGTAGTAGGGTGACTACAGTTTCATCCTTAAACGCTCATGTAAGTGTATTTGTGTTTCTTATGGGTGGTCAAGTGATTAATGTAGCAATAGTTGTGTAGGGTTGGAGATTGATGAACCGGAAGAGGACGCGAATGATTTGCAACCAAATACCAGTTTGAGTTTGAAGAACACAATCGAAGATGACTCTCTGTATCCTTTTCTTTTCAAGTTTCTACCCTAAAAGACAGCTCAGTATATACGTGATTGAGTTGTTTAAAAGTTTTAATAATTAATCGTGTGATATAAATTGAATAAAACAAACTTTATCAATTTGCAAGACTCTATTTTCGATTTAAGATCGTGCATTGAAAACAGTCTAACCTGCGCTGAAATTCATTTTGATGATCCAAGTCATGGCTGTCATAATTGTCCATGTATGTAATATCGTTACATTTCTTAACTGTAGTTAGGTTTGATGATGAACTGAGCCTGCAGAATTTTGGCATTTCTGACGCTTCTCTTGCCACTATTGTATCTGAAGGTTAGCTGATGCAATCAACCGAAGTCAATAATTTACTTTGTTCATATTCTTATAGCGGCCGGTTTTGAATAGGATGATGATCAAAACACGTTTTCTTGATGGATTTAACATCAAGTAGAAAAGGGCCATGACAAATTGATCAAATTATGACAGATCCTTGCTTTATCTCTTAGTTTTTTGAAAGGATGATTTTCATATGTATACGTCTGTCTTTTAACTCCAACTGCAGGTAACAATGCAATTGAGATGGACCGATTATATGAGCCAACCTCTGATATCTCAGAAATAGAAAGTAAATATGCATATGAACCTCTAATTTGTTTATCCTATTTTTTCCCCTCATATTTCAACATGAGCAACACCTTTTTGTCTCCATCGTGTGTATAGAGGATGAACAGCATGAATTGAAACCATTTGAAGATTCGAAGTCCTTAATAGATGTACCTAAAGATGTTTATGAAAGTATTCCTTCATATATGAAAAGTTTAGCATCTTGGGAGGTATGTATCTGTTTCAAACTCGGGTTTGTAATCACATGTATGCAGTTATGCACAACTTGACTGGAATTTTAGGTACTGAATTTTTAATACCACCCTTATGCAGGATTTGCTTGCTGCTGTTGAGAAGATGAACTTACACCTCAAACAGAAAACCAAGAATAACAACTTCTTCACCCAAGATGAAGTTTCCTGTCTGGAACTAGGTTAGCAAAACACACCCTTGTTCAACTCTTTGGTGTCAATTGTTGTCATTCTACTCACACGAAAGAGAAGGTTTACATCATACCAAAACCACTAGTACTTCTCAACCATCTTTTCCCTATACATAGAGGTGTCAATTCACTTATGAATGGTTCAATTTCAGTGTGGTTTATCCGAACGAGCCAAAGAGACCCAATAAAAAATTCTTTCTAGAAGTTGGTCAAACGGGTTCAAAGTTGCCAAAAATGTATTTTATAGTGCTTACATCTTCCTAAATAGTTGTTTCTTTTAAAGCCATATTGTTTTTGTAATAGCCTAGTTTCGTAATGGTATTGCACACATAAATTGTTTACTAGTTACAAATAGTTGAGAAGAAACACTTTGTATACCTGACCTATTTTGACATGTACTAATATAACCAGTTTCAATCTCTTACCCAACCTGCCCATAATACATCTCTACTTATGTGTAAATATAAACCTGTTTTGTAAAACTAGTTGATTTCAGCTTCTGGCATTGGTCCCACTGAATCAATAATTAACATTAAACTTCACAAGCTCTGCTAATTTAGGCTCCACTGTTTGTTAATGTAGGCCCTAAGACCAGATCCTACTTGCTGTTACTTGTGAAGATGAACCGCTTAGTTGTGGAGACTATCGATGGCTTGATTTCTTATAGAGTACTATAATCATCAGGTAATTTACTAAGCGACCAACGTGTATCCTCACTATTTCTTTCTTGGATTTGTCCCAATTTGTTAGCTCGTTCGATACCATGATCATATTTTATTTGATGCTCCTTTTTGCTGTAGATTGTGTGTTGCTATGAAGTTAGGAACACTATAAAGTCGATCATTTGCTTTAAACAGACAATTGGGACATAAATGAATATTATTACTGCAGACGAATTTAAGTTTACACAAGGTTTTTTGTTACAAAGGAAGGACCTATTTCAGTAATGGAGTGTAAGATTGAGCATGATAAACAATATACCAATGTCACACGATTTACATAAAACAAGAAATGAAATTAAAACCAAAAAATATTGTAAATCTGGGGAAATTCAGTCTTTAAGATGAAGTATAAATTGTTCTCGATCATGACACCTATTTACGAGTTTTAAGCATTACAAATAGTATCAATCATATCAATTGTCTGTCATGGTTCATTAAGTTGGTAATAACTTGGTAAACATTAACAACATTATACCAAGTTATGAGTTAACGCGTCACCTGTCATGTTCAATCCTACGTCGTTGTAAGTTGGTGATTATATCATTAACAATGCTATACAGAGCAATTTTCAGTTTTTGTTGTGCTGTATAAATCACTAATGATTTTCATAGTGATTTGTGTTGGAAATCAATGACATATAAAACGATTTGAAATAGATAATCAAAAACACAGCTGAATAATTAAATATAATTGTAGAAAATATTTTCAATTTGGATTCAATTGAATCTACTAGGTTAATCGTATCATTTATTGAAGATGAAGTTAGATAAACCTTTAGCAAGTAAATGTCCAAGATAGAATACATGTAACGTTGATCTACACACGAGCAAGTAACTAAAATACTAAAATAATCACTATGATTATTTACAGAAACACAAATAACCACAACTTGTGCGTTTTCTTAGGTCGAAATTTAACAAAGGAAAAAGGTTTATGTTTATCCTTTTTGTTCGTAGCCGTAAAATAAGAAAAGGGGTTTTGTTGGTTTCGTACGCCACAAAATTTAAGGAAGCAAAAGCGATTTTTATTTAATTGTTGTTTGTTATTCGCACGTACCCATAAAACAAGTATGATCGATAACAATCCTTGTTAGTTACATAAATCGAAAACAGTTTTATATATCACAAAACAAATGTTGTACTTGTTGCATACGTAACCAAAACTATAATTAAATATTCATTAAATTTAACTATACTAATCCATTAATTAATACCTTTATTAATAAAGAAGTCATGGACTAATAAACCTTTTAATATATTTCAATTCGCTTAGCTCAAATAGAAAACGAAACATTTTATCTATTTCGTTACAGCATATATATTATTAATTGGTATCTCAATGCTCTTTGTATGTGACCTCATAGAGTCATAGGTTCATACGTAATTAGTAGTATAGTTATAAACGTCGTACGATGCACATATTTCCAACAATTTGTACAACACAAAAAGTGACGTGCGCAATTTAGTGAGCGTTTGATTCGCAAAATTCTATAGAATTGAATAGATTTGAAATATCAAATTTCGTTCTTTCACGACGTTCCATTGAAAAAGAGACACTTAGAAATTTTTTCAAAATTTTCCGTTCCTCTACCTAAAGGAATTCAAGATTTCATCACAAAGAGAGAAAAAAGTTCAAAACGCACATCTCTATGCAACTAGTCACTACAACCTTTGCTTCTTTCTTTCTTCTTTTTATTATATTCATTTACTTGTTTTGGTTTGGGTTTTTATGGTTTTGCTTTTGATTCAGATCTCATATCTCGATTTAGTTGTGATTCAGTGTCGGTAGCGAATAGTGTTAGATTTTGTAGTTGGTGGTGATTAATGGTGGTAAGTGGTAATTTGGAGTGGTCGGGGTTTCATGATGGTGTTAGGTAGTAGACTGGTTTGAATGGTAGTAGTTTCTAATGGTTGTGGGTGGTTTAAGGTGGTGTTTCATGGTCGTGATTGGTATGATGGTTAAGAACACGTGACATCTTCATCGTATTGTTTTGTACGAGTACTAGTAATTATCAATTAATAATGAACACATGTGACATCTTCTATGAAAACATTCTGCAAATCAAAAGCCACTAACAAATGAACCATTAACCTGTCAAATTGGTAACTTGTATTCTATACCGATGGGCAATTATAATTTCAGTTGAACTAATTTTGCACATCCGACCCAAGAGAGCGATAAAAAGCATCAAAATGCCCTCAAATAAATCAAAAACTGCACCAGCAGTAAAATCTAGGTAACTTTTTACACTGCAGAATTCCATCAAGTTCAAGTCAAAGTTGAATGGTTTTTTACACTAGTTTAGATTCACCCATTCGCCAAAATCTTGCTATGTACTTCTTAAGAGTTAGCCCAATAGAACCACACTAAAAACAAGTAAAATCGAACAAACAACTCTTAAAAGGAGAAGGAATCCCGTTCGCCACTCGAGTAAAAAATGAATAGCAACGACAATTCAAAGATAAACAAAACCTTGGGCTGCCTTCAAATACTTTACATTTTTGGGTAATTATTTTCTAGTTGTATATTTTAACTGGCTTCTCATATGTGTGACGGTTCTGCACATTGTAAGCAACAATAAAAGGCATTAGAAACTGTTCAACCAAAACGCCAGGCTACCAAAGCCACGAAACATGTCGAGAACGGTGCAAGGTGATAAGTATAACCAAGTGGTTCGATTTGGGTTACGTTATATAGGTCAAATGAATTACGCTAAAAGATTCAACTAAACAGAATAACAGATATGGTCAAATTATATGAAATGTATTTAGTCGCATAAAACCTTGGATTAGTTAGGTAACAATATAGTTTTGCGATCATATTAATTCAATTTAAAATATATATATATATATATATATATATATATATATATATATATATATATATATATATTTACAAAAAGTGCTTAAGAGTTGACCTGTAGTAAAAGTTGCCCATTTTGAGCCAAACCCAACACCGATCCCGCCCATTTTGTCACCTCTATAAGTTGTGCATGAACAAGACAAAGATGTTACCTGGTTAGCTGTGAATGGCCTTTTAGGGGTGGTATCAGGGTGTTCCAATCCAAGATAATGCTCCCAAGCACCATAAACATCCTTCCTCTAAACAAATCAGATTCGAGAGATCAATAAGATCCCCAATGATAAAATGGAATGAAGTAATAACATAGATAACCAAGTATCAATCACAAACAAACACGAACCTGAAAACGGCTAGACACGATGTCGGTGTCTTGAAGATACTCGGGTCGTCCAAGAGATAGAAATGCAAACTTCCACTGATCACCGTATATAAAATTTAAGTCGACAATACAAAATACATAAAAGCAACTTATGAGCAACATTAATATCAACTAAATGCCGATGAAGAAGCTATGAAGAAAAGTTAATTGCATAAAAGGTAGCCAACTCTGGTCCAAATTCGATATGAGGTAGGTAATGTAATTAACTATGGCCCAAATTCTATTTCAGGCAATCAGTACTGTATTCACCATAGGCATCCTCAAACTTTAGAGAATTTTGATTAAGGTAACCTTTAACTTTGACAACCGGGAAGCGATATCTAAGTGCCTCGTCAACGCCAACGTTGTATTTTTTTTTTTCTTTTTTTATCGATTTTTTTTAAAAAAATGGTGCATGGGAGCGTTGCCTATTTATGCCATTAACGCATGAAAAACCACAGAAAATCTTAACTTATGCTCATGCACCATGAGAATCTGATATGACAATGTACCTTGGAAAATTCATCATCAGAAACCTGCAATTTCTTCTGAATGCGAACTTTCACGTCTGCCAAAGTTTCATCTTCATGAATTACCAGAAAAAAGGGGTCTCCAAAGTTTTGCACTTGCTGCAAAACCATTACAGGACTGTCAAATACATGATTCACGCACATTAGTTACAACAAACGGCTGTTCAAAGTTCACCTATATTTACATACCATCTGGTTCTGTGCAGTATCTTTAATGAAATGGTAAACATGAATTAACCGATCTTGGGGCCCAAGATTTTTCTCTTCTTCTGGAATCTGATGTAAAAATCAAACAAAAAGAAATTAAATTTATCATTAAAGATTTCTAATGCAATTAAAATAAAAACAAAAGAAAGTCTGGTTACATAACATACTTCCTCTGCACGTAATGTCCAGTATTGATCATTTATATTTTCAATTTTCTCAGTCAAAGGAAAGATCTGCACGGCGTAATCAGGGGGAAAAATAGTCAAAGAAAGGTAATCATTATAGAGTAGAATTTAAAAACATTATGGCACTAAAGCTAATGCAATACCTTGTATATCTTATGATAGAATACTTCAATTAGTCTCAGTTCTGCATCAGGATGTGATAATTCCACCTGCTTAAAATGTGCAATTTAGAATATCTCCAATAAGAATACAAATTGTCTACAAAAAAGCAAATTATATTAAAAGGGAATGCGTCAGATAGTTACAAAAGGGGTTTCCTTCAATGAAAATGTTACCTATACGGCTATACTCAACCCACAGTTAATGCTTTAATTTCAGAGACGTGAAGTATAACTTCTGTAGACTAAAAGTAAGATTATGATTTAAGGAAGATAGGAAAAGGAAGTGTGTACTTCCGAATCCTTGATAGAAGTTGGTGAAGTTTTGGTATTAGATGTTTCACGCAATGCATTGTTTTGGGCTTCGAGCAGAGGTGGCGATTTTCACTCGTATACATATGAATGGGTTGATTTGGGTTGTATTATTATTATTATTATTAATACTATAATATTATTAATTATTATTATTAATGTTACTACTATTTTATTATTATTATTATTATTATTATTATTATTATTATTATTATTATTATTACTACTATTATTATTATTATTACTTTATAGTGTGCTTTTTCATGCATACGGATCTGTCGAAGGTCTTCCTAGAAGCAGTCTATTTACCTTTGGGTAGGGGTATCACTATCTACATCGTACCTCCCCCATACCCCGCCCGCAGCAGGATTGGGTAGTGGTGTTGTTGTTGTTGTTGTTGTTGTTGTTGTTATTGTTGTTGTATCTCAAACGGGTCAAATCTAGATATTTAGCTAAAATGGCCAAATGAGAACATGTCAAATGGACCGAGCTGGGTAAAAGTCACCCAAAGTCTACATTTATTGCATACAACCTACTTTCAATTGTTTTATTCAACATTTAGATTATTATAGTAAAATATTGTTTTGTAACCATAATTAACGTATTAACTACTTAGGAAATCAATGGGCTACAAAGTGTGTGGGTCAATCCAAAACACCCCGTTTCAACCCGCACTCGTTTTGATCCATGTCAAGACTAACACATCTAATTACCTCTAATTTGGAGCGGATCTTACATCCCAAATTACTATATACATGAAATTACCCAATGACGAGCACATCTAGGATTTCCTACATTACATGAACTTTGAGATAACTCGCACACAATTTCAAACGAATGTCATTCAAATTATACCTTTGTCTTTAATTCACTGAGAACATCTCCAACAGTGCTCTGCTTCGGCAACCTGATATTGTGAATTGCAGGCTGAAACAAAATGTAGAACAGGATATAAGAGCCATATAATCCCACAACATAATCAGGAAACGTGAACGTGACATCTTTTGTTCCCCTTCGAATGAAAAAAAAAAAAGAAAACATTGCAGTTTTAGTGACACACCTCTCCCCTGGTAGCTTGATGAAAAACAACCTTCAGAGTTTTCAGACACTGCAACTCTGGCAGAGGGATGTCCAACACTTCGTAGTACAGAATGTCAGAAATCTGTGCCCAAAAAAGAGTGAATTAGTTGGCTACGCTGACATCAAATTGCTTAACCTTTCAAATTTTGATCAATACCGAACTAGCTTTGTGAAAGATATTTATTTTCACCAATACTGAACTAGCTTCATCACAAACGGGTCAAACGATAGAAAAGATGAAACAGGCCAAATGGGTCAAACAGGTTGAAAGTTGTCTGAAGTCTTCGGTAATGTATAAAACCACCTAATTGTACATTTGAAAAAAATCTGTGTTTGGTAGTAATAATATTGTTTTTATAGTCATAATTAACACGCTAACTATTTACATCCCTTTTTCTTTAAAATCAAAAACCTGTTTGCAGGTCAACCCATCACGACCCGGCCTGTTTCAACCTGTACTAATATGATCAGTTTTGATGTGTTACCCATCCCAACCTAACCCAACCCAACCCTCTCATCTTGAATTAAAGGGTCAAATTTTAGAATCCAAAGGTACAGAACCTGATTGTAGTGAACCAGCATTTCTAATAGATGGTCTGCAACTCGATATTTAATGTGGTGGGGCTTGGGTTGTTGAGAATAGCAATTATGAGGAGTAAGTCTGATTTTGGATGGATCATCCAGGCCAATTTTCTGAGCCACTCTCTCCACCACATCGTCATATGTATGCAACTTTGACCTATCAAATCATCATACAAGATTGGTCAACGGTAACATCAATTTGCAGCAACTTAGCAATAGAAAGCAAAACTCACAATTCCAGACAGAAATCATCCTCTTTAGGTCTATCGAGCAATCGAAAATGAACTAACTGCAAAGAACAGAACCATTAAATTCAATATCACTCCCTTATGTTTGATATAGTTCGGCAAGTTCAAAAGAACTAACACTACTAATCTCAAACACGTAAATCTACGGATAGATTTAATACCACTCTGGAACGAGCTTAACGAACCTGACGGTTTTTCACATATTCTAAAAACGAAGGAACATCAGGATATCGGTATTTCTCTACACCAACATTCTGATGAAGTTTCTGAAAGCAGATGATGTCCCCATCTTCAATCTGTAAGGATATAAAGTAATCTCCTTTTACATTTAAGTGGCTTCTGTATATATAGAGCAACAACCTGAGTTAATAAAAATGTTGGAACTCAAACCTGACTAGATCTAAATGAAGCACGCTTCTCGAGACGCTCACACATGACAGTTGGCTCAAATTTTATTTCCTGGAAAACAAAATATGAAAACTCGAAATAATTTATAGAGTACAGATTCTACAGACAGAAACTGTAATTTATTAGAAAAAAGACCTCATAAACTTCAATTTCTTCATCGGGACTAAATCCAGCCATTTCATTCAGCTTTGGTATAATCTCAATTGGCTTACCAAAACTCTTCACGAAAGACCTACCAACAAAACTGAAAAAACAAGAAATGTATTATTATTTGCGAAACCACCATCATACGTTTTGCTTGAAAACATGTTTTCTTAAGAATTCGTATAAGCATCAGTCACATAGAAAATTAGAAATTATAGTTCTACAATAACATTCTTTGAATGGGAGGGGAGACCTGCAAACAAACTTATGTTCCAAATTTTTGAAGCATTTTTCATGATGCACGGCAAATTAGGAGGGTTTTATGCACTTAACTCCACTAAGGAAGACTTTCAAATTGTTTGACATGTTCCACTTGTTTCCTTTTAGTTAAATCATTTAGCTTTTCCCATTTGAGCCATTAAAGATAAAACCATAAAGAACTTTGTTCCATTTGTAAGTGAACGGGTCAATTGCCACCTCTAACTTCAAATATCCTGAAGAAAGATGCAAAAAAGGAGAGAGGGGAGGGAGGAAGGAGAACATATATAATGCAATAGCTCGACCTACCGGAGTTCTTCTTTCTCGGGGTCGTAAAGCTTGAAGAAAAGAAGTATATCATCTTTGGTTTTGTCAGGTGGGGGAAGAGGATTCAAATCCTACAAACCAAATACAACTATCGTGAAACTACTGGGCTAAAAGAATGCGTAACTTCTCCAATCTAATCTGACTGGATATTTATAAAGTGGTAAAGACGATATTACCGGTCCAATCTCTATCTCCATGAACAATTTCAGTTCAGCATTGTTATTTTTATTCGAAGCCTCCCTTAACTGCCCAACCTGCAAATCCAAATGATTACTGTTACTAAAACTACATCAAATGATAAAAACCTCCCAGAACAAGTAGAGACACATACCATGATAACTAATATAATAAACAACACAGGAAAAAAGAATGCCTAGCAGTCACCCGAACCATGCCGTTTTAACAATATTTTCATCAAATTAGGTTTGAAATTGATACAAAGTCAATGACTGAAGAACTTTCTGAAAAATTTATAGACTAGAAATGGACTGATGTTACAATACTATAAACAAGTTGAAACAAAATCCTATATGGTGAAATCGATCATGAATATAATATAAAATCACGTGCACTCGGAACACATAATAGCTAAGTGAAGTAACACACCCACGCATAGCTTCAAATAGATCATTACGAACTTCCATAACCTTATGAACTTCGAGCATCCTATTGATTCTATTGCATCTAAGAGCATAGCAGAGAATACTTGTACTTCTAATCAAAGGTTATACCAATATACCACTCACACAATTAATTGCATGTACAGAAAACGATGTAGTTCTCAGTTTTTTTGCAGCAAGATAAATCCTGTATTCCTTAAGAAAAAACAAAAGCAACTACCCCGTAACTAACCGCTGAAGACATATGATCTCATTGTTTAAATCATCAACTTCAACCTCGTTGTAAAAATGTGAATTTGACTGAATGTAGCAAGGTATATAGCATGACGAGCATCTATTCTGTTCATACATGTATAGACTCAAATAATTACAGCTTGATACCAAATAGATCATTACGCATTGACAACCAAATGGACCATATAAATTATAAAGAGCATTAGCAAGGAGTGAGCATATACAGATTGTGTTTCCTCCAGTGATGTCAAAGGCCGATTGGGACGATATGTATGATTTTGCCTCTTTGCCCATATCCAGAAACGTTGAAATTGCACAGGTATGCCAAACTCTTTGGCCACCTCCTCCTGCAGCCCAACGTAGAGCAAATATTATCATCTAACTCAAGAAATAAAAGAATTATGAACCCTAAATAGACTTTTTTTTCCTCTTGCACAATAAAACCTAATAACTTGAAGATGTAAACAAATTACTCTTGTAATTGCCAATGCCTAGGAATCAAAACTCAGAAACTAGACATGGGGTCAGTTCATATGCTTCTGGCGTCTTGGTTGAAATATAGTTAAACTTTATATTTGTACATAATGCTAATTCAACTTTATATTTAGTTATCTGTTTAGATGCTGATTTGACTTTGTTTATTACTTTTAACAATTATATTCTATTAATAAAGCAACTACAAACAAATGTAATGCAACTAACCTAGATGTAAAATCAATAATGATTGTTATACTCATAATGCATAAGCCACAAAAACAGAACACCAATAACAGAATATAAGTACCTTGAAAAGATTAAATGGCATCTGTTTCTGGATACGGAAACTGTGAACTTTGTCATGGTCGACAAGATCAAAATGTATATTATTTCCAATCTGTTCTAATAGGTCAACTTCACGAGCAACCTAAAGATGTTAAAACATTTTAGTAAACATCCCGATGATGTACAAAAGTTATCCCTTCAAGCAATTTATTTGAACTTATTAAATAGTATAAACCCAACCTTTATGATAGTGTACAGATGAGCTTGTGCTTTGTATCTTCTCTTGTCTTCCTTCTCTTCTTGCTCTTTCTTCAACCTTATCTGAAAATAAATAGATGCAAGACCCTAAAGTTATTCTGCATAAGCCAAACTCAGTATGGAATGTGCTAAACACATAAAGTTAGTATTTTTACCCTAAGGTGTTCAGCGATATCTTTCTCATCTACATCACATATTATCTTTTCCTTGTCACTCTCACGTATATACACAAGCATGTATGCATTTGAGTATTTTGTAAATTTAAACGGAGCATTATTGTAACCAGGATTTGTCTGGGGCAACTGTTGCAAAAGAAATATAGACGGTCAGACAATAAGCCTGTTGCGGAAGATAAATACATATTGTATAGAGTTATTCACTACCTCCTCCTCCCCACCATATTGCTCTTCTAATGCCTTCTTTAAATCTTCTTTCGTGACCCTTTCGTCATCAAACTTGAACCTAATGAGAAGCAAACCAACCAGAACATAAGATGCACATTTCAATAAAGTAAAAAACTTAGCACTAAAGGTGTTTTAGAAACTTAGCAAAATAAGTATATGTAGTTGGGTGTTTACAGGGGATTGGTATGTGTTTTAAAATTTTGGGGAATATATATATAGTATAAACATAAAGAGTCAAACCCTATGTGGATCACATCACCAACAAACAGCACTATAACATAACCTAGAAGTATAATAACGCCTCACTCTTCACTTCTTTTATATTGTTACTCATAGTGGCCCACATGATGGCAGGTATACTTTATCATCATGGACATTGTGCAACTTTGCAGTTTGCTCAAATTCCCCGATTTGATGGACAAAACTTTCTTGCATTTTCTTAAAGATGACTGATTAGAGATTAATGTTATACCTGTAACATATTCAATAAGTAGGTCCAAATCTCGAATACAGGCCACTAACATGATTAACATTTAAGACCATGTCCACTACCTTCATGAAAGGATTTTGTTTTACATTCTATAGAGGTTGCATTTACAAGGTATTAACAATCACTGATTCATAACAAATTAAAGCAAAAGAATATATAGTTCACAAAAATGGTCACTTGAAGGGCAAAAGCATATGAATGAAAAGAAAAAGTTGGAGTTCCTACAGAAAAGATGTTTAGTCCAAGAAGCTACTGTTATATTGATTTGAAACAAACAGAAGAAAATAGAAAATATACATAAAACTGCATGTCTTCGTTTTAGTGCGCATAAAGTGAGAAGGTCATCATTAACTGAGTCATGTACATTAAATACAATTCAATATCCTACCTTTATAGGCAGTGATAAAAATAGTCAAAGGAGCGCGTTTAATCGAATATATCACATATCACATCCAAGTAAAAGATAACTACATCCAAACATGGACAAGGGATTGAACACACATTCTAAATAATAAAATAAAATAACCCTTACCATTGATTTGATAAGGTAGGCCTGATATATGCATAATAGTGTCCCCCATGCACACCACCACTATGAACCAATACACTGTAAACAGGAAATACGTGCAAGGCTTTCAGTAAACTTGAGAATGCGTACCAATACCCTAACCCCACAAGAAAAACACAAACCCACATGAAATCCCAATAAAAGCAACATCCATCTGTGAGCAAAAACTGTATAACTCATAGGTGCATCATGGATTCATGCCTTTATAGGCAGACAGCAAACTAAACATAAAACTAGGAAAGTAGGTTCACAGTAGCTCTAGTGTACCAAGTATGGCCATTATAGGAGAAGCCTGTGGAACTCCTTTACATATTTGTATTGTATAACCATTATCTGTAATCATTGAGTTCATATACCCAACCATTTTAGTTTCTAATACATGGGCTTTTAAAGAATGGACAATGTTTTAGATGATCAAACCAGTAATTTACACTAGTAGTCACTACTTGTTTCACACTGTAATGCAAGATGATACAGAAAACAAAATAACAATGTGTATTCCCGACACAAACAACTTACCCCGAAGAACACATAGAACATCATCATACACAAGCTAATTTAATACCTGTGAAGGGTGTAAAGGTTGCGAACACTCTTATCTGCATCAGGAGAAAGGTACTTGCCACCTCCTCTATCAAGATCAAGCTCTAGCGGGAATTCATAACGGTCATTTATCTGCATAATGAATCACAACGTGTTTAAGTATACGTTGTTAAACAACACGTCACATCACACCACAAAATATTATCTATTGAATATAACAGATTTTGGCCTCCATTGTTTCTATCGACATTGTATGCATCATAACTTAAGTCGTGCTTTTAGAAGAAATTGCATCTAAATTACTGTACATCAAGTATGGATGAGGAAAGCACTCATAAACTTACACCACAATACAATTCATAACGAACCCACAATCAGAAAAGAACCATTAAATGTGTCCCAAAAGATGAAGACTGCAACTGCAGATTGATGTACATGAACACCAATATTCTAATATACAATGGAGAAGAATTACGGAAGTATAAAAGTTAAAACAAATGATACTTACTTTTACCATTGTATCCCTTGCGAAATCATATTCAAAACGCTTTAGTTGAAGCTGAAGAACGGGCGGAAAGTCAATAAACAATACACCCTTCCTGGCATCCTAATTAAATAAACGAAAATAAAGATCAATGTTGCATCGATCATATTTAAGGGAAAATACATTAATAAGAAGGATATATAGATTCTCTCTCAAAATAATAAAGGAAAAGTAAATTATCAATTGTGCACATGTAACATTTAGAAGACCGTGCTTGTATCACACTAAAATCCACAATACTAACTATAGAATTATTCATTTTAAATTTTAAATAAAATAAGACTGCACATTAAAGATGTTTTTCCCAGCATCAGTCATTCAATTTAATGAATAGTAATGGTACTATTCTTAATCTTACATATCAGCATTGGTGCTTATGAAGCGTCACTAGACTAAATTATGGATTTCAACTTGGCAAGATTTTATAGAATCAACGGGGATTTGGATGGCACAACAGACTAGATTTTTCGAACACCACATAACTATTATATCAAGTTATTGTAAGCCTTATAAGTTCAACTAAAATTGTTATGAACAATTTACAAATACATATGGTCAGCTAACCTGCAAGCCATGTTCTTCAGCTTGGTATCTATTGTCATCCTCAAGGCGTTCCACTTCAACGTATTTGTCAAAAGAGGCATAAACATCTTGACAGCCTTTCACATCAAGTTGAAGATCTGACAGTTGCATCATGATGCCATAAATTAAAATAGACAAGCACACTCGAACTATACAACACTCAATTTTCAATATCATTGATACCATAAAATGATTCTTTTCTAGTTGATTTGAAGTCCACATTGATGCATTCAATGTAATTCATATGATGTCCTTCAAATAACTTCTGTATTGTACCTTCCACAACCGTTCCCTGAACAAACAACAATCAAAAGATCAGAACATGAATAGAAAAAGCTTGGAGCATCAATGACAAATCTTACCTTCATTTTATCTTCAAGTTTTTCGCACAAAACCCTATTAAGTTCTTGGACATCATGTTGCATGAAAGAATCATATGTATCCCACCCAAAAGATTTTGTCAATTCTTTTGTTGCAACGCTAGTTTCATTGTATTGAAGCTTATAAAATAAGCTCTGAAGAGCAAGTGGAATGCTCCCTGATGGCATGTCATTTTCTGTTGTCGGCATATGATACACAGCCTGATATTAAATTCCAAATGAGATGCTTCCTTTGAACACAAATCGTATTAGCATAAATGACACATACCTTTCGAAAGTAAGGAATATGGTACAAAGTTTGTAGAAGAGAGTTCATGTAACATGTTGCTCCTTGGTTTTTAAGTCCAACATAGCCAGTCTCCTTCTTTGAGTCATATGACCAATAATCAATCACTTTACGTACAGCAACATCAGCTTCAATAATACATGTATCATTCATAAGGTAACCTTTACTGGGGTCATATAGATCACTTAGAGGCATAAAAGACGTGAACCCCCAATCGCTTTCCCTTGAATGGAACTGGTGTTGTGTGTCTGCGATATTAGAAAGGATTGTGATTAAATCAAGGATTAGTGATTATTATATGGATCTTTGTATGCTAAAACAAAACATGATCCCCTCCCTTCTATATAGAGCATCCCTCTTCACTCCATATTCTGTTTTATAGAGCTTGTTATTTCTACAAAACTTTCCTTGACCTCTTCTTTCTGAAAAAGGTCCTCACAATTGCTGATTTATTAACCCCGTCCATTTCAGTATTTCACACTCAAAATCATATGGCTACTTATTCCCTAAAGTTATTAAGATGTAAACAAAGATCTCTGCAAAGCATGCCCAGATGAATAATATTATTATTAAATTCTTTATCTTACTATCTACAAAAAGCAATGCCCTGTATTTCAACATTTATCGTGTCTGTTCTCTCGAGGAAAAGCATGAGTGAACTTCATTGATGATAATAATTTACAAAATGCAAAATATCAGCTTTCAATTGGTTCCATTGTTATTTGTTAGCTTCACTAATAGTCTTTTGTTAGATATCAAAGGCATCGTTGACAATTCATTATCCTTGTTGCAAAAGATTACTTACTAGGCTTAAACGGTTTGATTTAGTTTGTTACACCCTCCACTCCAAATATACAGTCAAGCTACTATAAGGGCCATTGGCCTAGTGGTATCGAGGTCACCTTACAACCATGAGGTTGAGGTCATGTCCCAGGGTTGGGACAATCCCAGATTCCCGGACAAATGTAAATATTCTTGATAGTTGTGTGTGTCTTTGCCTTTCGGGGAAAAATTCATATATATACACACACACACACACACAGTTCAGGGGAGAAAAAGTCATTTAGTATAAAAGATACCTTTCTTTTAGTGGCCACTTATGATTAAAATGATGACAAGTTCCTTGGCAAAAATAGCCCAGGCGTCAAATGGATAATTGTCGATGTGCAATTAGTTAAACCCATACGTACACTACTAAAAGAAAATGAAACAAACTATCCAATGTTGTTTTCCAAAAAAAAGCTCATCAACACATTTTTCAACTTTCCTAATCGATAATTTACCAAATCCACTGACTTCTCTCAGGTTTATAAAACATTTATACAGTAATGCAATGAGGTGAGCACATATATTACAAACACATTTACACAAGAATGATCCATGAGTGATTTAATAATAATAATGTGACTAGAGCTATGAGTAACCCTGTAATAAATGTATATTTTATCCCAGCATCAAATTTACAGAAACTAATGTCATACACGTAAAATACCTTTTCTTATCGTGTACTTATTGTGCATCTGATTAACAACAGCCAAGCTGAACTGTGCGTATCTGCTCCAACCATATGGCAAGGTCACAGCATCAGCCACATCTAGATACATGGACAAATGTTCCACATTGTTCCCCTTTGGAAATATAAGCACACGCCTGCCAAAATATATAATCAGCTATGAAAGTAAGAAACAACACAGCTCTATTCATAATTTAAAACTGAAAAAGTAAAACAAAAAGAATAGGACATATTTATTTACCATTTATATCCCCCAACCACAAAAGGATCAGAATACAGCTTTTTTCCACTCTGACGGGAAAAATTCTCAATTTGCCATGTAAACCTAGACGCTTGAGTTTCGTCAGCTACTTGATTTTCTGCCGTGCTAACAACTTCTGCATGTCCATCAACTAATACATCCAAATTACAAAACTTAGAAAGGTAATAAAAACACAGCTACCTCCCCGTTACAAAAACACACACATAGGCATAAAAATATTAACAAAAGACAAATTAAATCGTTGTAAACGGTTGTACGTACACACGCTGACACAAAAACAGTGTCTTCTCATATGCCAATATATTTATCAAACAACTTTTAAATAAGTGAATATATATACATAATCCTTTAAACACGTAAACTAAAAACACAAACCTTCCATAGGCCGAGGGTTTTCAACAGGTGGATTACCATCCAAATCAAGAGGACCTTCCACTAACTCAGTGTGTGGCACAAGCATCTCTTCTTCTTCTTGCTGTTTATATCAATTTTAGTGAACTTATAAAAATAAAATCAAATCAAAAAATAAAAAAGCATATAATTACATACATAAAAACAGCATGTATACAAATAATCAATCAATTGCCGAATTCTGATCAACTAAAACTCTAATTCATCCACAACATATGAAAACCTAAAATTGAACTTCAAAATTACAAATTAAACTAAAAAAAACACTCTACGCACATTGAAAACAAAACCCTAGCACGATCACAACTCACGAAATTGAGCAAAACCTTTAATTACGATCAAAAGCTACATCCGCAACGTAACAATAACACTTAAAATAAATTCGAATGTAATCACTACGACAACTCATAATAACTCCACACAAACACATACAGAGATAGAGATGGAAATACATAGACGTACATCCAACGGTTGTGGAGTCATCAACGTCATGATTCTAACGATTCCGAACAAAACTCACCGGCAATACCTATAGAGAAATAAATAAACGAGTGTGTTGTTTTGAAGGTTTGTTGAAAGTGTGTGCAAAGCGCTCTCGTTTTTGAGAATCGAACAAGAGGTGTAGGGGTGTAATTTTGTATGGGTGTTTTTTGGATATTGTGTAAAGGGGAGGGCGTTTTTCGAAAAGTGAGAGAAGGAAGGATGTGTAGTCGGTTGTACAAGTCAGCGTTGGTTAAAACCAATAAAATAGTTACACGTGGAATTTAATGGTGTTTGCTGTGTGGGATGAAAAATGCAGCTGATAATGAACTGGCTAAGTAAGAGCGAGTCGGCACTCTTTTGTCACCATTTTGCATCCACAATGCCATCGTACAGCGTTTTGTCACTTTGAAACATGGTTTCAGAACGAAGTTCGGGGCAAAATGCTAGTTTTCGACCCTTTTTTTGTTTTTAATTGATTTTAAAGGACTAGTTGAAAAAAAGTTTTATAAAAAATTAGCCGTTGGACATCTAGTTTTTTGTTAAATTTTTTTATCATCTAAATACTCCTATATACAGTCAAAGATTCAAACCACAAAAAGGTACAGAACTGTAAGAACTTTTAAATTATATGAATTTTAACCATTTTTAATGATTCAATCACATGTGAACATTGATGTAGATTAAGGTTAAAAGCAAAATAGTTTAAGAAAACATCAAAATAACCTTTAAAATCAAATTTATATTTTTCGTTCACATGTGCACATTTGGTGTGTGCACATGTGAACACTTCATATATTTTATAGTTTAACATGTATTTTGTTTTTTTAACTTTTGTTTGTCAATAATATGAACATTAAATAACATTTCTGTGTAATTTGTTGCGTTTACATGTATAAAAATAATGTAATTTAAAAGTTCTCGTAGTTCTGTATTTTTGTGGTTCTCGTTTGAACCTAACCCTATATATATATATATATATATATATATATATATATATATATATATATATATATATATATATAACAAATCACACCTCATTCTTTACAATTTCTATTCAATCTCATTCATAAATACATATCAAAAAAATATGTCTTCAACTTCTTTTTCCGACGACGAAACAACATTCAAACTCATCTCTTTAGGTTTTAAATAGCGTAATGAAGTTTTAAATCTTCGAGAAGAGGCCGAAAGTTCCAACTAAGCACAATCGAGACGTCGATATAGATATCGTGATCGGGTTTTGGCACACGAAAGGTCAATGAGCGATTATTTTGAGGAAAATGCGAAATACCACGAATCACTTTTCAAACGTCGTTTCCATATGAGAGAATGACTATTCATCCGAATAGTTGAAGGCAAGGTTGTTAGGATCGGGATCCTACGTAGGATCGTTTTTGCCTTTGCAAGATCGGGTGGTAAGATCGGATCGGGTCGTAAGATCGGATCGGGATCGTAAGATCCTCACAAAATATCATTTTTTTATGTTAAGATATCCAAATTCTTGTAGAAAACTAACAATTATAGAAATTAATGTAACATTCAAACTTTTATATTACAAAAATGATGCAATTTATCAACATATATTTCTAGGACGATAATCGTACTAAAACAAAAGATAGTAGCATAGTACAATTACACCAATAGTCATAACAAGTTTAGAAGCATACGAGCCTACAAATAAAAATTACTAAGGGTCTGTTTGGTAAAATAACTGTAGGCTGTAAGCTGTAGTTGTTGGTTGTAGCTGCAAGCTGTAGCTTTTAGTTGTGGCAGTATTTGTATAGAACTGTTTGGTAACTAGTTGTAGCTGTAACTTTGAATGGTAAAATGACATATAAGGACATCAATATAATTAAACGATAAACATATTAAAACAATAAATGTAACAAATAATATTTATTATATAAATGAAGTACTTTATCGATTGGATAATATAGTAGTCATTTCCATAAGATCGTAGTCTTGTGAAAGTTATAATTAACAATAATTAAAGTAACTAAGATAACAAAAGAAAAAAATGCTAATGTAGTTTATTATATCGTATAAGGAGTTTCAAAATATTAAATTGAATTAAATAACAATAAATAAATTAACTATTACTTTATGTCTTGAAGCCTCTAAGATATCTTAAATTATATATAGGAAACCCATTGATGATGTCATCAATTAATAATTTTCAATTAGTCAATTAGGTCCCTCAATTTCACATAATTCCAATAATAACACTTTTAAAATTTTCAATTTTAATAAAAGAAGTTTAAATAATTAATTTAATTATTATTATTATTCCATATAATAATAATTTAATTATTATTATTCCATAAATAATTCATGTTATTCAATATTTTAATAAAAGAAGTTTAATAATTAATTTAACTACTTCGAAATTTGAAAAGCATGAAGTTTTGATTTTTAAATCAATAACTACTCTACTCCATATTTTTTAAAGATATAGATAATTATTTTATTATTATTATATTATTATCTATAATTATATTATTTTTTTAATTTTAATTATATTCTAATTTGTACATGTAATAATAATGATTGGAAAAAAAGTTGCTTATCGTATTGAGATGGTTTGAAGTTAATATTCTATTATTTGAATATAATTGACGACTTTTAACTATAAATATTATCATATATATGCTCATCGTTAAAAACCAGAATTTTAATCATCTTTTTATAAACTTTTTTTCTTCTATGCGATTCTTTTTTGTCAACTTAGATTGCTTAATATATACATCCAACCATATATAATAAACTTTTAAGCTTCATTACAAAATTTTAAACTGAGATAAAATGTTATAATTTAATTCTATACATTATTTGCATATTATAAAAAATAAATAAAAAATTAATAGCCCGTGTATGTATACGGGTTTGAATGCTAGTACATACTAGCATACAACGTACTATTTTATCTTGTACGGTAATAACTTAACAATAATTATATAAGGGTATACTATTTTTTGTTATTTTACATAATGTACATGTACATGTATTAGTTGCGAAAACAGAGCAAAGAAAACGTTGGAAGCGTGACTTTTATGTCATTTATAAGGAGGGTATAGTTGTAATTTTAGGTAGTAAAAAAACCAAAAGCTCCATCCCAAAATCAAACGCTCCTTCTTGTAGCATTTTTTTTTTTTAGAAAAGCAATAGACTGTATTATCTATAAAAACTCACAACACATCACAATACATACATGTCAACATATTTTGCAGTTGACAACAACCCATACAACTTACAGGCTATACACAATAAACTTATTTACATATGACACTCCTAACTCGTGACTTTATATCACAAAAGTATTCTCAAAACCACATGTGCTCCTTCCTTGACACCCCGATGTAAAAAAATAGAACACAGCAATAAGATCTAATGAACAAAGCATATTCAAAGCTCGGTCATGACCCATTGTCGACCAACTCACCCATATTTGCAACTTTGGAACAATAGATTCGTGGGTCGCAAAGCCATTGATGCCACAAAATACTCCCTTTCTTCAATATTTTAGATATCCACTCGAAACTCTTCACCTGAATCTCATTAAATAAAACTGGCACACTCCACCACTTATTACCGAAAACCTTTTGATTTCTATTTTTTCAAATCAAATACCCAGCAACCCAAATAACCGTTTGCCATATCATATACCCGCGTTTTGTTTTTTCTTTATATCCTGTCCCCTTAGAACATTCAACTACGCTTACGTTAATCATACTACCATACCCCCACCACTTATACACCTTCACCCATACTTCAAATGCAAACTTACAGAATATCAATGAATGATCAACCGATTCCACATCATCATCACACATAGAGCATCTAACCGAATGTAAATCTATACCTCTTTTGTCAAGTTCCATACGCATCGGTAGTCTACCTTTCAAAGCTCTCCATATAAACACACCTACTTTTAAAGGAAGTAAGTGATTGCGAAGCGTTTCTTGACCCGATCCGGCATCATGCAATATCTTCACATCACTCTTCACGGCTAACGATCTTGTCTTGAAGTCTCCATTCTCTTCCATGTTCCACCACCATTTGTCCCTACCATCACGACAAGGAATAAAAGAAGATAACATGTTAGATAATTCATCCTTTTCCCCACTCGCCCTTCCTCTCAGATCCCTCCTCCAACACCAGTTCTCTTCCCACCCATTTGATGACCACCCTCCTCTATATATTATCATTACATCTTTATCTACTTCTAATCTATAAAGTCTAGGAAATTGATCTCGAAGCCTTCTATCACACAACCACTTATCTTTCCAAAACCTTGTATTAGCACCATCTCCCACCTCTTTACAAAGGCTTCCCGAAAACCCAACCCATTTTTGTCCAATATCTATGTCATCTTAATGATATTTCCCCATGTATTACCCTTCCCGCCCTTATAATTATCTATGTGTTCACCTAAACCACCATCCCTCCCATATATACTCCTAATTATTTTAACCCATAATGCATTGTTTTCAACTTTAAACCTCCACCACCACTTTCCCATAAGAGCCCAATTTTTTCCTTTTAAACTACCAACATTTAACCCACCCTCCCCATATGAACCCAAGACACTTTCCCATTTAACCCACGCCATTTTTTTACCCTCACCCGAACCCCCCTTAAAGAAATTTCATCTCATACTCTCAAGTACATTTGTGACACACGACGAGGCACGAAATAGAGAGAAATAATACAATGCAAGGCTACCAAGGACCGACTTTACAAAGGTTAAACGACCGCCAAAAGACATCATTTTTGCTTTCCAATCCGACAATCTCTTCTTGAATTTTTCAACCACCGGTTTCCAATCTCCTAATCTTCTTATACTTACACCAATTGGCAAGCCCAAATATGTGAATGGGAACTCTCCCACTTTACACCCTAGCCTCCTCGCCATATTACCAACTTCTTCACCCATCACCCCAATACCATACAAACAACTTTTATTTAAATTTACTTTCAAGCCGGATACATCCTCAAAGCATCTTAACAATTTCATTAGGTTGCATGCATTTCTCCTATTCCACTCACCAAAGAGTATCGTGTCATCCGCATATTGTAAATGTGAAAGTAACACTTCATCTTTCCCTATCGCAACCCCCTTATACAAACCTTTCTCCAACGCTTCTTTAGCCATCACATTTAGGCCCTCTGCTGCCAAGATGAATAAGAAAGGTGACAACAGGTCACCTTGTCGCACACCTCTCTCCATCAAAAACTCATCCGTAGGAGACCCGTTAACCAAAACCGACGTTGATGCTGATCTCAAGCACGCCTCAATCCACCCACACCACTTTGTACCAAAACCCGTGCATTTCATAACATCCATTAAATACTCCCACCTTAGGCTATCGTATGCCTTTTGAAAATCAACCTTGAAAACGATACTTTTCCTCTTTTGTTTCTTTACAAAATCCAATGTTTCATTCGCAATCAAAACTCCATCTAGTATATATCTTTCTTCTATAAATGCACTTTGGACATCCCCAACCAACTTATCCACCACTCTTCTAACTCAATTTGCAAGTATCTTCGCTACTATCTTATAATAGCTTCTGATTAAGCTTATGGGCCTAAAATCACAAAGCCCCGTATGATCCATAATCTTAGGGATTAATGTTACAAATGACGCATTACATCCCTTCGATATGTCACCTTTCTCCCAAAACCACTCGATTGCCCTTTTTAAATCTTCTTTGACTACCTCCCAAAATTTCTTAAAGAACTTAAAATTAAAACCATCCGGACCGGGAGCTTTAGAGCTCCCACATTCCTTGACCGCCTCCAATATCTCCTTCTCTGAAATCGGTTCCTCCAAATTTTTCGCTTCCAATTGTGAAAGTCTCGCCACTTTGTTGCTAACAAATCTCGGTCTTTCTTTCTTTGGTTCCTCGAAAACCTTCTTATGATATCTGAGTACTTTTTTCTTTATAACCTCCGGCTCCTCTTTCCATACACCATTAATCATTAGACCCCAAATATTATTCCTATTATTTTTTCTTCTAATTGTCTTCTCCCTCTATCACCCATTTAGCTCTTGCTTTTTGTCTTTCCATGCTTGTCTTTTCCCCGTCTTTCTCAATCCATTTCTTCCTTGCCTCCATCCATATAGCTAATTCTGATTCTTCTAATACTCTATTTTCCGCCATTTTTTCCCATGCCGCTGCTTCTTTTCTGTATTTTTCAATTTCCGCATCAATCAGTCCGAAATTTTCTTTACTCCATATTCTCAATGCCGCCTTCACACTTTTCAGTTTATCACGGAATATACAATCCAGCCTCTTCCCAATCACCTATTTTTTCCAAGCTTGACTCACCACCTTGACAACTCCATCTGAATCCAGCCATACATCAAAAATTTTGAAAGGTTTGGGACCAAAATCAATTACCCTATCTCTCAACACGATCGAGCAATGGTCCGACAGTTTCTTGTCAAGAGCAATTGCTGATAAATCGTGCCATATCTGTTTAAAATTTTCGGACACCAGAAATCTGTCAATTTTACTGAACTTCACTCCATCGTCACTAATTCTCGTGAACCGTTTACCACCCAAAGGAATTTCAATCAGTTGCGCCTTCTCGGTAAAATTATTAAACCTTTCAACCCTTCGTTCATTGTAGTTGCAATTAAACCTTTCTTCTTGATCTCTGACTTCATTAAAATCGCCACACAATACCCATGCTGCTTCAATACCCATGCTGCTTCAATGCTTCCAAATAACTTTCCAAGTCTTTCCCACATCTCCCTTTTGCTTCCATCGTTATGGGGACCATATACGTTAACTATAATGACAGTAGCTTTTTCCTTAAAATTAAAGCTCCAATTTTTACGACAAAACAAAGCTACTATTTTTATAAGAGCTTAGGCTTTCTCCAATGGGTACTCCATTTCTTCAAATATGGAGATTTAGAGCACTAAAATGGTGAAATCATACTCCAATGCTTGCTTCAAATTTGAAGAAATTTTGTGGAGTAAAGTTGTTTTCCTCTATATTTGTAGCAAATCTATCCATTTCTCCGTATTTGGAGTAAAACACATTCATTATTTGGAGTTTGGTGTTTTGGAGGAGATGATTGGAGATGAGAGTTATTGGAGGAGGTATATTTTAAAAAGTTGCTATTCATTTCTCCATATTTGGAGATGGAGAAATGTGTATGGTTGAAGAAGGTCTTATCGTTTAAAATCAAAAGTTTAAAGCTCCCAAAAGCTCCTACAAACTTCTCACCAAACAGATCCTAAGGCTACCTTGTACTTTCTCAGTTCTTTGGTTCACGATAACAAAAACAACTAAAATACATCATAAATTTTTAGTATATATTGTTGGGAAAAACAATGATCAAACCTAAGTTATAAATCTGAAGAGTCAAAATCTATCTCAGTTGTATTCAGGAAAAACTTAGTGAATTCCTGAGTCTGTGTTTCTGAGTCTGTGCTACACAGACTGAAGAATTGTTTCTGAGTCTGTGCTGCACAGACTGAAGAATTATCACAGACTAAAAGTCATGCTCTTCCTGAAGACTTATGAATTCATCATCTGAAGAATGAAGATTGAATACAGAAGGCTTCACAGACTGAAGTTCACAGACTGAAGTTCACAGACTGGGAGCACAGACTGAGTGCACAGACTGAAGAGCACAGATTGAAGAATGAAAGTACAATCGTACAAAAGGAGTTCTTCTTTCCCAAGGCCACGATACAACTGAAGAGATGTTTGATAAAAGTCAAACATTGGATAAAGGTTTCCTTTTCAGCAAAGGAACCTTTTACTTTTTGCTTTTTCTATTTCCAAGAAAAGCAAAAAGGGAAGAGTACAAAGTTGCCCAAGATGAATGTGTTATCCCTTGGACAACTGACTAAGCTGGTTAATAGTAGTTGATACTCAACTCTATAAATAGCAGCTCAAAAGCACTCTTCAATACATCCAAGAAATTCAAGAGAATTAGTATACTAGACCTTTGAGCTTAGGCTAAAGCATTACCACACTTACTGTGAAGTTTGTAGTGATAACTGTATCTTTGTATACTACTTGGATCGTATTCAAACCATCTGTGTGGGTTTGAATACCTTGTCATCTTTGTGAGACAAACACTTTATTGTGAATAATACTTTGATTCATAATAAACTCTGTGTTAAAATTAATCTTGTTTTCCACCTAGATTAATTTAAACTTGTTTGATATAAAACTTGGATATAAACTAACACGTTGAGATAACTGTTATTTAATCTGTATCTAAGTTTTGGGAACCTTGTGACCCAACAACTGGTATCAAAGCAAATAAAGATTTAATCTTTAACGATCAAAGGAACCCAGTTTATCAAACAATCATCTAAACCCATTTTTCTCTACATTTTTTACTTTGAAAAATGACTTCCTCTATTGCTATGGCTGGGAAGGGAATTCCAATCTTCAATGGTGTAAATTTTACCCACTGGAAATTGAAAGCTGAATGGTTTCTTGCTAGCATTCATGATGAAATGCTTAGAGTCATTCAGGAAGGACCCATTATTCCTGGCAGAATAGTTCCTGCTACTTTAGATGCAAATGGTACTATTTTGACACCTGAAAAATTTGTTGAGGCTGCCAAAAGTACCTGGACTGATCTAGACAGGCAACTATATGCATTAGATTTTAAGGCCAAGTCCATACTGGGCAATGCAGTTACTGAGCCTATCTTTGCTAAGATATCTGGCTGCAAAACTGCTAAAGCCATATGGGATATGCTAACTGACCAATATGATGGTGTAAGTTTAGTACAATCCCAAAAGAAGAAGAATCTCATAAGAAATTATGAGAACTTCTCTGCTGGTCAAGGAGAGTCATTAACTGATATTCATACCAGATTTTAGATCTTAATCAATGATCTTGAAAGGTATAATATCATCAAAGGACAGTTTGAAATCTGTGCAAAATTTGTTGATGTCATTCCAAACACTTTTTCTGAAGTTATCACTTCATTAATTGTAAGTGAAAAATTGGAGACATATGATCTCTCTAGCTTGTTTGGACTTCTACTAAACTTTGAAGAAACCAAAGCCAGAAAGGATCTAAATGCCAAAAGGATTGCAAAAGATCCATCTGCTGCCCTTGTTGCAACAACAAGGAAAAATAGAGAACTTTTCTCTAGAGCAGATTACCATCTTACTCTTACAGACTCAGAATCAGATGATGAAACTGAGTCTCTAGAAGCTGAAATGGCATTGCTAGCCCAAAGGTTAGAAAAGGCAAGATTCAAAGGTTCAAAAGGAAGGCCAACTTTTGATCCTAAGAAAGCTACTTGCTATAAATGTGGGCAAGTTGGTCATATTTCTTCTGACTGCAGAGTGAAGATTGCAGAATCTTCAAGTTCTGATAAGTGTGAAGAAAAGGCCAAGAAGTACAAGAAAAAGTACTTCAACTCCAAGAAAATTGGAGAGAAACAACAACCAAAGAAACTAGAGAAAGCTTTGGTTGTTGAACAATGGATAGATGAAGAATCTTCATCATCTGAGGATGATGAAGATATGTGCTTAATGGCTATCACAGAGAGCCAGTTTGACAAAGATGTCAAATTTGCAGAAAAGGCATGTGTTCATCCAGATTGGGACAGAGGATCTGCTTACAATGTAAATAATTTTAAACTTTACTATAGTGATGCAGAAAAACAGAAAATGTTTGAACACATTTATGTAGATTTTTTGAAAAGACTTGAGGAAATACAAGATTTAAAAACCAAACTCAGTCAAGTTCAAAAAGATCTACAATCAAAAGTGAATGAAATAAACCAAAATAAACAGTACAAACTTGAGCTTGATGCTCAATATGACCTTCTCAAAAAGATCAAGCTGGAAAAAGAAGCTTATAAAAACAAAGCTGATCATTATGAAAGGATCTGTAAATCTTGGTGTATTTCATCACTTAAAAATGTGGACTGTTTATCCAAACAGATTCCAGCTCAGATACAAGCGGTCATAGGTGACGAGTTTGATTTTAAAAGTCACATAAATTCAGAAATAAACTCAAAACCTACTATATTTGTACCTGAGATTTTACCTCATACTTTTAGTCATACTGTGAGAAACAAAGTTATATTGACAAATGCTTTTGTTAGACCAAAAATAGTTGCTAAAGAACTAGTATATGAGACAGAGCCAGACTCTGAAGACACAGACTCAGAAATCTCTGTCTGTGAAACTTCTCAATCTTAACAGCCTGAACTTATAATCACTAATGAATCTTTAGAAACTATAGAACTTGAAAAGAAAAGATTTATAAAAGGCAAAGTTAATATTCCCACAGTACCATCTTTAAAAAGACAAAAAGAGGTAAAAGGAATCAAAAATAAACAGAAAGGTTACAATGTGTTTGAACCTTCCACATCTCAGTCTGTAACTGGTCCAGACAATAATATGCCAAATGATAAATCTAAAGGCATAAAACCAGTAACAAAGGAGTTAAAAAGATCTCAGTCTGTGAGATCTAACTATCAGTCTGGAAAACAAATGTCGTCTACAAACAACAAAATCAAAAATAGAGAGGTTAAAAGTCAACTTCACAAACTTAGCACTAAAACTGCTAAAGAATTGACTTCAACCAACTCTAAAGAACCCATCAAAAGATGGGTTCCCAAAAGAAACTAATTGATTTTGTTTGTCATGTGCAGGGTAACAGCAAATGGTACCTAGACAGTGGATGCTCAAGACACATGACAGGTTCCTTGAAGAATCTGTCAGAGTTTGTAGAAGAAGAAGGACCTTCTGTCAAATATGGTGACAACTCTGTTGCCAAGATAAAAGGTTATGGTGTGGTGAAGGCTGGCAACATCAGAATAACAAAGGTGGCCTATGTTGAGGGATTAAAGCATAACCTGCTTAGTGCTAGCCAGATTTGTGATGATGATGGTGAAATCAGAATCAGAAAGAAGGCTGCTGTTATCTATAATTCCAAAGGCAAACCTATATTAGTTGCCAAAAGAGAAAGAGATATCTATCTCTTGGATCTTTCTTCTGCAGACAACAATGTAGAGACCTGTCTCTATACTCAGTCTGTGCCAGAACTAAGCTGGCTATGGCATAGGAGGTTATCCCACCTGAACTTCAAAAATATTAACCTCCTGTCAAAGAAGAAACTGGTTAGAGGTCTGCCTGATGTTACATTTGCAAAAGACAAACTTTGTCCTGCATGTACACTAGGGAAACAGACCAAGAACCATTTTCCATCCAAATTGTTAGCTACAATTGAACAACCACTGCATATGCTCCATATGGATCTGTTTGGACCCATGAGCATTAGCAGTTTGGGTGGAAAGAAGTATACACTTGTGGTTGTGGATGAATACACGAGGTATACTTGGGTCATCTTTCTTAAAGCTAAAAGTGATGCTCCTGAAGAGATTATTAATCTAATCAAGAGAGAAGAATTGCAGAAAGATGCACCTGTCAAGCAACCCAGGAGTGACCATGGTACAGAATTTAAGAATTCTACTCTCATTGAATTCTGTACTGACAAAGGCATTATTCAAAACTTTGCCTCTGTCAGAACTCCTCAACAAAATGGTGTTGCTGAGAGAAGAAATCGTACACTCATAGAAGCTGCAAGAACCATGTTATGCCATGGTCAAATGAAGGTTTATTTTTGGGCAGAAGCAGTTAACACTGCCTGTTATACCCAAAATAGATCTATTTTGGTCAAAAGGCATGGCAAAACTGCATATGAGTTGTATCATAAGAAGGTTCCAACCATCCATTACTTCCAGACCTTTGGTAGTAAATGCTATATTCTCAATCAAAGAGATCAATTAGCTAAGATGGAACCTAAATCTGATGAAGGAATTTTTGTTGGCTATTCATCTATCTCAAAGGCCTACAGAGTCTACAACAACAGAAGGAATAAAATTGAAGAAACCATCAATGTCACCTTTGATGCTTCCTCTGCTAATGATGAACATGTTTCTCAGTCTGATGTTCATTTGTTAGAAGATTTATCTGTTGTGGGATCTGAATCTCAAATCCCAGTTGTTGTTAACCAACAACAGGACTCTGAAAGTGATAATGAAGATGATCAACCTGCTCATTCTATGACAATACCTTCATCAATAGAAGATCAATCTGTGTCCAGAGATTCAAACTCTTCTGATACATGTGTTCAGTCTGATAGTTTTCAGTCTGTGAACTCTACAGACTCTGACTTGCCCTGTGTAGAAGATGATGCAGAACTCAGTCCTGCTATTCTTCCACCAAATGAGAATGATTTACCATCAAATGATGAATCACTTCTAGGAGTCAAAGAACACAAGTATCATCCAATTACAGAAATAATTGGAGATTATGTTTCTGGTGTACAAACAAGAGCTAAAGTGTCAAACTTATCTACTGCAAATTTCTGTTTCTACACAAACTTCCTGTCAATCATTGAACCAAAGAAAGCTGAAGAAGCCTTGAAAGATGATGATTGGGTTGAAGCAATGCAGGAAGAGTTAACAGAATTTGACAGAAACAATGTTTGGACCCTAGTTCCTGCTCGAAAAGGGAAAACCATTATTGGAACAAAATGGGTTTACAGAAACAAAATGGACAAGGATGGAGTGATAATCAGAAACAAGGCAAGGCTAGTTGCTCAAGGCTACAAGCAGGAAGAAGGCATTGATTATGATGAAACATTTGCCCCTGTAGCCAGAATTGAAGCAATAAGGTTATTCTTGGCATATGCTGCATTCAAGGACTTCAAAGTCTATCAAATGGATGTCAAAAGTGCATTTCTGAATGGCAACTTACAGGAGGAAGTCTATGTGAAACAACCTCCAGGTTTTGTAAGTTCCACTTTTCCAAATCATGTCTATAAATTGCAGAAAGCACTATATGGGCTAAAACAAGCTCCAAGAGCTTGGTATGACACCTTATCATCCTATCTTCTTAGTAATGACTTTACTAGAGGATCAATTGATAAAACTTTGTTCTTCAAAAGGAACAAGGCAGATGTCATACTAGTCCAAATCTATGTTGATGATATTATATTTGGGTCTACTGATGAAAAATTGTGTAAATGGTTTTCAAACTTAATGTCAAAACAGTATCAAATGAGTATGATGGGTGAGTTAACATACTTTCTTGGTCTACAAGTACATCAGAAACCTGATGGTATCTTCATCAACGAAGGTAAATATGTCAATGACCTACTTACTAAATATTCTTTAAAGGACTGTTCAAATATGAAAACACCAATGAGCACTGCAGATAAGTTGGATAAGGATCAGTCTGGCAAGTCAGTCTGTCAAACCACTTATAGAGGTATGATAGGATATCTACTATACCTCACTGCAAGTAGACCAGATATCATGTTCTCAACATGTTTGTGTGCTAGATATCAATCTGAACCTAAAGAATCGCATCTAAAAGCTGTAAAAAGGATTTTTAGGTACCTAAAAGGTACTCCTAACCTGGGTCTTTGGTATCCCAAAGACTCTGGTTTTGATCTAATTGGATATACAGATGCAGATTATGCAGGTTGTAAATTAGACAGGAAAAGCACTTCTGGTGGATGTCAACTGCTAGGTGGCAAACTAGTCAGTTGGTCAAGCAAGAAACAGAATTCTGTTGCTACATCCACTGCAGAAGCAGAATATGTGGTTGCTGGTAGTTGCTGTGCTCAATTGCTATGGATGCAACATCAACTAGCAGACTATGATTTGGTGTTTACAAAAACTCCAATCATGTGTGATAACCAAAGTGCCATTGCCATCACTGAGAATCCTGTGTTTCACTCCAGGACAAAGCATATTGAGATCAGACATCACTTTATCAGAGATTGTGCTGAGAAAGGTAAAGTGATTCTCAAATATGTGCCCACAAATGACCAATTAGCAGATATCTTTACTAAACCTTTAAATGAAGATAGATTTTTGTATCTGCTTGGTCAACTAGGAATGCTCAACCCCTAGTAAAACCTTGAATCTGTATGATTCAATTCTCAGTCTGTGTCTGCTTTTCAATTTGTATAACTATATTCTCAGCTACATACAATCAAAAAGCACAGACAAAGAGATGTTTTTGTACATACTTTCTAAGAAAATACCAAAAAGATTTTATACCTTCTGTTATTTTCTCTCAGTCTGACTGATTATATGTTTCAGTTTGTGTAACTTCTTCCAAATTAGCTACACAGACTGACCATATTCATTCAGACTAGACCCTCTATTTTTGTGCTTTATTAATTCATATGGTTAGTATTTTAGTACTATTAGTATTAATACTGCTAGTTACTTTTAGTACTGCTGGTTAATACTGATAAGACTTTTTAACACTGCCCCCATGAATTCGTATTTTAGCACTGCTCGTAAAGATTGATACAATTAACACTGTTAATGTAGCAAGTTACTACTGTTAGTTAACTTTAGTACTGCTCACACCAGTTACCACTGTTAGTTAACTTTAGTACTGCTCACACCAGTTACCACTGTTAGTTAACTTTAGTACTGCCTTCGAAAGTTACTACTGTTAGTTAATTTTAGTACTGCTTTCACAAGTTAGTACTGTTAGCTATATCAATCTGTTACCACTGCTGGCACAAAAGTTTTTTTTATTTTATTTTTTTTCTTTAATAAAAATAAATAAACAACAATATCTCTGCATTTAATGCTAAAACCATTTTTATGGTAATAATCATTAAAAGTTTTGGCGCTTGTTGTCTATTTATCTGCTCAATACAAAAAGTGCACGTGCCTCAGCGCTACTGTTGCAGAAACAGGGATAAACCGTCCAAGTGGGTCCCATTTAACGGAAATTTAATTTCTACAAATACCCATTTATGTTTTCTCCCTTTTTTCTTCATTCGTACTTGCACATCAAAAACAAACAGAGTTTCTAAACCCTAAATCACTCAACCATTTTCAAAATCAATTTCTAAAATTTCTTCAATGGCTGATCAATGGGTTTACACGGCACCTGCCAACATCGCTGCGGCTAAACCCTTCAAACAAGGGAAACAGGTAAAACTCTGTATCAACAATCAAGTAGCTACCATTTCCATCCCTGATTCGAAAAAGAATAAAGGGTTTGAGGAACTAACTGCTTTTATGTCTGCTCATCCATTAAGGGGAGCGTTCTTTAACACGGTTCCTCAAATATACCCACATTTTTTAATGGAATGGTGGTATACTTGCTCCTCAAATAGTACCAATACTGCAATTACTGGTACTATTGATCATGGTAAACGGGCAGTTACCATTGATCAGGAGTTAATTAGGAATGTCTTAGACCTGCCTTTGGGAAATAATTTTGAACCTATTCCAACCAAAGAAGCAGCAAGGGCTTCTCTTACTTTGGTTGGATATACCAAAGAAAAAGGCACAATTTTGATGTCAGGATTCACCCCCAAATGGAAATTTTTAATTTCTGGCATCATTAGGAGTCTAGGAGGTAAATCTGGTAGCACAGGGGAGCTAAATGAGTTTGAAACTCAGCTGTTGAGCTCATTCATCACTGGTTTAAACATCAACTTTGCAGAGTTGTATTTTCAAGAAATTTTAAAACTGGTGAATGAGTCAAACAGAATTTTTAATGTACCTTTTATAAGGCTACTCTCCCTGTGCATCCAATCCAGGTTAACTGGGTCTGTATATATGTCCTTTAATAATAAAGTGGCAGATATACATGTTCCCATGCTCACATATAAAGTGTTTAACCATCCGGTTCCACTTTCTGGAGCACCTATCACTGCTGCTATGCAGCACTGGATTGATCACCCATATGTTGCTTCTGCATCCATGGAGGGTGATGATTCAAGTGATAGTATGGGTAATAAGACCCAGGCTGTTGAAGATCGTGTGGCTGAAGCAGAGCACACAGACTCCGGGGATACAGACTCAACTCAGTCTGTGCACTTGGAGTCAGACTCAAACATTCCTGAGTCTGTTCCATCTTCAACAGAAGATGCAGGTAATACTTCTTCTTCATCTGAGGACATGGATATAGATCAACCTTCTTATCCTAGCCCATCCTCACCCACAAAAGAGAGTCCCAAACAATCCAACCCAGATGAGTCACCACTCACTCTGGAGGAATCAACAGACTCAACCCCCAAAAGTATAGCACAAATGGAATCATCATCCATGGAACTGGATGTCAACAGAACACCTTCCAGTGCTGTAGACCATTCCATTACAGCTCTGCTAGAGTCTGTGGTGCCAATGGCTACCCAACTGACCCAACCTACACCTAGTTTAGTCAGCTTGGATACCCACATTGCTGCTGCTACACTGACCCCTGTAGTAAGCATTGAAGAAGATGCTCCAATCCTGAGCACTACCAACCCCCTCTTTACCCCACTCACAATGGCTGGACCCATATTGACCACTAGTCCTGCACTAGTTCACACTCAGGTGAGTCTTTTCTTACACCCCTCTGCACAGATTGCCAATGCCCCAGTCATGTCACAGACTGAGGTACAGATCTCCTCTTCTTTGCTCCATGATCTACCATCTTATCACTAGATGGTTAGTGAGGGCATACAAACTTCAACATCAGTTGCCAGTGATACTGCTCCATTACACCAGGAACTGTTTGAGGCAACAGGTGTAACACAATCATTTCCCCGTGATATCTTATCCTATCACCGGATTAGATCTGAGGGAACAACTACACTACTCAATGCCTATGATCGCTTTTCCATGCACAGGATACAGAGTGAGGCAAAGAGTGCAACACCAAAAGATTCCAGTGATCTTGCTCAGTTTCAACATGAGTCAAGTGAGGAACACATACCATCACCCAATTCTAACCCCTCCAACCAGACCCAGTCTGTGCCTTCTAGTACACTTAATGATGTGCTTTCTGCCATCAACAGGTTGTCTGAATGGGTACAGACTGAGTTCAATAATAATAAGAAAGAGCTAGAGAAGATGAAGCATCTAGTCTCTACTATGGTGGATAAAGTGGATATGCTGGAGGAAAAGGTATCCAATAGGTTAGATGAAATGCAGACCACCCTCTCAAACTTGGTAGATGATGTCAAAAAGGGGGAGAAGATGAAGCATGGGTCTGCAGAAGCTAAAACCTCAAAAGATAAAGATTTAAATAATAAATCCTTAGATTTAAGGGGAGATAGCAGTGAGGGAGATGATAGAGATGATGGACCCGAAGGTGCTAGGGTGAAGTCTCAGACTGAAGCTCAGTCTGTGCCACAGACTGAAGATATGAGTGCACAGACTGAGGGGGAGCAAGAGAGATTGCAGTTAGGTGAACATGCTGAGATGGTTGCACAGACTCAGGGGGAGTCATCCATTGTCTTACACATAGACCCAATTGCAACTATCTCAACCCAAGGTCAGATGGAGTTGAAGAGACCAAGGGAAGAAGATGAAGATGTTCAACCTCTGCAAATCAAGAGAGCCAGAAAGATGAAAAGAATGGCCAGGAGGATTCCTGAAAGGGATGTCTTTGATTCCCAACCAAAAATGAAGGGGATCAAAACTTGGGACCAGTTCTTAAAGCTGGCAGAAGAACAGGACAATGACGGTGATGATGATGATGCCATCAATCCTGACTGCAGTTCTGAGTCTGAAGTTTTCAGAAGATCAGATGATGATGAAGATGATACTACTTTTGGAGGTGTAGGTGAAGGAGCCTCAAAAGTCAAGACTGGAGAGTCTCAGTCTGTGCCTTCTGAACCTGCACAAACTGAGACACAGCATCAATCACAGACTCAGAGCTCAGAGCAACCAGCAGCAAGCACTGATGTTCTAATTATCAGTGCTGAAGCCATTCAAGCTGAAGCCTATCCTGCTAGATCAACCACATCAACCAGAACACTGCCTCCAGGTAGAAGTGAGATTGAAGACAGAATGCAATGGAGAAGTGCTCATCTGATAAGCACTTATCCTGGGTCAAGCTCTACCATGGAAGAAGTAATGGATAAGGGTAAGGGCAAGGAGATTGCCTTATCCAAGCAGGAAAGATTAAGCAAGATCAAGAAGATGGTGGATGATCATGCTGCTGGAACAAGAAATCCTGAACTGTCAAATCTACAGGATGAGCTCTTGCAACAAGAAGCTACTGCTCAAGGTATGACCTTATCCGAATACTTAAATGTATTATCAATTGAAGAGCAGAAGCTGAAGGAAGCAAGATTTGTTGACATGCTCTCCAAAGAGTTAGAAGATGAAAGTTGTTCACAGACTCAGATCAGAAGGAGTCAAGTTGAGCAACAAATCAAAGAAGATGAGGAGCTGTCAACAAGATTACAGAAGATAGAGAGTCTAAAAGCGAAGCTACAATCCACTTTCCAAACGTCAAAGCTCAAGCAAAAGATTAAAGACTGTCATCTGAATAAGATTGGACAGAGATTGAGGCTAGAGTTGACTTTGACCAAGAGCTCAAAAATGGTGTGGGTGGATGACCTGTACACTCTAGGACTTAAAGAATGACAATCCATTGCTAACCTTTTGAAGAGTGTAGCTGACAAAGATCTGAAGAAAGAAGTTCTGGATGAGCTATCTTACCTGATTGAGCTAGTTCTCAGTCTGGGGCTCATCTCAGAAGAAGAGTACAAGTTGTTTTGCATAGCAAACAACTTTGTAATCAAGAAGAAGTCAGCTGGGTTATCCACAGAGAATGAGCAGAGAAGGGAGCATCCTCTACCCAAAGGTATCATTTTTATCGATAGATCCTATGTCCAGACTGACACAGTTGAAGGTCTGTGCTACAGAGATATCAATGGAATAGAGTGCTTCCAGGATCAAAACAGACTATATGGAGAGTCTCTGCTGCATTGCATTGCCCTGCTGAAGGAATGCAAACATTCTCAAGCCAAGCCATTTAGAAGAAGGTTAATCAGCTGGCTATTCAACAACCTTTCCAAGATCAGGATGATGATTGGATTTGAAGACATCTGCAGGAAAATCATCCTGGAGTATCAAAAATTTGAAGACAAATCTGATAAGGAAATGGAAGAACTGTTGAAGAGGAAAGTGGAAAAGATGAAAGAGATCAAGGCTCGGAGAAAGGACTGAAGATTGTTATATTCATGTTATTTACAATCTTATGTAATAATTGTAATATTTTTGTATACTAACTATGACTTTGACTTTATATATATAAGTCTAAGATTCATAAGTTATGTTGTACTTTAGTATTTATTATTTCTCCATTATCTTTTGTAAATAGATTTTGACATCATCAGATAGGGGGAGATTGTTGGGAAAAACAATGATCAAACCTAAGTTATAAATCTGAAGAGTCAAAATCTATCTCAGTTGTATTCAGGAAAAACTTAGTGAATTCCTGAGTCTGTGTTTCTGAGTCTGTGCTACACAGACTGAAGAATTGTTTCTGAGTCTGTGCTGCACAGACTGAAGAATTATCACAGACTAAAAGCCATGCTCTTCCTGAAGACTTATGAATTCATCATCTGAAGAATGAAGATTGAATACAGAAGGCTTCACAGACTGAAGTTCACAGACTGAAGTTCACAGACTGAAGATCACAGACTGGGAGCACAGACTGAGTGCACAGACTGAAGAGCACAGATTGAAGAATGAAAGTACAATCGTACAAAAGGAGTTCTTCTTTCCCAAGGCCACGATACAACTGAAGAGATGTTTGATAAAAGTCAAACATTGGATAAAGGTTTCCTTTTCAGCAAAGGAACCTTTTACTTTTTGCTTTTTCTATTTTCAAGAAAAGCAAAAAGGGAAGAGTACAAAGTTGCCCAAGATGAATGTGTTATCCCTTGGACAACTGACTAAGCTGGTTAATAGTAGTTGATACTCAACTCTATAAATAGCAGCTCAAAAGCACTCTTCAATACATCCAAGAAATTCAAGAGAATTAGTATACTAGACCTTTGAGCTTAGGCTAAAGCATTACCACACTTACTGTGAAGTTTGTAGTGATAACTGTATCTTTGTATACTACTTGGATCGTATTCAAACCATCTGTGTGGGTTTGAATACCTTGTCATCTTTGTGAGACAAACACTTTATTGTGAATAATACTTTGATTCATAATAAACTCTGTGTTAAAATTAATCTTGTTTTCCGCCTAGATTAATTTAAACTTGTTTGATATAAAACTTGGATATAAACTAACACGTTGAGATAACTGTTATTTAATCTGTATCTAAGTTTTGGGAACCTTGTGACCCAACATATATTGATTATATTCCACTCATTCAAGTATTGAACACATTAATTAAACAAATCCATAAAGTAAAGTAAAATTGTAGTGTAATCTTAAATTATATATAGAAAACCCTATAATGATGTCATCAATTAAAATTTTCAATTAATCAATTTAGTCCTTTAACTTTACTAAAATTTTAAAATAAAACTCCTTAAATTTCTCAAAATCACTTTTTATTTTTTCAGTTTTGATACCTAAGTTTGGATAGTTATAATAATAATTAAATTAAATAATATATAATAGATAGATTTGAATTCAATATAATCGTACAATTCAAAAGTCCAATCGTAAATTACATGTAGATCAATGTTATCAATTAATTAAAATATAATTTTAAGTTTGGGTTCTTGATCCAATTCCCCCGTTCATGGATGGAGTAGATCTATTAATTTTTTAATATTATTTAAAACTAAGTATATATTAATTATTATTATTCTTTCGACGATCCATATTAATCCTTAAAAAATCGATATATAATACTAAATTGAATTTTAATCACCATATAATATAGAATTGCTTATTATTTATGTTTACCATCTTCTTTCACATTTTTGTTTAGGAAAAATAGCCCAAAAAGGTAATTTAAAGTCTAAAATTTCAAAATCAAGGGAAAATCACTTTATCCATCGCCCAAAAAAGACTCTTATTTTAATTTTTGTCAGAAAATGATTGTTTTTGTCAAAAATCTTAAATTAGGGGAATAACGCTTGATGAATTTTTTTTATTTGCAAAATTAAGGCCGGTTAAAGTTGATACGCATCATTTATAAACCCTCTATACTACAAATTAGGGTTTAAAACATTTGGGGTAATGAGCACAGCCACTTAAGGTTCCAAAATTGAAATGATAAACTCGTATCTAAAAGAAGACGAGTCATGAAATTGAAGGTTGCTTGTGTGTTGATAATGCAAGAATGTGAACCTCTTGGACGCATAGGAACCCTAACAAATCGTTTTAAGAGTCAATTTTGTATATAAAAAAATTTGATCGAGTGATATTCCCCTTAAATTAAGATTTACAAAATAATCATTTGTTGCCAAAATTAAAATTAGCGGTTCTTTTTGGACGATGAAAAAAGTAATATTCCCTTGATTGAGAAAAATTTAGAATTTACATTATCTTTTTAGACTATTTGCCCGTTTGTTTAAAGCTTCAACCAACAATCAAAGCTCTCCGCTAACGGTAGATCCTTAAGTAGAAGATTAAACATAATCTAAAAAAACCTTTAATTATATGATTGATTATGTAGGTGTTTCTTTTTAAGTAATATTTGTTTTGTTATTTTTAATACATGTGTAAATTATGTACTTATATCATGTTATTTATAGCTACATGTGTAATTATGTCATATTATTTTCTTAGTATATACATACTTTTATGCTTTTTTAGTAGATGTTGTGAATTGGGAATGTGAATGTAAATTGATCCGAAGGATCCGGGGTGAAGATTGCCTATCGCAACTTCACATAATGTGAAATTATCGTACAAAAATAAATAATGGTACAAATTATATAAAATATTATATTTAATTAGTTACCGTACACATAATATGATTTTTAAAATTTTATTCGTAAGTAGAGTCGGCAATTTGAACCCAGAATCATGAAAAACGAGTTATTCTAGGCGATTTTAGAAAGCAACGATGCTCTTCCAATTAAATGTTCGGTTCAATTTATTTTTCTCCAGTCTCACTCTTTAATGTTTTTCACCATCAATATTCACTCTCTGATCTATATTTAAACATATAATTTTAAAATTTATCATTTAAATGTAAAAAAAAAGTCAATCCGAGTACTCCCCGCTTAGGCCGAGTACTAGGTACAAGGTCCGGACCGAGTACTCCCCGCCTAGCAAATTAAAGAACCTTTGTTATTAAAGCAAAGATCACTTTAGGTACTCACACGGATAACATAACTTATATTACAAGAATACACTTAATGTTGTATGATAAAACAATACAATTCCAGTTTAATCGAATACAATATCATTTGGTGGTCTTTTATAATTGCTAGCTTCTATAATTATTTTATATTTTTTATTTGCTTATGTAAAATGAAATTCTCTTTATAATTATATATGTTGTTTGACATATCTTAAATGTCACGGGTTGACAAATTACCGTCTACACACTCGAATTCGCATACAAAAAGTAAAAATAATATGACACCAATTATATGTTGAATCTACACATTACTTTAAATAATCAAATTTCAAACTTCATTACATACTTTTTAACTTATGTAAATCATAGATTTTTATCATATACAATATTTATATACTTATAAAAAGAAAATACGAATTCAACGGCCCATGTATATACACAGGTTTGAAATCTAGTAAGTTAATAAAGTAAAGTATTAAACTAGTAATAATGTAAGATTAAAGAAATTAAGAAGTTACCTAACTCATTCTTCACTTCTTCTTCAACGAACTCCAATCGTCGTATTTTGAGGTTCTAGACTTTTTCTTAGGTTAATTTGATAGTAAATGGGGAAACTGAATTTGGAAACAAACGTACTGTAACTTTTCAGATTTGATTTGGACTATGGTATGAGCCTTACAAATCCTTAGCCCAATTGTAAAAAAATAAAAATAAATAAATAAATACCCATCGGTAGGATCGGATCGCTCAACGATCCTACGTGCGATCCTACGATCCTACGTGCGATCCTACAGCCTGACCGATCCAACTCCGATTCTGCACATTTTCACTTGGTAGGATGGTACGATCGTACGATCAAGATCGTGATCTTGACAACCTTGGTTGAAGGTATAACTAATTACTCTGTCCAACCTTTACCCGATTATTTTTTATATTTTCAACAACGACCCGATGCACGTGGTGTTTCGGGTTTTAGCACTATTTTAAAACTGACTTCCGCTCTATGTCAATTGGCGTACAACACATCACCGAATGTCTTTGATGAGTATTTGCAAATGTCAGAAAGAACGTCACGTGAAACGTTACAAAACTTTACAAAGCGTATAATTGATTTATATTCAAATATTCAAATGTATACGTGAGAGAACCTACGTCGGAAGATATGCAACGTTTGATTGCAAAACATGAAGAAATTCATGTTTTTTGGAATGCTTGGAAGCATAGATTGTATGCATTGGGCTTGGGCAAAATGTCCAAATGCATGGAAAGGGCAATACACGAGGCGATCACGAGTATCCAACGATTACGCTTGAAGTCGTTGCCTCGTACGACATGTGGATTTAGCATGCATACTTTGGGGTTGCGGGATCAAATAATGACTTAAACGTCCTTAATTCATCTCCATTATTCAACAACTTGCTAAATGAGTCCGCTCCCAAAATCCCGTATCAAGTGGCTGATGTAGATTACGAAAGAGGGTACTATCTTGCTGACAGAATACCCGGCATGGGTATCGTTCGTTAAGAGCTTTTCAAGTGTTGTTGATCCAAAGAGAGTGCATTTTACAAAGAAACAAGCGGGTACCAGAAAAGATGTTGAAATAGACATTTGGTGTCCTCCAAGGCCGTTGGCATATACTACAATAACTAGCAAGAGTTTATAGTGTAAACGCTATAAAACGAATCATACGTACTTGCATCATAGTGCATAACGTGATTATCGAAGACAACGGGTTTAATATTGCCGAGAATGAAGAGTATTATGTACCGGTTGCTAATATACAAGGTACTTGGATCGAGAGGTGCGACACATACATGAGGAAAACTAAAGAATTACGTGATAGAGACATGCACGATGGACTTCGATCCGACCTTGTCGAGCATCTTTGAGGGAATCATGAAGCGAGGCATCCTCAAGAGTAGTTTGTTTTTCTTTAAAGTTATTTGTCTTTAATTATTATGAATTTTAAATTATTGTCTTTAAATTATGTAATTTTTTTAGGACTTGTAAATTTTTTTTAATTGAACTTAATGAATGTTATCTTTTAAATAATATAATCAACATTCAATTATTTGTATTAAAAATAAAAACTCTATAACACTATCTTCCACTCCTTCATTTTTTCAGACTTCATCGTTCTCCCAGAATACTGTGTTTACAGTGTTACCACTCTTAGTGCTCTAAGCTATTACGACTTTTGCGTAATTTTTGTTGCTCCTTTGTAAGAACGGAATTTATGTTTAATTGGCCACACTAAATTACCTTTTCATGGAAGAAGTTATCTTCCATTCATCATCATTAAAGTGAACAAAATTATTACTGTACTAAATTGCGATTACGATATAAAAAAGATATGGGTATTATTGTTTTGTAATACATGACTGAAGCAGCGATCGATATGTTTGATAAATACATTTACGGTTGGAGAGTTTAAGAGTTAGATACGTACAATTTCACATATATATATGATGACGTGGAGTAGTATGGTGGTATGACATATAATGTTGTATCCGATGAACTAATTGTATATATTTTGTATAGACATGATCGTATAAAAGATATTAGATTTTTAATTTGTAGAGTTACATGAATTTGAGATATTAAAAATTAAAATTGTATAAATTGAGAAAATGAACTTAAATAGATGTATCTATTATAACATGTGCATGGATTATTTGTAGAACTAGGCTTACAATTACAATTTTGATTTCTTCTAGAAATTTATACAGTCAAAATTCATTAGAGCACTCCCAACGTCACCGTCGGTTTACAACCGACGGCCATCAGTTAAACCGACATTATTGGCAGCAAACAGTCGGTTGCCGCCGTCGGTTTTGATCGTCAGTTTGGCGACGGAGAAGGGACGCATCAGTTTGCCCAAATTCAATAAAAAGATATTTTTTATTTAAAATTACATTATAAATTTAAAAATAAAAAAAAATTAAAAAAAAAAATGTTACCTCTCCGTTTTTTGGATTTGCAGGTGAGAGAACGAGATGAGGATGATGATGAAGAATGCATTTTAGATTAGATAAATGGACTTTAAATTAGTAGGATTTTTTTTATGATAAATAGGCCGCAACCATAATGGGTTTTTGTTTTAATGGGCTTTTATTATGATAAAATGAGCTTTAAATTAATTGGTTTTTAATTTTAATGACAATATTTTATTTAATTTTGTAGTTTAAATAATTAAAGTAAATAATGTGTGGGGTCTAGAAAAAACTGAAGTGACGTTATTGTTGGCAGTGTAGTGTCAGTTTTATAAACTGCTGACGTGGCGCTGATTTGGCAAAATCTGACGCGTCAGTTTGTGTTCACTATTGGCGGTGGTCTTATAGATAATAGACGTCGTCGGTTTTAGGCCTATGGCTATTACATATTTTGATTATTTTAATATTCTATTCAATTTTGGGTGGGGTTCAGAGTAGCAGCCCCAAAATTTGTAAGTTTTATAATTATATAAAAGTATGTTAATTAAATTCTTAGAAGTATAAAAGAGCTATAAGTTGAGGGGCTGAAAGTACTAGTTATGAAAGAGGAGGGTAGAAAGTGAAATTATGCAAAAAAATACTCCTTCCTTCATGAAAAATCTGGAAGGAGAAAGAGATGTATGTACGTACGATCGAGTGAAGCAAGGGGAAAAGAAGAAAACGAAATTGAAGCTAGATATTGTGAAATTGAGTCTCCAATCCCTAATTCAAGTTAAATAAGGTATGAATAACACCCTCTAACCCTTGATTTCATGATTTAAGTTATGAACCCTAGTTGGGGTTTGAGTGAAAAGAAGTAAATTGAAGTAGGAATTGGGTGTAGAGTGATTATGTAAGTGTTTTTGGGTTGTATAAACTCATGAAAATCATGAAATGGTGAAAAAATTGAATAAATGATCTTGGTGTGATTATTTAAATTACACTAGTTATGTATAGATATGAATTAGGAGTTAATGATGATTGTTAATGGTTGTTGTCATTGCTAAAAGATGATATAGCCATTATGGTTATAGATGGTTATGAAAACTTGATGAATAGTATGTAAATGGGTAAGCAAAGAAATGAAATGATGGTGGGGATATCAAGTTATTGTTAAATAATAACTTGATCACCATTAAGTATGTGTAATGTTATGAATTAAGTATACGGTCAATTGGTTAGAGATTTTGGTGTGTGAGGTAACACACTTGAATCACAACTAGTTGAGTGTTAATGAGTTGAAATTGAGTTGTAAGTAACTCATGTATATGTATTGATATGTCTAGGTGATTGAAAGTGGGAAGAGTGCTTGTGCTTAATTAATCACTTTCGTAAGGTAAGTAATGGATGAGTATGATTTATATTGCAATGCTTGGATTACATTGAGTAGTCAAGTATTTGCTCTTTGGTATGTTGTAGATGAAGTGTGATCATTGAGATACAAGAGTATTCAATGATCACACTAAATGGTGGAATTCAAGGGTGACTTTGAGGCTTGAGAAATCTCAAAGGTTATGCCTTGACACCATAAGGTGGGACTCTTTGAGTCAAATTGATAAGAGATTAAGGATCCTTAATTTGGGTCATGTTGTTATGTTATTATGAATGTTATGTTTTTCCTTACTTACTAAGCGATTTGCTTACCCCGTTATGTTGATGATTATGTAGGTGAACAAGCGGGTTGGGGATTAAATTGGGTAATGAACCCAAATGCGGCTAATGGTGAGCTTGCTACATAGTAGTAAGTAATCCTTTTAATCATGCTCTTGATATGTAGAAACGCCCGGTTTGTAAGTTGATGATCATTTGAAAATGATAATCTTTTGTCATGAAGTTTGTTATATATGAAGTTTTTATAAAGTATTATGTTAAAGGTTGTTTGGAGATGAAATTACCCTTTTAAATGGTTAAAGTGTTGTTGGCAATTTAAAGATTGTAATGAGGTGGTCTAAAATAGTCAAAAGTTGTATGGTGCTAATATGATCAAAATGTCTAGAGATGAGTTTTTAGTCAATTATGTTAATTGGCACTTGTGAATGTAATGAAATTTGTGGTTTTGTCGATGAAATTGGGAGCCTAGTTATTAAGTTGTTGATAGTTTTCAAATGGGTCTCCCAACGGGTCGTTTTATTAAAATGAGTTGAAAAGTTGATTTGATGGTTTGGTTGTATTTCATTGCGTCAATAGGATGTTGTTGCAGTTATGGAAGTTGTCCAAATTTGATGGATTGAAATGGTTGTAAACTTGGTTCACAAAAGTGTCCAAATGGTCATATTTTGACCAAGAGTCTGAAACCATCGTAAACGCGAATTTTGAAAAAGTGCCAATTGGGAAACTTTCATTTTATCATATTGAATGTGTTTACAAAATTTCAGGTCTTGATTGTAAACGAGTCAAAAGTTATGCGTGTATCAAATTAGGTCAAAAAGTTGAGTTGTGCAGAATGTGTAGTTCAGAACCCCGTACGCGATCGCGTAAAGGTCACGCGATCGCGTACCTAGTAAAGAAAATGAATCAGAAGCTTTTACGTTGTGGATACGCGATCGCGTACCTCTTACGCGATCGCGTAACTTGTACTAAAACTCGAACAGAAACTTTTATGTATTGAGTACGCGATCGCGTACCTTTGATAGGATCGCGTACTCTCAGTCTATGTAAGGTACGCAATCACGTATGATTCCCAGGATCGCGTACATCATGTTTTAAAAAAAAAAAATTTTGGGGCGTTTCAAAAATGCAATAACTTAAATGTAAAATGCAGTAACTTAAACGTAAAATGCGGTGATTTTTTCCAACGTAAAATGTAGTGATTTTTTCCAGATCTACTTTTTCACCTTAAACGTAAAATGCAGTAACTTACACATAAAATGCAGTGACTTTTTCAGATCTAGATCTGAAAAGTAGATCTAAATCTATATTTTCAGATCTAGATGGTGAAGGTGGTGGTGGACGGTGACGGTGAAGGTGGTGGTGGACGGTGGCGGTGAAGGTGGTGAATGTGGACGGTGAAGGTGATGGTGATGGTGAAGGTGGACGGTGAAGGTGGTGGTGGTGGTTAAGGTTGACGGTGAAGGTGGTGGTGGCGATGAAGGTGGACGGTGATAATGAAGATGGCGGTGAACGTGAACAATGATGGTGAACAGTGATGGCGGCGGCTCCTTCATGTATCCTAAAGTGGTGGTTGTCTTAACAAATTTCATATCATCTTTATCAAGTAGGTAGTGGTTTTGTCATTCTACAAACTTAATCAATTTATATTTTCCATTTTCAAGTTTTCGAAGTCCAACTTGCGCTTCACATCCAGTCCTGAAACTACTAGTTTTTCTTAGACGTACTATCTTTTTTTCCCACCTTCTTTTATTATTTCACATGCTTTTGTATTCACAAATGGTTTTAGTTTCCTGACATACTTCTCGCCTTCCATGTTACAGTTAAAGTACTTATGTCTAGGATGTAGTATTTTCTTTGAATTCCAATATGAACTCTTTTTAAACTTAAAACCCCCGATTTCTTAGCATATTGCTAGTAAAAAAGGTATTTCTCTTTTAATGTAATGTATACAGTTTCAACTATTGATTTCTCATCAACATCTGGAAACCAAGTTCGGCTCCTTTGTGGACTATAGAATGGAACTGCAGTTCTATGTGAAACAGCTGCATTTTATCAATAGTTACTTTGTTAGTATCTTTTTACATATTGCATTATATGTATCAATATGAGTGTATAATATGCTTTATGTGTTTAACAAGTGTACCAACCGGTTACAAATACATATATTAAGTATTGCATATTGTCCAATTTTTTACTGTATTTTAGAATATCATTATTTTTTTAATAGGAAAACTGCTTTATAATGTAAAAAAAAAAAATCAATTACATATTGCATTATGTTATGATTTCAATCTTATAATTTCTAAATTATTTACTGATTATAATAGAGATATACATAGAGTTACATATGTATGGTTTAAAATATCTAATTACAGCAATAATCATGTGTTTTTATTGTACATCATACATACTCAATAACATATTCACTTATATATATATATATATATATATATATATATATATATATATATAAAAGTTTACAAGATACTTACTTTCGTTGTGACCTTCTACTGCAACCGTGTGTTTTTCTAATTTGCGCAAAAGTTGTAGGTGTTTCAGTCGTCATTGTATGATTTCTTCTCTTAATTACAATTAAAAACAAACGGTGATTTTCATATATATGTATATGTATATGTGTGTATATATATATATATATATATATATATGATCAATCTGTATCTTACATATATTATATGATTCACCCTTATATGTCATCATTCAAAATTGAGATCCAATTAAACAATTAGGTCCTTCTATTTACTTATCTTTTTCGTTATTTGAAGGTTTATAAAAATTGTATTGTATTTGTATAATACAAAAATATATAAATAATACAATAATAAATAATTTCGTACGTTCTTTTGTAATATAATATGTATTTTTAAAATTTTCATACTTAGAATACATGAATATGTATTATTAATTAATTAGAAATTGTATCAACATGCTAATTGTTATAATGAAATACAGTATAACATACAATAATTATCTAAAATAAAAATATGTTGGCAGAATAATAATATTTATCTAGGAAGTTCTAAAAAATATCAAACATTTATTACAAAACCATTAATCTAACAACTATCTAAAATGAACCGCATTAATACTTCTAAATGAAATTTTAAGGTAATAAATTTATTAACAATTATTAATCTACAATAAAAAATATAATGTATGAAAAAGAACTTAAGACGGTACAAGTATTTTTATGGATAAGCATTTAAATTTGAAGTACTTTTAATTTATTAATGTAGATATATAAATATCAATAATTCAACAATAATAATAATACATGGTTTTATTGTTCAAAATGTATTAAACGATACACTTATACTATTGCATCAGACGAGTTTTGAAAATGTCTATCGTATGTATTTAAATTCTAAAAACATCTATTTGTATATACTTAACTTCCTATTGTATGTATAAAACTTACATGTCTATTTATATAGCAAAGTATGCCCAAAATGCATTCAATATACGTTTTTTATATTAAATAAACACAATATAAAAGTTTTAAAGTTCGTCACAATTAATTGTAAAAAGTGTAACACTTAATACATTTTAAAACCATAAACGTTTTTAAATTTGGTGAAAGTAATGAACCGATATTCAAGTCTTTAATATTTAATAATATAATATCTTTAATATATATATTTTTCATAATCAAAATGATAATTACTAATTAAATTCTTAATTTTTGTTATATATAGTGAATTTATTCTTCAAAAGTAGGCATACGGAAATCCCAACGACTAGGGGTGTTTAATCGGTCATGTTTCAAGTTAATAGAGTTATCTAGTTTGGTTTATTCAGCTTTTGGTCAACTCTTAATCCACTTGAGATCCAATTCAAACTATATGTCCCTCAATCCAAACCAACCAAATAAGAGTTTGGGTTATTCGGCTGGGTTTCGATTTAGCCAGATAAAAGTCTTAAATTATAATTTAGATTATTAAGATAATTGAATTGCCCAAATACTAAGTAAAAGCATTTTAATTGTTCATATTGGGTCATTTGGATAGATGGATTTATATTTGAGGTAGTTGAGTTATATGAGTTATTAGAGTTGTATGTCGACTATCGGAATTGAATTATCAAAGATAAGTATTAACAACTGATGCTTATTTGATTTTTCGAGTGGTCCCTAATTGAAAATATTCAAACCAAAACCAAACCATTAAACTGATTCTTTATCTGGTATCACACAAAAACCAAACCAAGTCCAAATATCCAAACAATATATGGATCGGTTGAGTTATTCAGTTAAACCAAATAATAACTACCCCTACCAACGATAATCAATGGCATGAAAAATCACATTAAATATTATTCGTAAATCATGATAAGAAATAAAAAACTTTTTACAAAACACTTTAAAACTCTTTTACAAACATAATACTAATATAGTTATGCTTGTTAAAAGTAATATAAAAGTTACATTATGAATAAGATATTACGTGTGATAAAAGATTAACCGATTATTGTTTTATATTCTAATTATAAATCAATTGTACATGCATCCTAAAAGATCTATAAGTTAGTAATCTCTCTTTACGTTGATATTTCACTTTCAAAGTTCATTGTGTGTTTAAATTCATATGTATTTATCTTAATAACTTACTTTTATACTCGGGAACACCTACACTGGTCTAGTTTGTTAGTGAGTGTGAACTATAACACTAAGTTCAATACTTTTAACCTTTTTTTATCTATAGTGATTTAGTGTGAAACAAATTGTGAAAAGTAAATCACGAATAAATATTTAATCAATAAAAAGATATTAAAAATAAAATATCGGGTCCACATTATCTTCATCCACTATTGTTTCGTCAACATTGATCGCTTTCTTTTTGTCAACTACGTCGAAGTCATAAACGTTTGTCATCAATTTTAGTTATGAATATTTTTAAAAAATAAATATAAATTCAATGTCCCGTGTGTATACACGTGTTTGAGGTCTAGTATATCTATATATGTATACGATTTTGAAAGAATCATAAAGAATCTGGTTTTAAAAATGGAGAGAATCGGCATTTGATTTTGTGAAAATCGCATTGAATTTTGGATTAGAGCTCGGGACTGATTAAAATTTTGGGCAGCAAGGTCCGACGCTCTAATTTGTCGAATTTACGTAAATACCCTTAGGCGGGATGACATGTATTGACACGTGAAGATTGGTCCAAAACCTTCTCACTTCTTCTCCCACAAAATCATATTCTTCTCGGATATCTACCCTACTTGAATACTAGAAAATTCAAAATCTTAAACTGAAGCTTTAAAATTTAAAATTTACGAATACAAAACAAACGTTAAAAGAATATCAATTAGCCATCAACCTACCACAAGAAATTATTCAGTTCCAATATAGTTGTAAATTTTAAATTTGCACCCGGTTTTAAAATAGTATAATAATTACTATTGTCCATTTAAACATTTTCTGATTGGTTGAAACTGAAAGTGAACAATTATTTTACGATATCCAAAAAAGAAAACATGAACAGTAAATTGGGACGGAAATAGTAATAAAGTTCTCAAAACCTAAAATATATTCATAAATATTAGTTGAGATAACAAAACTTTGCATTGTAATAACGGCAGTAACATATTTAAGGATTACAAATGTAAACATTCCCGAAGCGAATCATAATTTCTAATCTAGTAGATTAGAAATTGAACTAGTCAATTACATCATTTCAATGTCAATAGCTCTTCATACATTTTATTTGCAAACTTAGGTAGCCATACCACATATTAATTCATTTAGGTTGCGGTTTGATTTATTGAATTGATAAAAATTCGATGAAACTGAAATTGAGATTTCATTTTTGTTTGGTTGACTAATTGATAAAAGTAAAATACGTCAAATTTGTTTGGCTAAAGAAAAAAGGAGAGCGCAAAAAAGATTTAAGAAAAATTTATATGACGTTAACGTGTCAAAGTGATTCGAGACAAAATCTTTTTAAATAATATTAAATATGCTTAAAATGCAAGTCTATTTTTATAAAATTCAACAAATGTATTTGACCACTTCTCACTCTTTTTTTCACCATTTATTTTCACATCTCAACGGAGAAAATTGTTACTTACGTATTTATATATATATAATAACAATCAAGGTCGTCTTGACTTATGAAAAGAAGGCTAATATATTTTTTATTTACATGTAGAATATCCGCGCTTTGTATCGGAAAGAAATGGATACATATTGATTGTTAGTCACATGTCGTTTTTGAAAAACATAATAGTTTAATGAAAACACGTTTATTCATCGTTTTTCACTAGTAAAGTGACATTGAAGTAACATTGTTCTTTCATACACTTTGTGATTCAAAATCCTTGATAGAAAATTTACGTATTATCATATTTTTTGTACTTCGTCTTCAGGAAAAGCGCTCCAAATTCATCTGTAGTATATAAAAGCTAAATTACAAAACTTTCTTTACATACAAAAGGTATCGTAGAGTAAACAAACCAATTCATAACATAATACGTTATTATTATTCATTTATTATAACAATGATTTAGAAAATGTAATAACTAAAAAAAAAGATCATTAACTAATTTACTTTAATTATAATTTTAAAATTTAAGAGGGAGAAGGTTAAATTATAAATATTTGTTGCTACTTAATCAAAACAATCAGAACTTATATTTTCTTCTTTTTGCAATAATAATCAAATTATATGTATGTAAGTTTCCATAATTCGGAAGCTCTAGACTATTGACCATTTTACCCACCCTCAAATACTATGACTCTGATAATAATTGGGCTGATGACATGAAATAAGTCTTCAATAATTCAATCCGCAGAGCATGCATGCGTAGAACTTTCCACGTAAGAATACAATAATGCCACGTGTATGTCCATCTGCCACGTACGATCTCAATATCTCATAAATGATACACACCACTTTAATTCTTATCACGTCAATCACTCAGACAAAACCAAAATGGAGATTAGTACAACCGGCGAGACAAGTGAGAACGGAAATCCACGGAACACGACGGAGCAACCGCTGTTGACGGCGGATATAAGCCCGAAAAAAAGCTTAACGGTGATGGTGGCAGTAGATGAAAGTGACGTAAGCTTGTATGCTCTTAAATGGACCCTTGAAAACCTTTATAAAAAATCCATCGGTCCGGGTCAAGAAAACTCGGATATCGAACCCGACCCGGAACAGGGAATGATCACCCTTGTTCATGTTATGGAGCCTTTTGAACGTTACACGTTTCCTGCTGAACCTTGTATGTATTCTTAATATTTTACAGTTTTTACCCTTTTAGTTTTCTATTTCGATCAAAATACCCCTCTGTCTTTGCAAAATAACAGTTTTTAACTTTTTTTATATAGTTATTAACCAAGTAGCCGAACTTAAAATGATTTTTTTTTTCTATCGATTTATTAACATGAATAATTTGTAATTTTTTTTTAATTATGTAGCAATGTATACATCTGCATCCATGGTGGAATCGGTGAGGAAAGCGCAACGGGCAAATGCTACTCAACTCTTGTCTCGTGCATTTCAAATATGCAAACAAACACAGGTACTCGATCGTTATTTTAAGCAGTAATTTTAATAATTAACCATCACTAAAGTAAGAAATCTTACGGTAATGATTTGTTTATTTGAATTGCCAATATATAGTCGTGTTTTTATGCAAATTGTTTTCCTTGCGAATGCACTTTATGAGAACTGTATACGTATTAAAGTCTGATTTGTAAAAGCTTTAAATTTATAAGGGCTAAAAATGTAGTTTGAATAATGTGAACTGGTCTGGCATAGGAATAAATGTTATAGGCGTCTTGTCATTTCTCTCATCTACTCACCAGAGACCAAACACATCACCATTTTCACTGTAATTTTTCTCTTCCAAGTTCATTCATGCTTTCTATAAGTATAATTACACTAAACTCACATGTAAATATACATCAACAAATTTCAAGTCATTGTGGGGGGTGGGGGGGGGGCACCTGACCCCGTTGCCCTGAGGTGGCTCCGCCCTCGAGCTCTAAGGGCTTTGGTCACATTTGTTTGCCACCTATAATTCAATAGTATATTGATTTCCTTTCGGGTTGTGTATGTATAGATGAAGGCAGAAACTCTAGTTTTGGAGGGAGATCCTAAAGAAATGCTTTGTCAAGCTGTTGAGCAAATGCAGTTCGATCTTCTTGTTGTTGGTAGTCGTGGACTTGGTGCAATCAAAAGGTAACAAAAATTGCTTTAATGTTAAGTCGCGATGATATCATGTGATAGTTTTCTTACAAATTTTTAGCTAGAAATGACTCGGTTAAAAAATTATGAAGAAGTATAAATATAGAAGTATTTGTTGTGATTGGTTTTTTTCTTTTGTCATATGACTTGTATCATTTTATACCTAAAACTTTGTAAATTATTTGTACGTGTAAGTTTAGAGGTGAGCAAGAAACTCAATTGACCGAACCATAACCAAATTAACTTTCAAAATTGACCACATTAACCAAAAAAATTGGATAACCAATGGTTCGGTTTGTTAATTGAATGAAACCGCAGTGGCCAACAGAACTTAAATGGTGATTACGACTTCAATTATTCGACTATAGAATTCGAGAATGGTTGTCGACAATATTTTTGGAAGTTCAATTTGTGTGCTTGCTACTTTGGTTATTAACCAATTTAATCAAGACTGGAACCATCTAATTTAGCCATTAACCAATTTAGTTTTAACCATAATGAAATTCTTGATTAACCTGAAACCCCCAACCGCTCTAAGTGTAACATTTAGTAATTGTTTATATGTTCTTTTTTGTCTCATCAAGTGAAGTATTTTGTTGGATGATGATTCATGCAGGGCTTTTCTAGGAAGTATAAGTGACTTCTGTGCGCACCATGCAAAGTGTCCAGTACTAATAGTGAAGCCTCCCGACAAGTAGCTACAAATGTTAGCTGCATTTGATCCCCAATGAACGCTTGATGGTACGTCTAACGTGTGCTTTTGTTCTTATTGTTAATTATGCCGTTTTCATTTGGAGAAAATACCGAATAAAGTGAGAGTTCTCAATGAGGGGTTGGGTAATGCATAGATTCGAATCGTTTAGCTCGAGTACTTTGAAGAAGTTGGAGATCAAAGTTATACCAATTCTCAAACAACTTATTTGCAACAGGTATGCTTTTAATAAGAGCCCACTTTTGGTTTCAGCTATGGTGGATGAGGGCTTTTGTTGTTTGCTTAAGATGTTAGTCCCATCTAGCATGTATTATATGGGCTCAAAGCCCAAACACGGGTTCTCACCCTTTATGCTATGAGCCCATGACTTTTTGGGAACGGTTTGTGATGCTAGTGATTAATAATTATATCCTTATCCTTATAAGTTACAAGTTATAACATGTTTTGTTATATTATTTTGCACGAAGAAAGTTAGTTTATGTCTTGTCATTATGTATTTGTTGCTCGATTTGTCTAGTCGTACATTCATTAATCATTTGACGCATTATAGTTATGAACCGTCGAAATGTACTGGAACTTGAATTATAAATATTTTAGTCGAGAAGTCGAACACTTATTTTAATCGTACAATAACTTATTTGTTTATTGGAAAATGCAAATGAAAAGGGAAAGAAGGTGCTTTTTTATATTTATCAACTTATTGTATAAATTTGCAACTTTTGTAAAATACGGTAATCGTAAGTACGTATTGTTGCAACGATAATTATGAAATGAGGTGTCGATTTTCATGAAATTTATGTCGATGAAACATAGCCTAGATTTAAAAAGCTTGGATATAAAGAGAATGCCTTTTGATCACCTTGAATTGAACATAAAGCTATCTTTTTCGATCTTTACTTTGCATTATTGTTCTTGACATCACGCATTTTGGTTTGCATGATTGTGTGCATCTTCACCAAATAAGATTAAGATATAACTATTATTACAAAAACCAGAAATTTAGACATTTAATTGTAAGTAAACTAGTTATATGAGATTATTAAAAGTTCAAAACACGCTACACACTTTATTAAATAAGTACTTTTAATACATAATCATGACTAGAAATCTGCGATTTCGAAAGTATTAGTTTGTTTTATTTTTTATAAGTCGACTGAATTGGGTGCAAATGGGTTCATGTAGAAAGTATTTTGTGTGACAACATTATCACGATAACAAATTACGGTAAAAAGATTATTTGTTACATGTGCTACTTAGAAGCACTTATCTAAGGTGTTACCAATACACACGAATTAAATAAGACTTATAGTTTCAACCAAAGAGTTAACCCTTAAAACGGTGAAAAAACACATTTAAATTGGTGAATAGTCCCCTCTTTACAGGGGCTCTCTTGGGGCGCTGTTAAAATAACTTATTTTAACAGTCGTCAAAATACTGCCCTAAAGTAACTAAAGTAAGACGGTAATACTTATTTTAAAGGCGGTTTACCGTGGCCGTTCGCTCGAGATTTGGAGTTATTTTAAGGCGGAGCATTTGTGAAATATAAAGCGGTGATGTTTAATTGTTTGGCGCCAGTTTCTTTTATGTAAGGGGGCTAAAAAGAACCACCTTTATAAATTAGTATTTAAATAATAGATAAAATAAAAAGTATAATACAAGTAATATATGAGGCGGTTTAATAATATTTATACTTTAATAATACTTATATTAAAATATTCTTAAAATGTAGTAGTGATTTGTTTATAGGACAGCATCCGATCGGAAGACAGACCCACTCACCGGTAAATAGCGCAATACTTCTTCGTGAATCTTAGCTATTTGAATATGCGTGGATAGCTCGGAGCTCGGATACGCTACTAACAAATATAAAACGGGTATGTATTAGTAAATCTTTGTTAAGTTTGAATCGTGGAATCTATAACAAAGTCTAACAAATATCTTTTGTTTTGCTTCTATGTAACAAACTTTGTTTGTTAATTACTAATGCCTAAACGACATTTGTTTAAGGTGAATGCTTGACCGACTATATATACACTTTAATTTTACTTGTACAATACAAATACAAATTAACTATGAATATACATACAAAAACTTGTGAAATGTTGTGGATATAAGATCTACCTTAATTTAGAAAGGTAGATTAGGTGAAAGGAAAGTAGTGTGTCAACTTTTATAAAAAATTTAAAAGCTTAGATGATATAAAGGGGTTATTGGACCATACTTCTTTTTATTGGTGATAAGAAAAAAGAAAAAAGAAAAAAATAAGTTTTCTTTATAGTTCATATAGTTCATATAGTTCATTTATGCATACGTTATCAATAAGTGTTCATCAAATTTACAATGTCGAGTTTACACGGAATTTACATGGAATTTGATGAATAAGAACTTTGGTGTAACGGTGTAAGAGGAGCCCTTTAATTAAGAGGTTGAGGTTTAAATTTCACTTGAGGCAGTGAGTTGTAAATATTCATGTGTGTTAGATTGTAAGTTTGTCGTTCTAAAAAAATAAAAATTTTGAGGGGCATGTAAGTATTTAATTTCACAAATAATTTAATAGAATACTCAATCATTGATTAAAGAGTAAATCATGAATGGTTCATACGGATTTAAAAAAAGTCCATCGACTTCAATTTTTTTTTTTTTTTTTTGCGTTATCAGTTTAAAAAGTGCACTTTCGTCTCGTAAATGGTTTTTGCGTCACTTGAAATGACTAAAATACCTCTAATCCATTTTTTTCATTATTTTTTGAGAAAATAATAATGAAGAGATTAGAGGTATTTTGGTCGTTTCAAGTGGCACATAGACCATCTACGAGATAAAAGTGAACCTTTTGGACTAATAGTGTGAAAAAACAAGTTGAAAGACAATTTTCGTAAATTCGTGTAAATCACGTATACTATTCATGAAATTTAGTAATGTTGATACCCTTGTATTGAACATCAAATTTTGTTAACTCATAAGTATAAGTTATCGATTTTGAATGACATTTTAATTTTGAATAAAAAAAAGTTATACTCCAATTTACAGTAGCTATAAAATTATATTTTATTTGTTTTTATTTTGTATAAAATGTAGATAGATAAATTAGGTGGAGGATCAGAGAACATGTCTCAAATGAGAGGCAATAGGGACATGGCTAAATTTGTAGGTGTAAAATGCATTAGTGTGTTAAAATGCAGTTAAATTTATATGTGTAAATAGCAGTGATGCTAAAATGTAGTATGTTAAAATGCATGTGTTAGTAAGATGCAGTGAATCTGAACGATAAATTTGTTCTTAAAATGCAGTAAATTTAGTTTGCCTTTTCTTGTCCCTCATTTGAGGCAATTCCCTCGAATCGTACTTGATAGATTATGTCCATTTAAGGCAATATGTCACAATTATTGTTAAAACGTTTTTCGTTGTTGTTTCTAACAAAAATATCATTCGAATTTTGTAACTAATGTCATATATATAGATATAGAATAGACGTTATCAATTTGTTTTGGTCATGTTAGTTGGCCGAAAGTTTTTCCAATCCAAAGTTATAAAAAGGAAATATTCAACACATGCTTTTATCTATAATCAAAGTTTATGTATTACAAAAACGTTATTTGTGACTTTTGTACAATAATTTTATAATAGGGGGCAGCTTCCTTATGGAAGGAAGAGAGGGCAGAGCATCCTAACCCTTCATTTTCCTCATTTACGGTTCAAATTGTCTAGAAGAGCGTGGAGTTTATTTGATATTTAGCTCAAACTCGTTGTACTTCGGCACCGTTCACCGTGACGTTTACGACGACATCAATATCTACCGGGACTGTAGCGGAGTATGCAAAAGGAGACAATCGATTATACATTTTTATTGCATTTTATTTTCTGATTAGTCATCACTAGTGAATCTTCATTTTTATTGCATTTTTCAGATTTGTTACTGCATATTATGTTTGATGTTTTGTTTATTGATACTACATTTTATGTTTTATTTGATACCGCATTTTATTTTATGTTTAGTCATTACTACTGGATCTTCATTTTTACTGCATTTTATATATTTTTTTACTGCATGTTATGTTTGATATGTTATTATTGTTACTGCATTTTACGTTTTATTCGCTACTGCATTTTATTTTATGTTTAGGCATCACTAGTGGATTTTCATTTTTACTGCATTTTATATTTTTTTTACTGCATGTTATGTTTGATATGTTATTATTGTTACTGCATTTTACGTTTTATTCGCTACTGCATTTTATTTTATGTTTAGGCATCACTAGTGGATCTTAGTCTTTACTGCATTTTATATATTTGTTTTACTGCATTATGTTTGATATGTTGTTATTGTTACTGGATTTTATGTTTTGTTCGCTACTGCATTTTGTATTTTTATGTTATGAGCATTTTATCATCTTTTTAGTTCATTTTAACTTTGTTTACTTCATTTTATATTTGTTGTGTTGTAATTTTTTATTTGTTACTGGATGTTTTATCTTGTCTGCATTTTTTTTTAGTATTACCAAAGAAAAAGATTTGAAAAAAAAATTAAGAAAAAAGTTTATATAAAAAAAAGGAAATTAAATCGCCGAAATCCGGCAGCGACTGGTGGTGGCCGGCAGTAGGTGGCACGAAGTCGGAGCTGGTGGTGGGTGGTGGAGGTGAGTCACTGTAAATGTAGAAATTGTAGGAAAGAAAAGACAATATAAATAAAGTAGAGGGATGAAAAAAGAGAACTGAGATGACACATGACAATTTTTGATTAGTCACAAAATATGTCATCTCTTCTTTCCATATGGGATCTGCTCTCCAGAACCTCACTTTAATTTTATATATCCTTAATCAAACGAAAAACATAAAGGAATTAATAAATCACATAATTAGTTAGACTTGATATCAAGTGAAGGAGATATCTTAGGAGTAGCTAACATCTTGTGATCTTTGATGTTGTTAGGCTTAAATGAAGGACCCTCGTGGAAATGTCGAACTTGATAGACTTGAATCATAAATATGTTAGGTAAGGTGGTGTGATTAATAATTTCTTTGTTTTGTGCATATTATTATTGGCTTATAAGGTGGTGTGATTTGTTACGGTGATGATCGATCCTAACAAGCGGTATGAAAGCGGGGACGATCCCGATAACAAAAGATAAAACATTTACTCTTAACAACACTCAATATCACTCAATATTTGTTCTGCTATATATGTTTTCATCAACTAAAAGTAATTCTTTTTTTCCTAGAGATAACCCAACTTTATATCAGGCAAATACTACAACAGTATAACATCCACTGGGAGCCCACCAATTTTCTATATATACATATGGTACCCCTTACATTTTTCTCTACACTAAAACAAAAGTCACATAAGTGTTCATTTTGAATTTACAAAGATACAAAGATATGGAGACAACAAACGGAAGTGTCAAGACCACGGTGCCATCAGTCGAGAAAGATACGAACACTATGGAAAACGGGGAAGAGACTACTGAGGACAAGACCATAATGAAAATATGGATCGCAGTGGACGAGAGCGATGGGAGCTTTTATGCTCTCAAATGGGCACTTCAACATCTTTTCCTCCAATGGCATGCCACAATGACCGATAAGGAGCCTCCTTTCACGGTCACTGTGGTTCACGTCCAACCTCCTTTTCAACCGACTTATACTGCCCTCCCTACTGGTCCCCGTAAGTCGTCGAGCTAGATTTACATACCTTACGATAAACTACGATTACACTCTATCTATTCTTCTGCAGTTTTGTTAGTACATTTACAACTACGCCATAAATAACATTTTCAATTTTCAACAGTTCTATTTGCAACATCTGGGATGAGAGAATCGGTTGCCAAAGCTGAGGAAGAAAGTGGTGCTAAAATCCTTGCTCGCTCTCAAGAATTATGCGACCAACATAAGGTTGTTCGTGTTTCTGTCCTAACTCATTTCCGATCATTATTGTCTAGCATCTTAATTCGATGATAAGTTCTGTAGTTTCAATTATATGAACATATCCAAAAGTTTTTTATATTTTTCAACAGATAAAAGCAGAGTATTTGGTGTTAAAGGGCAACCCAAAGGAAATACTGGTTGAAGCTGTAGAGCAAATGGATGTTGATCTTCTTGTTGTTGGCAGCAGAGGTCTTGGCCAGATTAAGAGGTATTCTAAATCATATCAAAAAGTTTGATTATCAGCTTAAAGAATACTTAAAGTTACCAATCAATTTTGCAATTAAATGTCATAATAAGTGATATATGGTGTATTTGCAGGGCTGTACTTGGAAGCATTAGCGATTACTGTGCACATCATGCGAAATGTCCAGTTCTCATAGTTCGTCCTCCCAAGGGATCACAAAACTAAGTTCTCAATGTTTGTTTCCAACAAGTCGTTTAAGTATGATTGGTGTTCATCGTGTTTGTTATAATTATATGATGTAAACCACATATAGTGTTGTGGTAGTAAATGTATGCTTTTGAAATCATGTTGTCGGGTCATGTATCTTCTGAACGAGTTGATGTTCGAGTCTTTGAATTATAATATATGTAAATTATTCGTAGTATGACTTATCTCTTAGAAAGCATGACACTAATTCTGATGATTTACTCTAAACGCTGGGTGTATTGCTTTCATAACTCCGGCACAGTTTAAGTTTGCCAAAATCTTACATAGTTCAAATACTAAGATTTGACTTGGTTGGTACTAAAAAATCACAAACAGAACCATTATGTTCGAAATTCATCAAGCGAGAATTCAAGCAGTCTATTTCTCAACCAAATCAAACCGACTGCTTTGGCTCAGTTTCGATGTTTTGGCATTCCACATGTGGCATTTTGCCTATTTACTTGTAAATGAGTACAGGTTATTGAAAGCTGCCAAAACCTACTTTTAATTCATTAAACATCCCAAATCATTTTGTTAAACATATCAAATTATGGTTTAAAATATTAAAAAATTTGTAAATATATGACATACTAATTATTAATAGATATTATATTATGGACAAAAATTGTTTCGGCGAAACCAACCCAACCCAACCCATACCAATTATGTTACCCTTGTTGACCTGTGTCCCAACCATATGACAAGCCCGTATTGACACCTCTAAAGTAACCAGAAACGAGAAAAGAATACAGTTGGGAAGTCTTGGTGATTACCATTATTGAAGGCCAGAGGCCAACCCGAGACTGTTCCTGTAAATTTAAATGTCTATAAAAACGGATATGTAAAATTTCAACAACTCATATACAACTACTTTAAGTACACGAAAGGTACGGTTTTTGATTTATAACACTACTTAATCATAAACACGATAAGTTCACTGTTTCGTTGTTCAGGTGTTGCTGTATACAATCATCTACATGAAAACTAAAGATATGAAAGAAGATACAGTTAGAAAATTGACTGGACATACAGGCAGATACCCGCAAGTATGGGCCCTTCCTGAGATGCATATGCTTGTCATATTAGCATGTACTCATCAACAACCAGCCTGTACAAGTTACCCCTGCACATAGCCAACAAAGTTTATTTACAGGTTTCTGTTTTTCCCACACTGACACTATAATATAGCTAGAGGTGCACAAGACCTGGTCTTAACCAAGCCTGGTCCCAGCCAATGAAAGGTCGAGTCCTGAATGGGCTGGTTCAAGTTTTAAAAATTACGATCTTTTTAGCAATTCAGTATTTTTCTGGCTGAGCCCAAGACTGATATGGATTTCTAAATAGCTCTTACATACTTACTTGTTGGGTCATGAGTATTTCAACAGCTACATTCAAATCACCATCTGCAGCTGCTATCGCAACTTCCACCTGTGTCTGAAATAAGCCCAAAGCATTTTTCAAGAAACAGGGCAAGGGAAAGAGGGAGGAGATACATCACTAAAAGATGAAGGAGTATCTGTTTAAATGGATCATCGTTTAACCTTATCAAAACCCATTGCTAGAAGCTTTTGAATCTCTTCTTCAGATGGAATAGTCCCCTTCATTAAAATAAAGTAAATCAAGCTTTAAAATATGTATAATATATCTACCCTTTCTAATAATAACTTAGATCAGCTACAATTATGCAGTAGCTTTCACATTCTGAGATCAAAGATAGGATATAAACCTGACCGACTGGGGCGCCCATAGTTGCTGCTCTTGTGGTTTCTACCCCTGATTGCCTATAGCACAAACACACAACAAAGATAATTCAACCAACTTTAAATATGATTAAAATAATTAAACGTTTTGCTCCTTTTTGGTGCCTTAGATCAGCATCCAAGTATCCAACGAAAAACATGTAGATAAGCAGAATAGGCATGAATACCAATTTCCCTTTATTGTAATAAATGGGTTGATTTGACCATTTGGGTTGCACTTTACTTCTAATATCGCAAATGGGTAAACTAAAAAGATAACTGAAGAAAAAATGGGTCAGGAATTGGATCATACAGCCTCTTAAATCATCTTGTTCAAAGAAATTGAATCATAATTGTGATAATATAGTATTTGTCTACATATATTTTAGTCATAGATATAAAAAACTTTTGCACCTTTGTGAGTCAACTCGACCAAACCCATTCGGTAAACAATGACATATTTTGACCTATTGCCTTATCCACCCATGTTTTCATCTCTAACATAACCAACAAGTGAATTACAATCACAATAGAATTGTGTCACTCACTGTGATACCTTCTATTGTTTCTCTGCTGTCCTGCACCTATTGCTTCCTGACTTGAAGGGTGGACAGGGCTGTTGCCACTTTCCAAGAGTCTAGCCTGTAGGCTCGAGTCAGAATTGTTAGCCGAGACCGTTTCTGTTTGAGTAGCACCAAGTGTTCTTCCTCGTCCGGGGAACCTGCTATTTTCTTCTGTTGACTGCATAAAGTAAAGAACAACAGATATATCTATATCAAACTTGTATTAGCAAGTTTATGGTTTATAATTACTCTATTTAATTTTTACCAATAACTTGTACGATCTGATATGGTAATCAAGCTTCCTAAACAAAATTTATATGCATATCGATTTTGAGATTTGAAGTACAAATGATACTTGTTTTCAGAGAAACGATATGCGGAAAATACAACATCCCTCAACTGACAGCGTACCTGGGGAGGCACTTCTCTCCGTGGCATCCATGAAGACAAATTTGTCCACAAATTCCCAGAAAGCGTTTCACTGACAAATTTACATACATTAGAGAGATAATATGGCAAATGAACACTATATTGAGAGATAGAGGACAACTACCTGGATGATGTATTACGCGTAGAATATGTAGGGATGTATCCAGAAGGATCCCCACCAGTGCACATTATATATTTTGGTCTACGCACAAAAGTTGACTGCAAAACACATAAAATGGAACACAAATATCAGCGCGCTTAAGGTATCAGAGAGGCTGTATTTGGAGATAGGGCATTCACATATACGGATTTGTTTATCTACTCTATCTTAACTCATAAGACTAATATTCTTTCTAATGTTAGTTAATAAATCTATAAGTGATGTTAATTGAATGTTAACTGTTTCTGCTATAAATGCAATGTTAATTAGATATCAATGTTGAATATAATATATTTTCTTAACTGAATGTCCAAAATTATTTTAAATTTATGTCACCAAATTCTATAAATGTTTTTTGATGTTAAGAATGTTATGATAGTTAATCGTGTGCGAGTATAACTTCGTATAAACGTATTTGGTAAGTCATAATCCTCATTGTGAGGAGGTGTGGAGATGGGTGCAATTAGACTAAATTAGATATGAAGGTGGTAAAGGGAGCATATAGCCACTTTCATAATATTCGTTCAATATTTTTGTCAAAGATTTCATTACATAAATGAATCAATTCCGTATTGCAGAACCCCCAATGTACCTTCCAAAAGTTGACAAAACAGAAAACTTGTGTTATTAAATTGAAGATCAAAATGATCCCGAGTGATACTTACAAGCCAAGGAGACGATTCTATGCCAGAGTAGAAAGAGCTCCCCGGTATTATAAAGTTGAATAAACCATAAGTGTCTGAAATCAAGAAATGTGGCGTAAGAACAAAAAGAGACGGAACACTGATGACTATGAAGAGAGAAAAAAAATCATACATGCAAATCCGGACAAAATCCCACATAAATGTCCAAGCAATGATATGTTTGTCATAAGAAGTTGGAACGCCACCAGTAATATCCATGGATACCTGAAACATGTTGCGATCACGAAGTGCATAAATACTGCAAAAAAATGAAATCACATGAAATTTAAGCGATAACATATACAAGTACTTACAATTTAGCGGGTACATTAAAAAGTCCAAAGACACTGCAAAAAAAAACAAATAGATCAGTAACAAAAATCTCGATCTCTAGGCAAATTTTACAGAAACCAACCTTCTAGATTGGACTCCACTTAAGCCCGTCTCTATAACGATCATAGAAAAGAGAACACCAGAGAATCCGATCGCACACTCGTCCATAAAATAGTAATATGAGTAAACCGGGTTGTATGCAGCTATTAATGTAATTAGAAGATGAAATATAGCACTGCTTGTAGCCAACAAAACAATCATATACAACAAACGGATCGAACCCATAACTCTTTCCAGCTCTGATCCTAAAGGAACAAGAGCCAACATATTGAATACGAGATGAAGAATTGAACCATGAAACAATATGGACGTGAAGACCCTGTAAACTGCACACGCATACAAAAAAAACAAAATAAATATATAAATATATAAATATATATTGGATCATGCATATGATATTGCAAGTGGTGAGTATGAAATTTAGAAATTGATACATACCTTGAAACTTTGAAATAACAGCAGAGGGTAAGAAACATACTTCCAAAAATGAGTCATACCCCACCAAAAGACAAACCAAGTAAATAGCCGCACAAACTGCAACCACCGTAGAAGTAAGAAATGGTATGCCTTCCCACCATTGCTTAAATCTTGTAGGCAATCCTGCCTGTTTACACCATAACTTAATTTAGTAGTACCAAATATAACACCAAATCAAATTTCATTATATCTAAAATGAAATCATTCTACACCTGAATCACATAAACGTCTTCGTCATTACATATACCTCTATTAAATTTATTCATTTCCCCTTTATCTAAATATTGCCCCCTTATCGGAATATTATCGAATGATGAAATCTCCGATCAGTGATTTTGTATTACACAGAACGATACTAATCTATACTTTATATTATTATATAAAGCATATTCTCAACCTAACTCCGGTCTCAAACTTAAGTATCCAAACCTGCCACAATATAATTAACACCCACATTCCACACAAAGAGACACACTACACACCACGAAAAAACACACAAGCACACACACACACACACATTTCTGTCTTTGTCCTCTCAAATCTCACCGCTAGCCAATTCTGCCAACACCAGAAACAGACCCAACCCGCCAGAAAATCTGGAAAACACAAAAAATTGCCACAAATTCTAGTAACAGAAGATACATACAAACCCTAGAGACCCTAAGGCCTGCATATACAAACAATAAACCCTAACTAATTACTCCATTGAAAATTGTATACCAAACATAGATTAATGCCAAGCTTTAAATTTAATTAACACAGTATACTAATCACATCGATTAAACCTAAAAATGATTACAAGATAACATCCAACCTCTCATAAATTATCTTCGCATTTAAAGTTTGTGATACGGCCACTTCAAAAACCCTACTACATGTTCCTAATTTAAAATTCTTATCAAATTAAGGATAAATCAGTTATTACCTACTTTATATACTTGCAATTGTTGCTGTGTACCAGATGGAACATGAATTATACACATACACAATTGGAAATCTGATTATATAATAACTATTACTAACTGAAGCAAAGGTAAATAAATGAATACAGGTTGTTTGATGATTTACCTCGGTTACAATGTTTGATCTCATTGTTTCGGTGTATTTTGCTTTGATGAAATTGGTAGTGTGTTTTGAACGTTACAATCACCGGTTGATATTTTTGTTCTCCGATCCCGGTGTGATGATACAAACGGATGTTTGCAAGTAAATGTTTTGGGCTTGTTTTGTACTATGGCCCATTTAACACGCTGAATAAAAGTGTTTGGGCCTTTTGGGCCCAAAAAGAGTAGAGATCTGAGACTGACAAAAAGTGTTTTGGTTTTTTAAGCCCAAAGAGCATGATAATGTATCCTTTATTCACCCTGATTTTAGGCATTATGTCACGTGCCATTCTATTTATCCTTTTGTGTCACTAGTCCTATGAATTTATTTTCATTTATAGTCTAGTCTCTTAACTTGATCCATCAAGTTGTGGCTTGTGTTTGTATTAAATCTCATGTAATGTTCACACACGCACTCGTGAATCGAAGTCTCAAATTTGTATTTTGATGGATCCCGCCTCAAGTTGCTATTGAACCCAACTTTGAAACTCGTTTCACTCTTTTATCTCTGCTATGAATGACTCATTTCTAAAGTTATTAGTGATGCTAAGAACTTACAACATGAGTACAAGACCACGTGTCCCTTTCCTTCATACACATCCTCTTTGTATTGGCAGTCATCACTTAAAAACTTGTTAATTGGACGCTCACGTGTTTAAGGTCAATAGAACACAAAAGACCGTCTAAGATGATTTTTTTTTTTTGCTTTTTACATGTTGATAACTTATGTACTTTCTAATGTTAGTATCTTATCACCTTTTACTTTCTTATAGATTTGTACCACTTCCTCTATAAGGATAACGAGTAACTCAATTTGAACATTTTCAATGTCAAAATCCTACCTAACTATACCCTTACCCACATTATATACGTAAATGTAACCCGTGCATCAGTCAAAATAATGAATCGTCATCATCGTCAATAATAATAAATGATTTTTTTTTTAATTAAGACTAGTACTAGTACTAGTATAGTATACTTTCAAGTTTCAACAAAGGGAAATTATTTTTGAATAGAAATTTTGAAGTGCCACAAATGTAATAATTTGTTTAAAAAGGGTATAGCATGTTACTCATTTAAACATAGGGACTGCTTGTGCAAATATTCTAAACCACCGTTCAAGCACAGAAACAACTCGACTTCAGCAAACCCTAGAACAATGGAGGAAATGAGAGACCAAAACACCGGCGCCGCTGCCGGCGACGACGAAATTCCCGTGCTAAGTGCTCACGCTCTAGAAGCTCTCAGAGAGTTCCTATCCGAACAGAACCGTTCAGTCACCGACGAAAACGACGGAGCAGCGGCAGCAGAGGATGAAAAAGAGGTAAAATTAGTAACGGAAAACTGGAATCTTAGTCAGTTCTGGTACGACCGTGAAACTGCGGAGACGGTGGCGCGTGAAGTTCATGCGCTATATACTTCCATGGATTCTACACCCTCCGTTGCTTGCATTGCCTGCCCTACCCTCTACGCTTATCTCAAGGTACCTTCGTATGCTCACACATAGTGTATGTTTAGATTATATAATATGTTACAGTCTAAGGACAATTGTAATTCTGAATTTGTAATTTGTATGTTTATGTTTATTTGGTTTTCAGAAAATGCATCATGATTTGCCTGTGCAACTGTTGGAATATGATAAGCGATTCGAGCAATACGGGAGTGAATTCACTTTCTATGACTATAATGAACCGTTAGAGCTACCGTCCTCTATGAAGCATTATTTCCGTATTATTATTGCAGATCCTCCTTACCTGGTAATTGTTACTCATACTATGTGCTGATACTAATTACAATTACTAAAACACTTTGCTTGTACCTTAATCTATAGCAGTGGTCTAGAATTTAGAACTCTACTTTTCAAGAACATTTAAAGGAGATAAATGATTATTTGAGTTGTTGTTGGAAGTTGTGTGGTAATGGTCCCTTAGATGTTCATCTTATTTCGGCTCTTCTGTTAGGTGAACTAAAGATGGTTAACTAGGAAATGCAGATAAACAGGCATAAGACTAAACGGCTGGCTTAGTGAACACAGGTGTGATTTGTGTACTAAAGTACCACATATTACGTCAATATGTAACCTTGGTGACTAATTGATGTAATCTATATAAAGAGCTCTGTTGCTAATACTGATTCTTGTACTTTCGTGAAACTTCAAGAAGTTAGTAAAATGGAGAGAATGATGTAGAATTCTGGAAAAGCATATAAATTACTTAATGGTACACGTAGGAAAGTTAAGTATCCTATGTCTATAAGTGATTAAGTGGGCATCGTCATTTTAAGAAGGATGATATATGGTCATGATTTTGTCGCATATAATTTCTTATGTTGCATATCTAAGGTATACCCGGATTCTCTTAGTCAACCTTAACAGCGTTCTAGATGGGTTAAGTGAAGGCTACCATATGCTCACTTAAATGGGTTCATTTTATAAGATTTGGATCTTCACTGAGTAATAGTCTAATAGAGTATTTTATATCTTGCTTGAGTTAGTTTGTGGATTTAAGGCTCGCGACATGTTAACAATGAGATCGTGTTAGTATAAAACATACTTATGTCATTATTTTTTGTGGTATTTATATGAACAAACACACAAGCTCGTTAAGCCTCAAGGCTTTTTGCATGTTATCACATATGTCTCTGGGCCAAAGAAGGTCGATCAAGGGAAATCACCAAGTGTAAGATGCAGGGGTGTGATGGGGGCATAATGACATATATAATGACGACTTCTATGTTGCTTAAGTAATTTGTATGTTTGGTCTTTTATTTTTGTAATAGTTTCTGTGGTGATATGACATCCAAGTTATGGACCGAAAAAGAAAGCTAAACATCCTCCTTATATCAGAGCTACTATGTGAACACATTTCATCAAAGTTTTTCTATCTATTTAAGCATCTTGCTTAAGAAATTGGAAGTTTAAAAAATATAATTCCAAGTCAGATGTCTTCTATCTTTATGCATAATTTTCTTTCATTGTTTTCCCCTTTTTGCATTCAAGTGAGTTCAATTTTGCTGGTACTTATGATGGGCAGAGCCAGGAGTGCTTGGAAAAAGTCTCTGAAACTGTTAGCTTTCTTAAGCAGCCTGGAGAATCATATTTACTTTTACTCACAGGTCAGACTATTTTCTTTCTTAACTTACTTTCTCATTTATGCTTCCTTTTTACCCCTTGGGCGAAACAAATATACTATATTGTGTCGCTTAAAGGTGGCACTATGGGTTAAAATGGGAAATACTTTGTTCCGTTCAATACACCATCAAGCATAGTTGTCTCCACTTTTTTTTATTATTGTTCTTTAATGAATGAATTGTTACAATAATTATATATAATATATAATTGTGAATAACGTGATTTATACAGTCTGGGCGACTTTCAACAGTTCGACATGCTTCACGATCAGTTAATATTTTTTATATTATCCATTTGACCATAATCAACTATGTATAAATAAATGGGCCAATAACCCATCTTTAGTTGCTCATATATGTACTCTATATTACTCCATGCCTCCATAAGTTCCTAAACTCGATCTATATTCGTGTATGAGACGGTGCAGTTTGACTGGGGCATTTTGGGCCTTTTAGAAGCCGATCATCGAGGTAGATTATCATTTTTAGCACACTGTAAACATGATCAATGCAGAAGAATAGTCGATAATCTTGTTTTGTTATCTGTTTACAGTGTCATGTCGTATACTTAAAGGATTGTGTATTTGTTCAGGTGCAGTGCAGCATGATAGAGCAGCACAACTCCTAGGCTTGCGCCCATGTGGATTCCGCCCACAGCACTCTAGCAAGCTTGGAAATGAGTTCCGACTATTCACAAACTATGACCCAGGGTTGAGATTAGGGGGATGGGAGCAAGAGGAGTAGTAACATCTCGGTTTTCTAAATGGATTCAGTTACTAGTCAGGTGAAGTTTTGAGAAAGTTGCAGTTTTGTTGCCCATTCGTGAGCCAAGGCTAGCTTCAGTGTGGTGTTTTTTTAGCCTGAGGTTTATATTGGTGCAGCTCACGCGCAACGTGTCTGTTTAGGTGGTTTTGTAACTTGTATTTCATAGCAACACAAACAGTAGTAGCTCTGGAGGAAGTTACCTATATATTATACTAGTATTTGTTTATTAACATTTATTACAAGATATTAGAGATGGTGGTTTTGATTATTTAGTTTATCAACACCGAAACTTCTATATTTTTAATTGAGTTGGCATTTAGCCAAAACGAAAACTCATGCTTTCGAAAACCAGGGCATGCATTTTGTAAAGAGACCATTTCACATATAAAAACCAGCAAAATAACACATCTTTAAAAACACTATTTATCTGTCAACTAACTTCTGTACAAATACGTTGATGATTTACACTATTTGATTTTTATGACGATGATCGTTACCCTGCATTAGCTTGTAGTTTGTCAGTTCATGAAAATGGTTAACATCGTGAGGATCAGTAACATTGGGCTAACCATTTCTACGTTGACTAGGCATCAGGAGGACAACTGGACTACCACAGAGACACAGACATACCAAAAACCAGAAGTAACGTGATTCAAGATAATACTCCTATTACATTCATTATGTGAAATAGTATCAAAAGGTTACAAGTATGATCAAACAAAAGCAGACCACATTTAGATGTGTGATTACTGAAACATACACAAGATTTTAACCTCCGCTTATGGGAGGTATAATAGCTAACTCATCTCTGCTCTTAACGATTGCAGACTCAATCGTGTACTCCTCATTCAAAGCCAATACCATACAACTGCGCAACTCTTTCAAGCCCTGAAATTTTCCAACGAGTTTATCCAAACATTCGCCGGCAGTAGTACCAGGTGACACTTCCAGTTTCATATCACTCATTCCAGTCAAATCTCTAGCTCGAGCAAAGAACAACACCTTGATCTCAAAACATTCATTCCCACTTTCAGGTTGTGAAACATCTTTTCTAACATCCTCTATTTGTGATGAACCCATATGGCACAAGTCGCAACTGCACGCTAAATTGACTCAACCTTACAACAAATTCATATGCCAAACGTATAAATCAAGGGCAAATTCCAGAAAAAGGTAATGAAATTCCATAAAAGCTCTATGTATGTAAGCTCATTTGGCACATTAAAATGAGAGTAAGTTCAGTTTTGTCTACAAAAAGGATTGGTAGTTCAATTTCGTTTAAAACCAAGTGAAAATTCAATTCTATTAACAAAAAAGCAACATAAAAGAAGAAATTTGGTTAAATACACAAGTTTCTCATTTTGGTTGTGTTTGGCATAGGGGATTCTAGGGGATTGAGATTGTAGTTTTAATTATCCCAGCCCTTATACATTAGAAGTCCTGTTTGGTAACAGGAAAAGACAGGGGTTATTGAAAAAAAATCCCCTAGAATTCCCTTTTATAAAAGCTTTTTCAAGTAGATTCTAAAAGAATCCCCAGCCACAATCTCCGGCTCTAGCTAATTTGTTGCCAAACACATCGTTTATGTTACCTTTTTATCAGCAAAACTGAACTTACAATCCTAATAACGTGTGAATGAACATACGTTACCTACATCAAGCTTTTTAAAAAACTTTGGTTACCACTTTATGAAATTTGCCCTTAAGCTGCAACATAGTTAAACTTTGCCACCCATCTCTATGCACCAAATAAGTTATTCTAAAGGTTACTAATCGCGCGATTCGTTAAGAAATTATAAGCATGTTGTGCATCGTTTGGGTAACGAAATATTAGTTTGTATGTTTCAGTATCAAGATGAAACTAGACCTTTAAAGATTTGAACTTTGTAAACCCTAAATTGTTCTATTTTGTAATTACTCAAAATATAATTAGTAATAATTAACGTAATAAATCAAAAACTAATTATAATTACAACATAAACCTAATTTAAGAAATTATAGCTATGAAAACACAAATAACAAATTAAAAACTAACAATTATTTGCACCTGGTGTTGAGGGAACTAAACTGATCAGTAGGATCGACGTGAATTGCAGTTAGGGTTTTAAATTGAAAATAATTGAAGTGTTTGGGGTGATGATTGAAGTGTTTCAATCATCAACTAACAATGGGACGATTGGTGAGGTTGTTTGACCTCAAAACGGAATGGATATGTTTGAATTGAAACGATGGATCGGGATCCGAATTAATTTACCCGAAACGTTTTTAAAACTTTTTTGTTAAAAAAAAAATTAAAAACAAAAAAGAGGAAAATAAAAAAGATTCCATTGCCGGGAATCGAACCCGGGTCTCCTGGGTGAAAGCCAGATATCCTAACCGCTGGACGACAATGGAATATTTGAAATATGTTTTTATTTACAAAATATAACTGCAAAGTAACATTTAATGGGTGTGAAAATTACCACTCTTTTAACTTATGGTTTTACGTTTAACCCAAAAATCAAAGTCGACTTGTAGTCAAACTATATCTGCAAATCTAAACATAATGATTTCAGGATGGCTACGGAATCAGTATTTGTTAGGGTTTATTTAAGTGTTTCACTAGTTTGTTTTAGGGTTTAGAGATATTGGCCAACAAATATGCATATAGCTCGTGATGGTGGAGGTTGCCGGCGAAGATGATGGTGATTGGGTGACGTGGCGGTGATTTAAGGTGTTGGTGACTTGGGACGGACAGTAATGTTAACCTGTTAAGTGTTTAAGATGTAATATAAAAAGAACTAGCAATGTGTCCGTGCGTAGTGAGATAACAAATATATCTTGAGAAAATTACCTATATGGTCTAATTTAGTCTCCAATGTCAACATATGGACAAAATCTACAATAATATCCATTTTGGTCAAGGATCTCGCTCCATTACATCAACTTGGAGCGAAATGTAGTGTAAAAAAATCCTTGTTAGTTCGCTCCAATTAAATACCTAACAATTCGCTCAAATTATTAAAAAATACACACGAATTCGCTCAAATGTTTAACAATTCTCTCAAATACCATTTATTAAAAAATACACATGAATTCGCTCAAATGACCAACATTTCGCTCCGATTATTACAAAACACACATGAATTCGCTCAAATGCCCAATAATTCGCTCACATGCACAACAATTCGCTCTAATTATTAAAAATACACATGAATTCGCTCAAATGACTAATAAGTTGCTCAAATTCCTCACGATTCACTCAAATGCCTAGGAATTCGCTCAAATGCTTAAAAATTCGCTCCAATTGGAAGAAAAAAAATACTACATTTCGCTCCAATTTTAAAAAAAAAATTACATTTCGCTCCAAGTGTGATGGAGCGAGATTCTTGACCAAAATGTATATTTTTTTTTCAAGATTTTATCCATATTTAGATATATGAGGTCAAATATGACAATATAGGTAATTTTCTCATATATCTTTGTCTATTCAACAACAACATCAGCAATACCCAATCTCGACAACAACGATCTATGGAGGAGGTAAGATCTTTTTTATGCAGTTTTTGGAGCTAATTATAACTTGTTTTGATGAAGCTATTTATATGATTTTCTACTACAATTTTTTATGCAATTAGAGAGTTTGTTACTAGGTCGTTCATGCTGCAATATTGATGTTAACATGTTGTATTCATTAGCGGAGACAAGGGGGCCTAAATGGTGCTTGGCCCCCCTCAGCTCGATCATGTATTATTAGTTCATCCGAAAATAGGACAGACTCCAGACTATTTTACCATCTGTCCCCGTCAGCCGTACATAAATCAATAAATACTCCTTTTACAAAACTCATTGAACCATCAAATCAATGGTAAAGAAAATGATCAAATATTCAATATGGATAGACACTTGTTGAAAAGCAATTCATTCAACACCGGTTTACTCGTCGATTGCGATTCCTCATATTTTGAACTATATTTCGTGCAGAAAATACATTCGATTGCGATTCCTCATATGTTGAACTATATTTCGTGCAGAAAATACATAAAGAGCACTAAATTGTTAAACTTCGATAAATCAACTGCAAAACAACAATTCTTATCAAAATTGCATTCAATCTCGATTTCCATCAACATGTTGGAAAAAAGCATTAAACCACAGTTTTGCAGATTTCGATCAGGAAAAATTGGAATATTGGGCTAGCTTAAACACCTTGATCTCACACAGAGAGACAATGTGAATTCCAATAGGGCAAGCAGAGTAAATGGCATATAGAGACAACTTACACAAGGCCACAATCGAAAGAAAGAAAAATTGTAAGGCTGTGTACGTATTAGGGTTTGAAATGCGTTTAACAACCAATATATAACAAATATATAAGGTCAAACAGAGTGAATGTGAATTCCAATAGACAATCAGAGTCAATGGCATATAAAGACAACTTACATAAGATCAACAATAAAAAGAAAGAAAGAATGCTCTCAATATACATAAGAATAAGGCATCAAATGTTTGGTAGATATCACATATATATGTTGTACTCCCAATTAAGATCCCACACTTAAAACTCTCAAAAGGTACAACGCAACTGCAAATCAAGAATCTTTTGTCATCCGATACAAGAAGTCTAATGGCGTTGATGTTCCAACTGCTAAGCTCCATTGCCACTTTTCCATGGCTTGAGCACACCAACGACAACAACTGCAATAATTATAAGCAGAATTATGATAGCGATGCACATCCATTTCCTCGAGTTCTTTTGTAGACTTTTTGCCTTGTAAAGCGCTTTGTTTCCGTCTTGCACATGGTCAACTGCACTCGATACCTATTCACACATTAAAAAGATGGTTAAAAAGAAATTATGGATCAAAACCTTTGTTTTTCCACCCAAAAGTTAGAACATTCAAGTTGACAAACAATAGGTCTGTCTGACTTTTGAGGTCAATGAAATTAAATTTTCAACTCTAGAATTCAGATGATTTTTGTTAAAAGAAATTGACAAATAGAAAAAAAAGTCGGGTGATAATTTTGCTGCAAATTTAATAGTTAAGCATTTTAAAAATATCGAGTTTTACCCAAGAAGTCAAAACTCAAAAGGTTACTCTTGTTATCTTAATGGATCACACACAGGAAATTCACCTTCTTTGGCAACTTTCTTTAATAATGTCCAGTTATTAAGAGGAACAATTCGTAACAAGTTATAGAAATTATTTCCAATTACCTGTGTTTCAATGTTGTCTAGCATTTCTCCTTGAGCATCTACCAATACAGCCATATCCATAAATATCTGCATGAGAAGTAGCAGCAATTAATTTCTGTGACATTGTTCCAACAATTAAAGAAAACCATCAAATGTTCATCAGTCTCGAAAGAACTGTAACTTCATATAGTTTCGCAAGTATTGGAATTGGGGCAAAAAACATATGAACATAAAATTCTAGAGAAAAAAGAAAATAATAAATAAAGTGCTCTCTCGAAGAGATATATCAAATGAGTACAAGCTTTCTTCTATCTATAAATACACATTTTCACATTGTCATCATTATGGAGAATTGATGATAGTGATATGACAATACACTATACAGGACTAGTATAAATTGCTACCACTAAAGGGTATTCAAGACATTTTGTTAATAGTTATATATTTCTACTACGAAAATGGTGGAAGGATCTTGAAATCTGTGGAATGTTTGATGTAGACACTTGAGCAGCAAGAAATTAAACTTGGACAGCAAGTAACAAATCTGTTCGAGGTTTTTAAATTAGGCTTTATTTAGTTATTATTTTTATTTATTAATTAGATATTTCAAGCTTTATTAGTTAGGGATTTAATTGTATTCTAGCTAGGACTTCTAGGTCTATAAATACAGACCCAAACTCTATCATCAAACGCCCCAAGTACTTTTATGCGTTTGATGAATCAAGTCTTGAAGCCATTCATCGATAAATTCGTGGTGGTTTACTTTGATGACATCCTTGTCTATAGCAAATCGGAGGATGATCACTTAGAACATCTACGACAAGTCCTTGAAGCGGTACGAGATCATCAGTTATACATCAACCTCAAGAAGTGTAGTTTTATGACCGACTTCTTGGGATTTGTCGTTAGTGCGGATGGCATCCGTGTGGATGATGAAAAGATCAAAGCAATACAAGATTGGCCTACACCACAAACGATTAGTGATGTTCGGAGTTCCCACGGGTTAGCCACATTCTATCATCGATTTATTCATGATTTTAGCACGATCATGGCTCCCATTACAGAATGCTTAAAGAAAGGATGTTTCCAGTGGGGTGATTCCGCTAATCAAAGTTTCTCTCTAACAAAAGAGAAGCTCACAACAGCCCCCATTCTAATCTTACCAAACTTTGAAACACCATTTGAATTGGAGATTGATGCTTCTATTGTCGGTGTTGGGGCTGTACCATCGCAAGAAAAACGACCAGTCGCATTTTTTAGCGAAAAGCTAAGTGATGCTCGGAGAAAATGGACCACGTACGAGCTTGAATTTTATGCGATAGTCAGAGCTATTAAACATTGGGAACAATACGTTTTCCAACGAGAATGTGTGCTTCAAACCGATCATCGGGCGTTGAAATATTTCAATAGTCAAAAGACTCTTAATCGAATGCATGCGCATTGGATAGAATATCTACAGCAATTTACTTTCGTGATCAAGCACACGGCGTTCAGAATAAAGTAGCAGATGTTTTGAGTCGACGCGCGATTTTACTTACCACTATGGTACCTAAAGTGATTGGCTTAGATATGTTAAAGGATCTTTATGCGTCAGATGATGACTTCGCAGAAATCTGACAACAACACACGAATGAGACTCCAAACGGCCTCTATCTTGTCCATGACGGGTTCTTATTTTTCAAGAATCGTTTATGTATTCCTTGAGGTTCACTAAGGGAGCACTTAATTCAAGAACTTCATGGAGGAGGTTTTGGTGGTCATTTGGGTCGAGACAACACTATTACTTTGGTTGAGGAACGATATCATTGGCCACAACTCAAGCGGGATGTACACAAATTTGTCAAAAAGTGTTATGCATGCCAAAGCAGTAAAGATCAGTCTCAAAACACCGGCTTGTATACTCCTCTGCCTATTCCCGAAGCACCATGGGAGGATATATCCATGGACTTTGTCTTAGGTTTACCAAGTACACAACGCACTTATGATTCTGTATTTATCGTGGTTGATCGATTCTCAAAAATGGCGCATTTTCTTCCTTGCAAGAAAACTTCTGACGCGTCTCATATTGCTGGTATATTCTTTAAAGAGATCATTCGCTTACATGGGGTTCCTAAGACGATTACTTCTGATAGAGACACTAAATTCTTCTCTCATTTTTGGCGTACTTTGTGGAGACTTTTTCAGACCGACTTGCAGTATAGTAGTTCCTTCCATCCTCAAACGGACGGTCAAACGGAAGTTGTGAACAAGACTATGGTTAACATCATTCGATGCTTATGTAGCAATCGCCCAAAACAATGGGATCGGTGTCTAGCACCGGCTGAATTTGCTTATAATAACATGGTTAACCGTTCCACGGGTAAGACATCATTCTCCATAGTGTATCAAAAGTCTCCAAGCCATACTTTAGATTTGGTCCCTTTACCCAAGATTCCTGGGTATAGCATTGATGTCGGGAACTTATCAAAGATGATTGAATCTGTTCAAACTGATGTCCGAGATAAACTGCAGCTTCTAATGCCAAATATAAATCCGACAAAGACAAACATCGCCGAGTCACAAAGTTTACGGAAGGTGATCTTGTTAAGGTGCATTTACGAAAAGAACGATTTCCAGTTGGTACGTACTAACGTACACTAAATTAAAGAAGAAGAAGCTTGGGCCACGTCGAATTCTGAAGAAAATCAATGACAATTCATATGTAGTTGATTTGCCCGAGGATCTAGCTATCTCGAACACGTTCAACGTTTTCGACTTGGTTGACTACCATTCTCCTGATGAACCTCTTCACTCTACCGAGAACTCGTGGGCGAGTCCTTTTCAAGCAGGGGAGAATGATGTAGACACTTGACCAGCAAGAAATTAAACTTGGACAGCAAGTAACAAATCTGTTGGAGGTTTTTAAATTAGGAAACATCTTTATTTAGTTATTATTTTTATTTATTAATTAGATATTTTAAGCTTAGTTAGGGATTTAATTGTATTCTAGCTAGGACTTCTAGGTCTATAAATACAGACTCAAACTCTGTCATTAGGCATTCTATTCTATTCAATAATAATCTGCGTTTTTATCTTCTTCCGTATTCGTGAAGTTTTAATCTTGGTGATTTGCGCTTTGCAATTAATTCCAGTTTGCAACGTGATTGTAAACGAATCCTTCCGTTGTCCTACTCCAATGTTGCTTGTCAATATCTACAACAAGAGTTTACTTGACGTTTCTAGATATTCAATTGTAGCCAAGTAATCTCGGGTATATATTTAAATAGTGGACAATGTATCCTTTCAGTCTTTCACTAACAATAGGCTTCTCATTATACATTACATAAGTTCCTTTATGCACCCTCTGAACATAAAATTGAAAAAATCTCACTTTTGGGAAGTCCAAAATTACAATATCCTATTTTTCCATTGGCACTGTACATAAAACGGAAAATATTTTTTTTAGTACATAACATCCCTTTCATTTTGTCACTAGTAAAGGTAGTTTAGACATTGTCTAAGAGATCATTTCAAACATTGCACAAGGGAAGAAAATTATTTGATAATCATCAATTACCACATGGCTGCTATTAAATATATAAATGAATTAAGATTCTGGTCACATGTGTGTGTGTGTCGCACCTGTTGCAGATCAAGAAGCTTCTTTTCTACTTCTCTTACGGCATCATGACGTTCTTGGATCTCCGCAAGGGTGTCGAGTACCTAGAGCAACACCAAATATACAAATAAGGCATCATCCCGAACAACTACAAAAAAAAAAAAAAGGAACTGGAAGAAACGAACCTGTCCTCGTCCCTGTTCTCGAATTGCTTTCTGAAAAATCTGTTCACTATCTCCTGTCTCTATGAGTTGATCAATTGTCTGCAGAAGTAACAAATAATTAAAAAAATGTACTTGTATACGTTATAAACAAGGTGGCTTAAACATATAGATTATATCACACCTCTTCATCGGCCCTAGTTCCAGTCACTGAATATATTCAAAAGAAGAAAAAAAAAATTGTTAACTCAAAATGGGAAATGGAATTTATAATATCGAGTTTCCAACTATTTTATTTGTTTAAGTCGAGTCTAAAAACCTGTATATACACGTCTCTCGACCACCTCACGATGCTCTTGATGGATACTTTCTCTTAGAGCTTGAAATTCAGACATCTTGTCTTTAAACTTCTTCTTCAAGGAACTGAAAAAAATAAAAGATAAAAGCTAGTTATGATTAGGTTAAATTAAAAAGCAACGCTTTTTCATTCATTAAACACAGTAAGTTACATTGTAGTTGAAGTTCTTGATCGATCTACTCCCGTGCCTTTTCCACATCCAGGCTTTTGTCTGTTAGCCAAATTCTACATGATAATATAAGCAGTTAGAATTTATTGGTTAACTTTCATTACACAAGAAATGAACTTGAACTAAGTTGTTTGTGATCTAACCTCCCTGTCAAGTTCCTCAATTTTTGATTTAATAAACCGAGCAATCTTTCCAACTTCGTCCACATCTTTCTCCATGCGCTGCTTAATTGCTGTAAATTAGAAAAATATTTAGCTATCAATTTATATCAAAAAATATAGATACAAAATGGACCGAAACAAAATAAAAGGAAGAATTGAAGATTACCTTTCATAGCGGCAGCCTTGGTTACAGCCTTTGATTCTTCATGAGCATCCTGTTAAAAACTTCGTTAACATAATTACTTTTGCACATAGATTATCTTATAACATTTAACATTTGAAGATACCAAAGATAACTCAAAAAGTTTGGTAGTATAAAGTGTGAAATTTAATACTATATATAAACTAAAGATACAACGCAAAATCTGCACATTTGAGATGTTGTCAGACCTGTAGTTTTTTTAGTAGTTTATTCAGCTTCTCATATTGTTTCTCGATTGCTTGAACCTAGAAAAAAGAAGAAAAAAAGAGTTAGTTATATGAGTTAAGCTATTGATATCAGACATGTATAATGAACAGACATAAAGTAAACATGTTACCTTCTTGAAAAAATCATCCAAGCCCAACTCTGCAGAATCCGCATTCCGTTGTGATCCCATTTCAAGATCTCCACCCCCATAATCTTGACCCCGAGGATTCTCAAAGGATTCCTGCAAACATCATTCAATAAATACATTTCACAAAATACTAATCAAATTACAAAACCTTCAAAGGTGGACAAAAAAATCACGGCATGGCATTCCACCACTTATCAAAATAATATTTGTAAAGGTGATAATGAGCACCAAGGTTTTTAATCTCAGGTAGTACTAGCTTTTAATTATAAAAACGTCACAAGAAGAAGAAGAGGTAGTACTAGCTTTTAAGAGGTAGTACTAGCTTTTAAGAAGAAGCAAATATACCATACTCATAGCTATTCCTGATAGCAAACCAACTCAAACCCTTATATTTCACAATTATATCTTTGCATCTGACTCCCAAAAAATTATATAGAATAACTGAAAAACAAACTAACTACTTTAAATTTAAAATTCGACTTCCAATGAGGGTTCAATAAACATGATAAAAGATAAAAGATACAGGAAATACCATAAATCAACGTCTACTATTTTATGTGTTTAAAGATATTATAGGTTGGAGCAAAAAAACATAACCACTATATAAAGGAACTAGAGCAGTAGAGCTACAACTACACATGCTTGGTTCAAGCTACAAACAGGAAAAAGGGAAAAGAGGATGAAGATTCACCATGATTTAATGTATGGCCACATATTAGTGCGTTTCCCCGTGTCTCTTTTCTACCTAAACTCGGCCTATAAATACCCCTCAAGTCCTCAACTCTCCTTAGAATTTTACAAACCTCTGTGGGGTCCTTGTATTGCAACACTAAGCATGCCTTTTATGGATCCTTTTTAAGGGATGTTAGGTGTTTAGGATTTTTAACTTAAAAGTGCTCATCTGCTTAAAAAAATGTAGGTACAAACTACTTATTTTCAAGTTTTTATTCCTCCTAAAATAAGCAAAATTTTAAATTAGTGCATGGAATTGCTTATCTGCTATAAAATAAGTGATAAGTAGATAAGCTCTTATATGCGCAATCCAAACAACCCTAATAACCTATAATCCCTCTTTCTCCTTCTACCTCTATTATTTAGCATCTATCAATTGAAAGTCTAGATCCAAGTCATGAAGCCATTTGCTTCTATCTTATCCATCCTATTATTCTCCTGCTACCTCAACCAAGAGAACGGTTTAATTTTATTCTATATTTTTGTTGACTATCTTTGAACTTGTAAGCCTGTATGATAGGATATTCTTGGATGTCTATAATTTGTTGTTAAAACTGTTTTCTTGAATAATCTTAAAATGGCACTATAGTTAACTAAGCAATCGTTTCAGGACCATCTATGAGCGTGGATATTCGACGGATGGTGGAGTATGGTATATATGTTGCCAAATGTTATGAACAAACACATATGAGTGAGAACTGTTAGAACAGAAACCAGGGAACGATCAAGTTGGTATTCGGTCCCTTCTTACCCAAACCTTTTTTCTTAGTTGAAAAATCGTTTAGCACAAAATCATAATCAAGTATTTAACTTTCTTCAGTAAAAAACTAATTTTTCTTATTTAGAGTTACCAAGTGTCCATCAAAGTTCCAATAAATGTAAAGATGAGACCCTTTTCACCAAAGCTCAAAGCTCAAACCTCATCAAGTTTCAATCTATTTGTTAACTAAGATTTTCTTAGCAATTTATGATAACCAAAATAACCTAATTGCTCCATGCGTGATTGACCATGATGTGCCGATTACTAGTTATTAGTAAATTAAGTTCCATTATTGATTGAACAAGAACCTAGACTGATCAATGTTATAGATAATAATTACTCTAACCAGCTAATTTATGCTTGACCTAAAGTCAAAGGATCACAAGTAACAGAAAACTAACATGATAAATTCAACTCCTTTTACCTTCAAAAAATGAATAATAAAAAAACGCTTTTTTTGTTCTTTTCAATGGGGTCAAAACACAGAGATCAAAATTAGTTCAAATTTCAATAATCAAACTAATTACACAAATATATACTACTCAAACTCATACACGTATAAATATATTCCAGTAAATAACAAGCTTAAAAGGACAAAAAGTTAACACCAACAAATAAAGTTCAAATCTAAAATGAGATCTAAAACACTAATCTTTACACCTCAAAAAAGCATACAATGCAGCTTATTTTGCTCAATAATTCTAATATCCCATTACCAAAACAGAAAAAGAAATTCAAGAAATCAAAAGGGTATGATAAATTAAAAAACTTACAGATAAAAGATCGTTCATGATGAGTTGAAGCTGTAGATCTCGTTAAAAATAAGGTTTTTTTGGTTGCAAGTTTTGCTTTTTTGGGGGATTTCAAATTGGTTTTAGGTTTAGTTTTGGGTCTGGGTTTATTGAGGTGGGGGAGAGAGAGATGAACAACGAGAGAGAGAGAGAGTGTGTAAACAGAGAGATTCGGTGACAGATCGTGAAGACAGGCTTTTCTTATCGGTTAATTCTCTTTTTTAAGTTTTTTTAATTGGGTTTTCATTTTTCAATTCCCACCTTCAAATATGGAATACAAATGTTGTATTGGACAAAAGTTGAGTATAGTATAAATTTTTTTAATTTTTTAAAAGAACGGGACTATCAATAAGAATGTTTTACGTGTACAAAACTCATTTACTTCAAAGATATTAAAAATTAATTATCTCACAAACGTCAAATCAAAAAATTATAAAAATTGCACCATAAAATTCGGCCTTTTCTCCTTTTCGATTAGACATGTCACAAGGTATACTTTCGACGAGTTTTTTTTCCTGTTTTTTGGTGGGTATTACAAATTATTAACACATGTGTTAGTATTTGGTTGTAAATTTGATTTAAGGTTACAGTTAGTGTTTAGGGTTTAGCAGGGTTTACGGTTTAAAAGTTTAGGTTTTAGCAGGGTTTAGTTAGATTTAGGGTTTAGGGTTTGGGTTTTTTTTCTTTTGGGTAAAGGGGACGGTACCCGGCAAAATTTTATATCAACCACAACAAAAAATATTTACATGATTACAACGGGTATTCCCTAGGAGACATTTTTAGTAAACGTCCCAAATACATACAAAATCACCTGTTACTAACCATAAACTAGTCCAAAACTTAGATCGGCCATTTTTACAGTAATCCCTACCAAGACTAAAATGGCCAACACTATAACCAAAAAATAATCTAAAATGATCACAAATATGATCATTTTTACAAGACATCCTAATAAGAAATAAACAAAAATTCTTCAAGTCTTCTATGTCTTCAATTTTCAAATCTACCAAGTCTTCAGTCTTCAAGCCAAACATGTCTGTTGGGACATAAAGATTAGTACTGCCAAGCTTAATATAGGTTAATACTGCTATCCAAAGTTTCTACTGCCGGTTCATTTCAAAGTTTCTACTGTTGGAACAAGAACAAGATTAGTACTGCCAGAAAGATCTCAGAGTTAGTACTGCTGGTAGGATTTCAAGATTAATACTGCTAGCATGATTTCTGGAGTTAGTACTGCTAGACCAGTTTCCATTGTTTCCACTGTTGGTTCGATTTACAGAGTTTCTACTGCTACTTGTTTCTACTGCTTAGTGGAGCTGTCAGACTACCCAAAAGTAAAGCAGTAAAGCATATTTTACTTTATGGACACAGAGCATGCTTGAAGAGTTGACTTATGTGCATTAATTGCTATAACGTGTAACAGAGTGTCTAGTTTACTTTTGTGGCATGCTTAACATTGTAACTTGTGTAAATCCTAGTAGCATATATAAGTGAGTAAGTTTAGATAGAGTAAATATACAGATCAGTTAGCTTCAAGGTTATTGTAACCCTAATACAATCAAGTGTATTCGTATTATTTTCATAAATAATATTGGAGCTTTTTGTTATACAATTTGCATGTTCTGTTGTTTACTATATACAAACACTTATACAAATCACACACATAACTTCCAAACTTAACAAGTATTATTCCGCAAATTTCTTGTTAAGAAGTTCAAGCACAGTTTAAATTTAATCTTGATCTTGATCAAGTCAATCCTGACAATGTCTTCAGTGTTCACTCCAACCATGTCTTCAGTCTTCAATCTATAAGCAGTCTTCACTTCACAGCCAGGTTTCAACTTGAACTTCATATCTTCATTCCCGCACATCAGCAAATCTACAAACGTCATCCTTCCATTTCCAACCCACAAAACAGACCCATACTCCAAATCTCATAATCCCAACAATCCTTTATCAAATTTAAAGAATCATTCTGACTTTTGAAAGTCAACCTATTCATTCTGACTGTTGCTTTGAGGCAGGGCTGTAATTTGGATGATAAGGAGCTTGATGATCTATATAATGATCTGAGATCATTTGAACCAGAAGTGGAGAGCAAGAAGCAAGCCACTGGATACACTCCAAATATGCAGAATGTTGCATTTATGTCATCAGGAGGAGTACAAGTAGATCCAAACTCAACATCTGTATCTACCTCTATTGTTACAGGTTCTGCATCTGGATCATCATCACAGGACAAATCTTGTGATCAAGTTCTAGAAGCCTTCTTTGCTAGTCATGTGACTTCATCACTGACTAATGAAGAACTAGAACAGATAAGTCCTGATGATCTAGAAGAAATGGACATCAAATGGCAGATGGCTATGATCACAATGTGGGCAAAGAGGCATCTACAAAGAACTGGCAGAAACAACTTCTCCATAAAAAGAGAAGATAATGTTGGTTTTGATAAAAGCAAAGTGGAGTGCTACAACTGCCACAAAATGGGTCATTTTGCCAGAGAATGCAGATCTGGAAGACAGGAAATGAATGGTCAAAGGACTGGAGGATTCAATGGAGCACAGAGAAAAAGTGTTCCTGCTCAAGCTCAAGGTCAGGGGGTTAGTACAAGTGCCTTGGTATCCCAAGATGGTATGGGATTTGATTGGAGCTATCAAGATGAACATGAAGCTCAGAATCAGGCATTAATGGCACAAACAGAAGCTGCAAGCACTTCAAATGAAGTCCCATATGAGGTACAGGTTAAATTGTGCTCTAGTATATGTAAGAAAACTGTTAAACATTACAGAGATCACAACTTTAAAATCTGTGATGAATTAAAAGAGTGGGACATTAAACATAGACATACAACTGCTGCCATAGAAAACCTAGAAAAAATCATTGAAGCATATAAGAAAAATGAAACTCAGTTTGACTATGATGTTAAGTATGCTAAGTGGGAAAGGGATGTATTACAAGACAAAGTGGATGAGCTAACAAAAAAAAATAGCAGAAGTCACTTGTGAGAAAGAAAGCATAAAACTAAAAGTTTGTGACTTAGAAAATGCATCCAAAAATGTACAAAATATAATCAAGGCACAAATACATGATAAAATCAAAACAGGCCTAGGTTACTATAATGTACCCCCACCATACAACAACAACTACTTTCCACCTAAATCTGATTTAGACATAAATAGTTTAAAGGAGGAAATGTCTAATACGGTCAAGAAGGTTGATCCTATCATGAATCAAGACAATGATCTTGATAAAGTTGAGATAACTGAGTGGACATCTGATGATGAAGAAGAGTCTAAACCTGATAGGCTTAAGAAAGTTGAGTTTAAATCTGAAACAACAAGCACTAGTTTAAACAATAGATTGCAAAATAACAAAGTGGATACTGGGCTAATTTCTAAAATTTCTGGTGAGAAATTAGCAGAGGGTAAAGTGTTGTTTCAAGAAAAGACAAAAATGAGGGTAGAACAGAAGACAACCACAGAAAACAAGTCTAGGAGAGGCCTAGGATTTGTAAATCAAAAGACAAAAGCAATTAGTAAACCTGTTAACAAAATTGAACATGTTAAATTTGCAAATGTTAACTGTACTAGTTGTAAATGCAAAGCAAGCACTTCACCACCATCTCTCAAAACAAAACAATTTCCCAGGGGAAACCAAAGAAACTGGAATCAATCAGTTTCACAAAGACTGGGAAAGAATTTTCAAATGGTGAAGATGAAGGCATGCTTTATCCGTGGAAAAATAAACCATCTTCAGAATAAGTGTCATCATAATCCAAGAAATAAAAGGGTTATGAGATCACCATGGACGGCTACTGACAGAATTAATCATCACAATTTTAAAAATAAAATTAATTCTGTTAATACTGTCAAGAAGATCAAGGCTCAGTCAGTTAATACTGCTGCACCAAAATTTACTACAGCAGCATTAATCAGAAACAGAGCCAACAGTACAAAGACTCAAGCAGCATTAAAAATTAATACTGTCAGGCGTATTAACACTGCTATCAATGTCAATACTAATAAGCAGAATACTACTGCTTCAGTTAAGACTGTTGCACCAGTTAATACTGGTAGAACAGTTAGAACTGCTAAGGTAGTTAATATTGCTAGACATATTAACACTGCTACCAATTTTAATACTGCTAGGCAAAATTATACTGGTAGCACTTTTAACCCAGTTTCTGCTGCTAAGTCTAACATCAGTTGGACTTGGAAACATCAATCAAAAGTTTCCAAAATCAATAGTACACCACAAGCAATGATCTTTGAAAGAGTTGACTTTGTGGATGTACAAGGGAGACCCAAAACCAAATTGGTTTGGGTTCCCAAAGAAAACTGATAATATTTATTGTTTTTATCTGTGCAGAGCAAGCCAAGAAGTTTGTGGCATGTTGATAGTGGATGCTCAAGGCACATGACAGGGGATAGAAGCAAGCTACAGAACTTCAAGGAGATTGATGATGGATATGTAGCTTTTGGAAGTAATCCTAAAGGTGGAAGGATTACAGGAAAGGGGACTGTCAACAGTGATAAGATAAGCTTTCAAGATGTTTATTATGTTGAACAGTTGAGATTCAATTTGCTAAGTGTGAGTCAAATCACAAAGAAAAAGAATCCAGTTCTTTTTACTGACACAGAATGCTTTATTCTTTCTGATAAATTTAATCTAGATGAAAACATGATTTTAATGAAAATTCCCAGAAAGAGTAATGTGTACTGTTGTGACTTAGCAAACATGAAACCTCAACAAGATTTAAACTGTCTTATCTCAAAGGTATCTGTTGATGACTCTGATCTTTGGCATAGAAGAATGTGTCACATGAATTTTAAAACTATTAACAAACTGGTTAAAAACAAACTTGTTAGAGGTTTACCTGAAAAGACATATTCATGTGATGATCATTGTGTTGCATGTTTAAAGGGGAAGCAACACAAATCTTCTTATAAGACCAAAGGTGTGAACTCAAACTTTTCTCCTTTACATCTACTGCATATGGATCTGTTTGGACCAATCAATGTCAGTAGTATAGGAAAGAAAGTTTATTGCTTGGTGATCATTGATGACTTTAGCAGATTTAGTTGGGTATTCTTTCTTAGAACTAAGGATGAAACAGGTGAAATACTTAGATTATTCATTACTAGGATTGAGAACCAAACTAATCAAAAGGTTAAAATCATCAGGTCTGATAATGGAATAGAATTTAAAAATCATGAGATGAATAAATTCTGTGAAACAAAAGGAATAGAAAGACAAGTTAAGTGCTCCTAGAACTCCACAACAAAATGGAGTAGCAGAAAGAAGAAATAGGACACTAATTGAGGCTGCTAGAACAATGTTAGCAGATGCTAAACTACCAATGACTTTCTGGGCAGAAGCAGTTAGTACTGCTTGTTATGTTCAGAACAGGGCACTAGTAGTGAAGCCTCATAAATGGACACCATATGAATTGTTTTTCAAAAGAAAACCTTTGATTGGCTTTTTAAAACCATTTGGATGTCCTGTTACTATCTTAAATTCCAAAGATCACCTACGCAAATTTGAGAGCAAAGTTGATGAGGGAGTCTTTGTTGGATACTCTACCCAAAGCAAAGCATATAGAGTATTCAATCATAGGACTAGAATAGTGGAGGAAACCATGAATGTGACTTTTAATGAACACACACCTAGTGTAGTGGGAAAAGGTCCAGATTGGTTATTTGATATTGATGCTCTAACTCAATCTTTCAGAAATGTGTATGAGTCATCAAATACAGGTACAAATACAAGTGAATCAAGTGCTACAAATCAAAAGAAGGAAACTCCATTAGAGTACATTACTCTACCTTTCTGGTCACCTGATCGACCTGAAGTTCTTCAACCACCTCCACAACAACAAGCTCAGAGTTCAGAACCAATCACACCAAGTCAGGAACAATATGGTGCTTATGATGATGGTCATACATCCTCAGATCCTGAAATGCTTCCGGAAGAAGAAGCAAATGGTGTGAATACATCTGAGAATGCAGAAAGAAATGCAGATTTAGAAGCAGATCGTTTTGCTGATGTAACTGCAGAAGAAAATGTAGATGAGAATCAAGATCCAACTAGTCTATCCTTGACTGAGACTAGCATTCTAATAGAACATAATGATACAAACTTGGAGTCTGGGATTCCTCTGTCATCTACTGGTCAGTATTAACAATACAAAGCCTATCATCCATTGGAGAATGTAATAGGTGATATTGACTCTGCAATGCAAACCAGAAGATCTGCCAGACTAAATGAAGAAGACATCAATACTTCTTTATTTGTCTGTTTTCTATCTCAGATAGAGCCCAAGAAGGCAAATGAAGCCTTGAAAGATCCAAGTTGGGTTGAAGCAATGCAAGAAGAGCTGCTTCAGTTTAAGATTCAAGATGTTTGGACATTGGTGGATCTCCCAAAAGGAAAAAGGGCAATTGGAACAAGATGGGTATACAGAAACAAGAAAGATGAGAGAGGCATTGTGATCAAGAACAAAGCAAGACTGGTTGCTCAGGGATATTCTCAAGAAGAGGGCATTGACTATGATGAAGTCTTTGCTCCTGTAGCTAGAATAGAAGCAATTAGGTTGTTCTTGGCGTATGCATCTTTCAAGGACTTCAAGGTATACCAGATGGATGTGAAGAGTGCATTTCTATATGGCACTATTGAAGAAGAGGTATATGTATGCCAACCACCAGGATTTGAAGATCCCAAGCATCCAAATAAAGTGTACAGATTGGACAAGGCACTTTATGGATTGCATCAGGCTCCTAGAGCATGGTATGATACCTTATCTGTTTATCTGTTGGAGAATGGTTTCAAGAGAGGTGCAATTGACAAAACCTTGTTTATCAAACGAATTAGAAATGATATCCTCCTAGTTCAAGTCTATGTAGATGATATTATTTTTGGTTCCACAAGGGATAGTCTTCGTAAAGAGTTTGAAGCTCTTATGCATCAGAAATTCAAGATGAGCTCTATGGGAGAGTTGACTTTCTTTCTAGGATTACAAGTTAAACAGCAGAAAGAAGGGATCTTCATAAGTCAAGGGAAATATGTTAATGACATTCTGGAGAAGTTTGGATACAACGATGTAAAGATTGCTAGCACTCCTATGGAGACACACAAACCATTGCATGCAGATCTTGAGGGGGAGGATGTTGATGAACACCTCTACAGATCTATGATTGGATCCCTCATGTATCTGACCTCAAGCAGACCAGATATTATGTTTGCTGTTTGTGTCTGTGCTAGATTCCAGGCAAATTCTAAAATATCACATGTTCATGCAGTCAAGAGAATTTTTAGATATCTCAAAGGTCAACCAAAACTAGGCCTTTGGTATCCTAAAAATTCTTCATTTGACTTGATTGCATACACTGACAGTGATTATGGAGGAGCCAATATGGATAGAAAATCTACATCAGGAGGTTGTCAATTTTTGGGAGGAAGACTTGTGTTTTGGCAATGTAAGAAGCAAACTAATGTTTCCACATCTACAGCAGAAGCAGAATATGTTGCAGCATCAAGTTGCTGTGCTCAAGTGCTTTGGATTCAGAATCAGATGTTGGACTATGGTTTGACCTTTCTAAATACTCCCATTTTTATTGATAACAACTCTGCTATCAGTATTATAAATAACCCTGTAAAACATTCTAAAACTAAGCACATTGAAATCAGATATCATTTTATAAGAGATTGTAATGAGAAAAGATTAATTCAGATTTTTAAAGTTCATACTGATAATCAGTTTGCAGATCTATTCACAAAAGCATTTGATGTGGGTAGATTTACATTCCTGGTTACAAGCATTGGAATGATAAATTCTTAATAAGTCTTTAGTTAATATTGCTCTTTGAAAAACTCTGTGCTTATTCATGGGTTAATAATGATCTACTATTTTATGATGTTAGTATTCTTAATACTGTCAAATATTAATACTGCTAGTCACTTTTAGTACTGCTAGTATTAATATTGTTAAGTATTTTAATACTGCTGTTAAAATTAGTACTGCTATTAATACTGGTCCACTAAATAAGAATATCAGTATCTTTAATACTGTTAATGTTAATACTGCTATACGTGTTGCTTTTAGTACTGCTAGTGTTAATATTGTAAATATTTTTAATACTGCTACTTTTGTGTAGTATCGCTATTAATGCTTAGCATTATTAATACTGCCAATGTAGTTTACATTACTACTGCTAGTCATTGTTAATACTGCTGTCTGTATCTAATATATAATAGTACTGCTTTCCCTTGTTAGTACTGTTAGTTATATTAGTACTGCTGATTGTGATAAACGGTTTCTGCTGCTAGCATAATTTTAGTACTGGGTATGTTTTAATACTGCTCGTACAAAATTCCTAATTTAATGCTGCTAGTACAATTTATTCTATTTCAAAATTAGGGCATTTAATGCTGTCCCTTTTCAAATAGTATAAATAGCAAACATTTTTCATTGTTCGCTTTTCACCTACTGTTAACCTTTAACTACCAAAAAGCGATCAAAATCCACTTTTTCAAAAGAAAAATTTTCAATTTCTCCAACTAAAATGACTTCTCCTTCATCTTCTAACGTTGTTTTACCAACCGCAGATAAGCACAATCTGCTCGCTTATCTGCTCAAACCAAAAGGGGGAGAAGATTTTTATGAAATTGTAAACTTTCTTAAAAACAGCCACTTAAAGGTAGCACTTTCTGTCAACCCATCATTTTTATCTCACATATAAACGACTTTTGGACTTCTGCTGAAAAGACAGAAGTTGATGGGGGTGGCCACCATTGTTGGCCAAGTTGCAGAGCAAACCGTCAGAGTTACAGAAGCATCTATTCGTGCTCATCTTCAACTTCATGATGAAGAAGGTATCGAATGCTTATCTGTATCTGACATTTATGAAAATCTATTGTTGCTAGGGTATGAGGGAGAGTTGAATAAACTTACTTTTTAGAAATCCATGTTCTCTTCACAGTGGAAATTTTTGATTCATACCCTGCAACAATGTATATCTCAAAAGAGAACGGCATGGGATCAGTTTAGCAGTAACATAGCTTCTGCTTTGATCTGCTTAGCTAATAACATGAAGTTCAATTTTTCAAAAATGATCTTTACTGAAATGTTGTACAACTTGGAGCATCCCGACTCAAAATTTTTGATGTATCCAAGGTTTTTACAACATATTTTTGATAATGAATTAACTAACCTACCAAGAGTCGGTGGTAAAATTGTTCTACTCTCTCATACACAAAAACTATTTTCAAACATGAGGAGAACAGGGTTGGTAAAAGGCACCACATTTTCAGGGAGGGTCACAAATTTGACTGTACATATGCTAAGTGCACCCTCCACAGCAGGTGAAGAAGTAGCCACACCCTCTACTTCTCAACCCACACTTGCTGTTAAATCCAAGAAAACAAGGGAACCCAAGCCAACCTCCAAGAAAGCCAAGAGGGCTAAGAAACATGCATCTGAGGCTCCTCTTCCTCAGATGCATCAGCCAATTGATTTAAATGAGGTGGTCAATAAAGAGGAAGATGACCATATGGGAAGGGCTGCCACTACTGATTCTGCCCAATTAGGAGAACAGGACAGTGGTAATGGAACTAGGACCCAATCCATGGCAACATAGGATACAGAGATGCCATTGGACTCCTCTAATGCAGAGGATCCAGTGGATATCAATGTATCCAGTGGTCCCAGGTGCCAAGAAACCACATTGGGAGCTAATGATGCTCAGACTAGGTCTGAGATATTAGCTAAATCTTCCAATGATCCACTGAGAGAGGGTAACACTTCTGGAAGTGGTGAGGATAGCTTATCACTAAATGAATTGACGATTTTATGTACCAATTTATCTGAAGAGGTGGCTAGGCAGAAGGAAATCCTAGCATCTCAAGGTGATGAGATCTCCAGGTTAAATGGGTTGGTGAAATTGCTGCTAGAAAAGATTAATACTGCTCCAGTTACTACTGCTAGTATTGGAGTTAGTACTGCCAGTGCAGATGCAGTTTGTACTGCTGGGCTAAATGAGCCAGTTAGTACTGCTGCAGTTAATGAGGAATTTGCTGCTGCTGAAGTACTGTTGAGGGTGTCTAAGAGCCCTAAGGAGAAAGAGAAATCAAAAGAAAAAGGTGTAAGCATTCAAGAACCATCTAGAAAACACACCTACAAAGAAAGTACAGAAGATTGGGGAAAAAGATAAGCGTAAAGGGATAATGATTGAAGAGGATAGGCCTTTAAAAGGAAAACATCAAATAGAGGCAGATGCAGAGTTAATAAGGAGATTACAAGAAGAGGAAAGGCAAAGATATACAGAAGAGGAGAGGGAAGCTAAATTAGAAAGATTATTAAATGAAAAGAAGAGAAGGGAGTCTGAGACTAAATTCAAAAAGCAGAAAGCTAAGCCAAAGACAAAAGCTCAACTGAAGAAAGACTTTGTAGCATTTCTAAGGAATGCCTTGGGCATAAATGTCAAGATTCTTCAAGCCATGTCCTTTGAAGCTCTAAAACAGATGTATGATAAAGAGTAGGACATTCTCCAGAAAAGTAAGGAGGAAGATATAAGGTGGGAAAAAGAAAAGAAGCTGAAAGGCATGCATGATACACCTGTTCAAAAGGGTATCAAAATGTTTGAAAGGAAAAAGGAAGCTTCAGAGGGCACACAAAGTGAGGGTTACTTTGAAAAAGTGCAGAAAAGGCAGAAAGTTGAAAAGGATGTGCATACTGAGGTGCCATCTACAGATGATAAGGAAAAGGAGGATGAAGATAGCAGAGGACTGGTAATAATTGATACAGCTGATTGTGAGCCCTTGAAGGTGGATTATCCAATCATAGATTGGTATCAGACATTGGATAGTGCAAACAGAAGGTTATTTAAAGTGATTAGAGCAGGGGGATCAGTTGAGTTGTACAGAAGCTTCTTCTCTATGCTTAAAGTTTTCAGAAGAAAAGATTTAAATGAGATGTATGAAGCAGGGATCAAGAGGTTTGGAGGAGAAAGAGGATACAATGATGATCATCAACTCTTTGAGTACCTGAAGCAAATGTACACCCCTGAGGCAGAGATGAGGATGTTCATGAAGGAGTACTCACCTGTCAAATATTGGTATTGTTTTGATAGCTGTGGAGTGCATATGTATAGCCAGTTAGATGGAGGTGTAGGATATTTTCTGATTGGAAAAGATTATCCATGGAAACCTACTGTGGTAGAGAGCATGCTGAAGCAAAAAGTCAAATGCACAAATCTGGAAGTTGCATCAGTTTTGATAAAGGAGTTAAAAGAATATCTTAAAAGAATGAGTAAGCAGAAGAAATAAACCCCAATGTAGTCAAAAGGTAAATCTGGAGAAACTTAGTGCTGTTGGGTAGAAAGCATAAGTTTAGGGGGAGATTGTTGGGACATAAAGATTAGTACTGCCAAGCTTAATATAGGTTAATACTGCTATCCAAAGTTTCTACTGCCGGTTCATTTCAAAGTTTCTACTGCTGGAACAAGAACAAGATTAGTACTACCAGAAGGATCTCAGAGTTAGTACTGCTGGTAGGATTTCAAGATTAATACTGCTAGCATGATTTCTGGAGTTAGTACTGCTAGACCAGTTTCCATTGTTTCCACTGTTGGTTCGATTTACAGAGTTTCTACTGCTACTTGTTTCTACTGCTTAGTGGAGCTGTCAGACTACCCAAAAGTAAAGCAGTAAAGCATATTTTACTTTATGGACACAGAGCATGCTTGAAGAGTTGACTTATGTGCATTAATTGCTATAACGTGTAACAGAGTGTCTAGTTTACTTTTGTGGCATGCTTAACATTGTAACTTGTGTAAATCCTAGTAGCATATATAAGTGAGTAAGTTTAGATAGAGTAAATATACAGATCAGTTAGCTTCAAGGTTATTGTAACCCTAATACAATCAAGTGTATTCGTATTATTTTCATAAATAATATTGGAGCTTTTTGTTATACAATTTGCATGTTCTGTTGTTTACTATATACAAACACTTATACAAATCACACACATAACTTCCAAACTTAACAAGTATTATTCCGCAAATTTCTTGTTAAGAAGTTCAAGCACAGTTTAAATTTAATCTTGATCTTGATCAAGTCGATCCTGACAATGTCTTCAGTGTTCACTCCAACCATGTCTTCAGTCTTCAATCTATAAGCAGTCTTCACTTCACAGCCAGGTTTCAACTTGAACTTCATATCTTCATTCCCGCACATCAGCAAATCTACAAACGTCATCCTTCCATTTCCAACCCACAAAACAGACCCATACTCCAAATCTCATAATCCCAACAATCCTTTATCAAATTTAAAGAATCATTCTGACTTTTGAAAGTCAACCTATTCATACACCAGTTACACTCCTTTTTAACAACCCTCTTATTCTCACTCTGCACAGAAGCATGATATACTCTAAAACAATGGCTTTTTCCAGCATCAACCAACATTGTCATTACACAATCAGACGTTGACTTTCTTGTTTGACCATACTGAAACAACCGTTCTATAAGCTCACAGAGCATTTCACTAATACATTCATTCCCAATATTACACATTATCATTACCATTATACTGGGACTGTTCATTCATATGTTTACCAATGGGTAATTCCCATATTTCAGCAGCTTCGCATTTTGAGACCCATGAGCTTTGATCTAACATTTATTTTTACCAAGCAAATAAGCTCATCAAAAGGTCTAGTTTTCCCTTGATACATTCTTAAATTCCTTTCTTGCCACACATAATAAACACATGCCCCTAATACTAACCTCTGCAATATGCTCCACACAGACCTATTGATTGGCCTGTTTTGCATGAGGCTACAATTTCATTGCAGGTATTAGGAGCATTATCCAGTCTTACCATTTCTTTCAATGTACACCACACTTCATTTGAGTATTCACAATCAAAAAATAAATGCTCATGATTATCTTTTTGAGACTTGCATAATGGACATACCTAGTTAGCTTGATCCTCCAGTCTCATATATTTATCCTGAGTCTTTAATTTACAATGTATTGCAATCCACAAGATAAATGAGTGTCTTAGTATACTTTGACTATACCAAACAAGTCTGGCCCTTTTAACTTTATCATGCTCCATTTTTAACTCATGCCAAGCATTTTTAATAGAAATGGTACAATTTTTTCAGTTTTTTCTCTCCATAAAACCTTATCATTTCTGCCAACAATTATCAGTAGAGGGGGCAAATTAAAAAATTCATCAAATTTTTCTCTCCATTCATGAGGAATATTTCATTCCCCATTCAGACTATATCTGCAACAGTGGCATTGGGTGACATCCCAAACTCTCCTCAGCTCCCCTCTATTAATAACTCTATCCAAAGGACCAGCAGGGTGCCAATTATCAAACCAAGTTGAAGTATTCAAACCATTTCCAATTCTATATACAATAAACTCTTTCACAGCTTCTCTACATTGCATGATCTTTCTCCAACTCCAGCATGAATCTTTTAAAGCACTAAAATCCCAGAAATTTCTACCCTTCAATTTTTCAATTTTGACCCATTTCACCCATACGGAATCTTTATTTGTAAGAAGATTCCATATATATTTAGATATTAGTGCAATATTCCATGTATGCAATGACTTGATTCCTAAACCCCTCTTGCTTTAGGTTTACTTGATTCCCAAACCCCCTCTTGCTTTAGGTTTACAAACCTCCTGTCAATTTACCTTTGCTTTACCTCTTTTAAATTCCCCTTGGCACCACAAAAATCTCCTAATAATTCTTTCAATATCTTGAGCTACTGAAACATGTAATATAAACATAGAGGACCAGTATACCTGAATTGAACCCAATACTGATGTTATCAACTGTAATGTTCCAGCAAAGGATAGGGACTTGTTTTTCCAATCTAGCCACCTTTTTCTTCACTTTATCAACCAAGACTGAACAATTCTTCTTTCCAAGTCTAGAGGATATCAATGGTACTCCAAGATATTTTACTGGAAATGCACCCACCTCAAATGGCATCACACCAGAAATTTGAGCTTTAACCCTTCTCTTCACATTGCTAAAAAAAAGTTGTACTTTTAACCATGTTAGCCACCAATTCAGAAACTTCACTAAATTCATTAAGTGCCTTTCTCAAAATATTAGCAGAATGTATGTTTTCCTTGCAAAATAGAAATAGGTCGTCTGCAAAACAAAGATGTGTTAGTTCAAGTTCTTCACAACTCCAATGATATTCAAACCCACCATCATCCTTAATATGTCGTTTGATCAACAGATTTAACACCTCTATTACCATTGTAAATAAATAAGGTGACATGGGATCTCTTTGTCTTAATCTCCTTTTACCTTGAAAATAACCCATATTTAAATTAATGGTAAATGAAGTTGTTGTTACATAATTCATAATCCAGGTGATCATATTTAAATGAAATCCATGATTTTTTAGGGTTTAGGGTCTGGGGTTTAGGGTTTAGAGTTTAGGATTTTGAAAAATTCATATAGGTCTAAAGTAGATAACAGTAAGTATTTGTATTGCAAAGTAATTATATAGTGTCCAGGGGCAGTACCAGAACTTTTAGTTAATGGGGGCAAATTTTAAGATCCTCACCCCAAATCTTGGGTTTCGAATTGAGTTTTTTTTCTTCTTCAAGTAATACGGTGAATTAAACGGACCCAAATTTATGTTAGTAGGAAATACAACTTAAATGAAAAAAGAATTCGATTTAATTCAATTCTCAACACGAAAAACTATACATAAGGTTCATGAATTTAGCAATGCAAACAAATTGTGTGTCTACTTGTGTTGTTTTCGCAAGTATGTCTCTCTCAGAGTTTCAAACTTTTCTACTTACTTATTTATCCTTATAGATATTTTTATGAACTTGTATTATAAGGAAAAATAATTGAAGGAAAATATTACATTCAAAATATATAGATTTAACAATTGTAAATGTAATGGTACCTTTTTATTTTTATAATAACTAGTTATAAAGCATATGGGAAGAGGAATAATGAATTGAAATAGGAGATAAGATGGATATATATGATATAAAAATATATAATTTATAATATATTATATATTTATATTTTATGTATAAAAAGAAGAAAAAAAAACAAAAAATGTGAGAAATAATGAATTGAAATAGGAGATAAGATGGATATATATGATATAAAAATATAAAATTTATAATATATTATATATTTATATTTATATTTTATGTATAAAAAGAAGAAGAAAAACATAAAAGATGATAAGCTGGCAGGACTCGACCAGGTGACCTGTAGTTTACAAGGGAGAGGAACAAACCACTAAACTATGCGGGCATATTGTTAAAATTATTGGCTTACTAAATATATACTCAAAGTTATTAAAATCTTTGTGTGGGCAGTGGCCCACCCTGCCACACCTTGGTACCCCATGATAGTGTCGTCCTTTGTAACGGTATACTTCGTTGTAGCATAATTCATTTTATATACTTCGTTGTAGCATAATTCATTTTATATTATTCGTTATGATGTCGTTCATGTGATAATATGATATACTGTATAAAAGTTCTATTAAATGTGAAGACAAGGTGTTGATTATTCGTTTTTGTACATCGACTAACATTTTCATGCAGTTAACCGTTAACGTTTAGGAGGAAGAATATGTATTTATACATATAGCTTGATTTGTGTTGTTAACTTATGTTGTGTTTCAGTTGTTTAATATGAATTTAGAAATCTTCAAGCTTAAAGATATTAACATCAACGAAATCAATCATTTAGTTATGCATAGTAGTTGGAATGATTTATGTATTCATGCCAACGTCAAAGTGACAAAGAAAGCAATTGGACTAAGTATTGTAAACTGTACCAAACTATAACTGAATATCTATTGTGTATATCATACTTTAATCGTTTCTAACGTATGTATCAAACTTGTCAAAGCTTCATATTATATGTATTTTACCTGCTACAGTAGGTAAATACATGCCACATCATAGGTCATCTGCTCTAGCTACTTTTCTGAAAATCTTCTCCGACCACTTTGTCTCGTTATCTTTTCCAGCCATTATATTTTGAAACTCAATAAAATCCCGACTATACCAAACTGTATCCTCCTAAAACCATTGCCCCAAATCACACCCACCATCTTCTCCGATCATAACACATCAAATTCTGGCGACTATAACAATTAATTTTAAAGATTGCAACACTCAACCACCATCACCTCCATCCTAAATGTTTCATATGGCCCCTCTTTTTTCCAATTTTACACATTTGGAGCGATTAAAGTATAATACACAATAATTTTTTTTTGTTATAGTTTGATACATTTCACCATACTTAGCCCAAAGCAATTTTCATCAATGTGTAAAGTTAGAAAAAGATACATACACACGGTTTCTTCACATATTTAGATATGTTGACATATACTATTGATAACTCGTCAACCTTCTTTTTACACTAATTATCACGTATGATAAATAAAAGGTGTGTTAACCGTATAACTTTGAATTTGATTTTAACAATTGCAGAAGTTGGCATGAATAAGGTGTGTCAACCTTCTAATGGTTCGGTCATTATTTTTGTTAGCATGAATAAGTTGGCATTTGATGGGCTGTAAATGGAAGGAGAACGAAAATGATAATGAGAAGAATTTGTTCAATTACTTGTGAAAGGAATTACATTACATCATATTATGCTAATAAAAACTGTTTTCATGCTAAGCAATTGTATACATCAAATAAACATTGTTTAATTTAAATGGAGAACACATATATCATTATTATATTTGCATAAAAGATTCACTTTTGTTCCACCTTATCAAAATGTATATAACAAGTGTTAGTGGTAAATCCAACATTTCGTAAACTATTTTGTAAAAGAACTTATTTATTTTGTTATTTTATTTATTGTATTTTAACTCATCTTTAAAGTACATATATTGATTATTGAACTCTTATGTTTTGAGGGCTAAATTGGTATATTTTTATCTATTACCAATATATAACACATTTTGAATGTTTTTTTAAATAGATAAATTACCAATATGCCCATAACACTACTAATAATATTTGAAAAATTCACTTGAAATCACAAGCATACCCCTACATGTATTAAAATCTCATTAATACCACCATTATTAAACTTTAAAGTATTAAACATGTGACATTTAATTCTAATTAATTAAAACTTTTATATATATCTATCTATATCTATACTAATATATACTACATTTGTAATATTTTTTTAAAAGTGAATTTACTAATTTACCCCTTACATTATTTTTATTATTTGAAAAATATACCTACATATATTAACGTAGCATTTATAATACAATCATTAAAAACTTAAGCAAATAAATAAATGACATAACTTTGTAACCGTAAAGAGTTACGGGACGTGTCAATTATCGACGGAAAAGTCGGGAACGAGACGATCGTGTTAGCAAACTGTATTTCGTATGCTTTTCAAGTTATTCCGCTCGTTTTAACTTTACTTTATCAGTCATGTTTACACCGTTCATGCAAAAAAATACACGATTTTAAATTCGTTTAATGGAGTCGGCTTTCGGTTAACGTACACTCCATCATCCTTTTTTCTTTTTTAAAAATTTGAATTAAAAAATAATTAACTTGCAATACCACTCTATTAAATAAATAATAAAAATCAACATAAACAATAATAATAAGATTGCTAATCTTATTTATTTAATTATAGAATTAAACAAATCAAATGTGAAATCAAGTTATTCATACTTCTACATCTATTATCAATTACTAATATATAACACATTTTGAATCTTTTTTTAAAGAGAGAAATTACAAGTATGCCCCTAACATTACTAATAATATTTTAAAAAATCCACTTGAAATTACAAACATACCCCTACATTATTTAAATCCCATTAATAATATCATTATTAAACTTTAAAATATTAAACATGTGACATTTAGTATAATTAATTAAAACTTTTATAAATATATCTATCTATATCTATACTAATATATAATACGTTTGTAATATTTTTTAGGAGTAAATTTACTAATTTACCCCTTAAATTATTTTAATTATTTGAAAAACATATTTGAAAAAAATACCTACATATATTAATGTATCATTTATAATACAATCATTAAAACTTAAGCAAATAAATAAATGACATAACTTTTTAACCGTAAATAGTTACGGGACATGTCAATTATCGACGGAAAGGTCGGAACGAGACAATTGTGTTAGCAAACTGTATTTCGTATGCTTTTCAAGTTATTCCGCCCATTTTAACTTTACTCTATCCGTCACATTTACACCGTTCACGCAAAAAAATACACGATTTTAAATTCATTTAATGGAGTCGGATTTCGGTTAACTTACACTCCATCATCACTTTTTTCTTTTTCTTTTTTCATTTTTAAAAATTTATATTAAAAAATTATTAACTTGCAATACCATTCTATTAAATAAATAATAAAAATCAACCTAAACAATAATAATAAGAAATCAACCTAAACAATAATAATAAGATTGTTAATCTTATTTTATTTAATTATACAATTAAACAAATCAAATGTGATATAAAGTTATTCATATTTCTACATCTATTATCTATTACTAATATATAACATATTTTGGATATTTTTTTAAATAGACAAACATACCCGTAGATGTATTAAAATCTCATTAATACTATCATTATTAAATTTTAAAGTATTAAACATGTGACATTTAATTATAATTTGTTGATACATGTCTGTCAGTCAGTTGGTCTTGAGTTGTTTATTGAGTTGTAAGAGTCGTTATATAAGTTGTATAGAAATTCTGTTTTTAGCGACACTTACTAGTTTACGACGACACTTGACTAAGTGTCGCCAAGAGCGACATTCGGAGGGGAGCGACACTTAAGTGAGTGTCACTATGTCGGTTTAGAAAATGTATAAATAGAACGTATAGGTCTCATTCTGAGGGTTGACGAAACCTTGTGATACATTTGTCGACTAAACAACCTTGTATACGAAGCTAGTACGTTTGATTATCGATACAACGATTCAATTTGATTAAATACCTGTTTCGGTATGTTGTTTGTTCGTTAAATCAATCAATTGATTGTTTCCGCCAATCAATTGAGTGTTATAATCATATCTGGATCCAAGGCTTCAAAACATTCAAATCCAGATATATAACAAGGATATTCGCATGTCCAGTACGTAGGTATCTTTCTTTCTTGGTGCTCTCATCAACACCCATTCCTCAGGAATAACAAACCCAGGCTTCAGTATCAAACATTCTACATCCGTGAAAACAATGGTGTACTTTTTATTGCAAACTTGTGAAACATTCAGCAGATTGTGCTGAAGCTGTTCCACATAGTTCACCTTCTCAAAGCTAATATTTTCGTTGGTAAGTGTTCCTTGTCCAGAAATTATCCCACCGGTATCACCAGCAAATGCAACATATCCCCCATTAATTTGCTTCACATTAGTAAGTAGGGGCACATTGCCAGTCATGTGTCGCAAGCAGCCACTATCCATATACCATATGCTTTCTTTTACAAGTTCTGACTGGTGCAACACAACACAAGAAAATTATTAATGAGTAACGGAGACCCAAGCCTTTGCAGACTTAGGTCGTCCGTAGTCATCAACAATGAGCACATCAGTAAGAATTTTATTTTTAAACAAATCAGGATTATTTTCTAATGTGTTATTGTTAGTGACAGAAGAATCAAGCTTAGATTCTTTCACTTTCCAAACCTTGGAAGGTTTAGAAGATGACTTGTTGGGCTTTGGTTTGGCAGATGTATCTGGCACAACATTACTTTGCTTCACAACAGGCTTGGGAGATAATGAGTTACGCCTAGAAACATGATTTGAAAATGAACTTCTATAAAATGAAGTTCTAGGCATATTTCTCCCAAATCTTTGTCGTGAAAACAATGGACAATCACGAATAATATGTCCATGTCTCCGACAGTAGAAACAGGAACGTCTCTCAACGAATGGTTGAGAAACATGAATGTCTATCAACATCAGAGGCTTAGAGGATGAGGCATTCATCGAGCAAGCACACTTATGCATGCAGGCTGAATTGGATGCCTTTAAAGTTGAGTCAGTTAATGTTGAAGGTTTATCTAATTTAGATTTAAAAACGGAATTTTCTCTCTTCAAAATTTTCATTGGTGGAGACAGGTTATTAATTTTAACTTTCTTAGATTCAGCTTTTAAAACTTTAGATTCAGATTCAACCTTAGTTTTATCCTTTTTGAAAAACTCAGCAAACTCAGTAGTGATTATATGATTTTCAGGTTTGACACCAACTTTCTCAACCGATTTTGTAATCTTTTCAGTTACATCCTCTATTTCAACTACTTCTTCAATACTGACTTGAGCATCATTGTCAGCATTTTTAACCAATTCATTAACAGATTTTGTGTCTATTTTTGATGCTGAAATAGGCACAAAGTCTTTGATTTAATCTTTCAGAGGCATTTGCAGATAATCCATTGGAGGAGGTACTTGGTGATATCCAAGTCCAGCCTTGCTTTTAGTATCTGACCTTTGTGAGCTTAGGATTTCGTCAAAGACAACTGAGGATGTTGAAATATGCCTGCCCTTGTACAAAATGCCCTGCCGGAAAAACTAGGAGACACCGGTCGATTCACCTTGCCCTGCTCTATCTATCATTCATGCATGATACGCTCCTTGGCCGATCTTGGAGCTAGTATTAACCTTATGCCTTTCTCACTCTACACAAGATTAGAACTAGGACCTTTAATACCAACTAAAATAAGCGTTCAGCTATCCGACCAATCAATCCGATATCCTAAAGGGATAGCTGAGAGCGTAATGGTTAAAGTTAATAAATTTTGGTTCCCTACTAACTTTGTAGTGATGGATATTCAGGAGGACATTAACATACCGATTATCCTAGGCAGGCCTTTTATGAATACTGCTCGTGCTATTATTGATGTTTATTCGCAGACTATCAGCCTTAGAGCACATGGACAGACGATAGCATTCAAGATAGATTGAGCTGAATGCTCGATAGCTGAGAAAGTGGAGACATACGCAATATCCATGAGCAGAATCACTCATACCCAAGCATATCGCTACTTCCCGGATAATCGCACTCCGACGGCAGAGATCATGCAAACTGAAAATACTGAAGAAATTATCTCTCTGCCCGATAGTGATTCAGATAGAGAACCACCTACCAAAAACTCTCACAATAGTGATCACTCCCTTATTATAGAGAGACTCATAGCATCTGCTATTGATCCTACCAAACCTCTAGTTTCCTCTCGCCTTGATGCTCTGCTACGCCTCGAAAGAACTATCAGTATATCTAATGAACATCCAGAAGTACGAGACAAACTCCTGAGAAAAATCGCAGCTTTTAAAGAGTCTAGGTTGACACCTTCCTAGAGAATTCAAACCTCTGATGCTTCCGCACCTCAAACTAGGTTTGAGACGGGAGGTACATCTAGCCATGACTCTGATCCTCAGGAGGGAAGAGACATATAGATGATTTCCTCACAGCCGATATCACAGATTACAGACATCACTCAGCCCTCTTCTGATGCTGTAGAATTCCCTGATTCTCAGGATTCTGACACCACAGCAACAGAGATTTATGAAGATGACGTCATCTATACTGACATCTCGATTGATATCCGCTCGATTCTCATCCCCACACCACATATCCTAAAATATACCCTCACACCCGTTCGGATCCCTATCATCTCCAATCATGAGGAAATGATCAGTGCTATTGATAGATTCGAGGATGATCTCCATATCACAATGGCTGTCATTCGAGAATCTACTAATGAGTACACACCACGACAAAGAGAGATAATAGAGGAAATCGAGGCGGAATACACCATTTATCGAGCTAGCAACAGAACGTTA